>MEHQ01002044.1:504926-589550 GCA_008828725.1 Saccharina japonica
GCCGCGATACGTTGGCGCCGTCGCGGATTGCGCCACGGTTCTTCTCGTGGCAGTGGCCGCGGCACTCGCCGCGGCATATCACGGCCAGCGCCAAGGCAACTGCCACGGCATGCGCCGCGGAAAGTACATTGGCACGTGTCGCTGCAAGTGTCGCGGCGAGTTTCGCGTTAAATGTCGCGGCGTGTGTCGCGGTGTGTGTCGCGGTGTGTGTCGCGGCGTGTGTCGCGGTGTGTGTCGCGGCGTGTGTCGCGGCTAGTGTCATGTCTAGTTTCACACTGTGTGTCGCGGCGTGTGTCGCGGCTAGTTTCACGGCTTGTGTCGCGGCGAGTGTCGCGGCTAGTTTCGCGGCGTGTGTCACGACATGAAAAAATGTCGCGGTGTGTATCGCGGCTAGTTCGCGGCGTGTGTCGCCGCGGTAGGGTTAGGGTTAGGGTTAGGGTTAGGACACTCGCCGCGACACTCGCCGTGGGGCTTGCCGCGGGGCTTGCCGCGAAACACGCCGCGACACTCGCCGTGACACTTGCCGCGACACTTGCCGCGACACTTGCCGTGACACTCGTCGCGGGGCTTGCCGCGGTGCTTGCCGCGACACACGCCGATGACATGGCCGTGAGTCATGCCGCGGGTGTTGTCGCGGGGCTTGCCGCGGACCTTGCCGCGTAACGTTCCATGGCATGTCGTGGCAGGCATTGCGTGTCGTGAACACTGTCGTGACGCTTATCGCGGGCCTCGCCACGGGTCGTGCCGCGGCGGGCGTTCCGCGACATGTCGTGGCACTGTCCGCGTCATGTCGCGGCACGACGCGTGGCGTCGCGGCATGTCGCACGACAGCGTCCGTGACTCAATGCGTCAATGCAAGCGTTAGAACACACAAACACACACTGATGTTATCAGTCACCCGGAGTACGCGTCTAATGTGGCTCGTGCGATGACGAAGGTGGGTGTCTCCTGACGGATGGGTTGTGCCGGCGGGATGTGCCCGTGTTAATTTTGTTGGGCTTCGAGTGATCGGGAGCAGTGGCGCTAGGGCCCTTCGTACATATACGACGTACTGTCAATGCTTGGACGTTTGTTTTAGGTTGTGCGGGAGCTTAACCCCTTGAGAACAGGTCCCCCGTATTAGGGGACAAAATACTTGGAATTAGTGTGGGATGACTTTTTCAGTTATGAATGGCTCAACCCCTGTAGGACCGGAGTCCCGTCCGTTTGGCAGGGATCTGCATTATTTGGGTTTTTCATGGCATGCCATGGCATTTCCATCGCAAAACGTCATGGCAACACACCATAACAAGGTTGTGGCGAAGCCATGGCATTTGCCACCGCATACACCATGGCACCGGCATGATAGGACACAGGATCTACATAATGTGTCTCTTCCATGGTATTGCCATGGTCTTGCCATGGCATTGCCATGAGCCACCATGGCATCGCCATGGATCCCCATGGCATTCCCATGTACCGTCCTGGCATTGCCATGGCGTGTCATGGTATTCCATGCTATTGTCATGGCATTGCCATGGACTGTCGGGGCATTGCCATGCGCATTTCACACCATTGCCGTGGGTTACCGTGGCATTGCCATGGACCGTTCTGTGGCACATTGTAATGGCCATGGGCCTATTCCGTGGCAATACCATGGGGCAGTACCATGGCAATGTCATGGTATATATCATGACATGCACAAGAAAACGTACCGTGGAACACCATGGCACACCATGACAATGCCATGACACCCCCATGACATTGCCAAGGAGCACCATACCACTCCGTGGGATCCCATGAAGTGCCATGACATTGCGATGGCGATTACCATGGCGTGCCGAGGCAACGCCATGGCGCACCGTGGAGAATACCATGACGCGCCATGAATAAGTCAAATAATGTACATACCAGGTAACAAATTATAAGTATAATTTCAAGCAAATTGTCCCAAAAAAATGTGTGTTTTACAGCGCGGTTCTAAAAGTGCCAATATTTTACTTTCAGTAATTGTAGTACCAGTACCAGGCATTCTACACAGTACGTACCTGGTGCAATACAGCAGAAGCTCAAAACAAGCGTCCGTTGTGGTGCATTTTCCTTTATTACTCATACCAAGGGGTCCCCAAGTAAACATGTCTTGAACGGTATAATGCAGCAACAAACAGCACACGCCCGTGCCCCCGTGTCCGCAGCACAAAGCGAGACACCTGGTACTCAGCGACGGCGGTCGGAAATACATGGGTGGCGTCGAAGAGCTTATCAGTTTCGCGGAGAGCATGATCGCGCCTCCTTTTGACAGGAGTGAAGACGATAAAACCAACTGGGCCGACATTGCACGGCAGGAGTGTGAGGTAAGATGGACTGAGACAACATTGACATCCATAACTACACTACGACGTATAGTAGATGCGTGCGATCTACCCCTATTAATACTAGAAGGAGATGATCCCGAAACCACAGACAGACGTGGTAGACTCTCGACTACCGTCGACCGCAGATATACCAGTGGATCGCATGCGTTGTGCGTGCACACTTGACACTGCAATGTTATACCAAGTACTATGTATGTACCCCGTTAAAGGCACTACAGACAATATTAAATTACTGCTGTAGCATGAACATACACATGAAAACGCTAAAAGTACCTCTAGCCTGTATGACTTCGGTTTTCATACCAGATGCGCAAGAAAAATCCAGCAGAAATGAGAACAGGGCCCGTTGGTGATATTTGAGCCCTGAGTCAAATCCACTGCTCGGTTACCTGGCGGACGTTAGCCACCCTGAGTCCTCTTTCACATCGAGGGTGGGTGACAACGCCAGGTACCGGTAAACCATACCGCTCCCCTGTCCTCTCTCCAAATTTCGCTCTGTTGTCAACGCAGAAACACATTGTCAGCACTGGGAGCTCCCTGGTATATATGGATATTGCGCTTGATCCTTCCCTTCGACCAAGGCGGGTCGTGCTTCAACTTTTTGATAAGAATTGTCCGACCACGTGCGAGAACTTCCGAGCGCTGTGTACCGGCGAGAAAGGGAAATCGGATGCTGGGGACAAGTGAGTGATGATGGCGAGGTCAGCGGCTACGTATGTATTCAGTTTTTAACTGTCATCGATCCAATTTGGGTCAAGTTCTTACCCAGTGTTTGGACGCTCCAGTGAGCGGGACACCGGGATGTGGTTGCTGGTTATTCACACGCTCCTTGATAGGCGTTCTTCCTTATGGCATGGGTGACTCGGGGCCGAGTACAGAAGCGGGGAAGGGGGGGCTCGCACAGACCATACATATACGTATAGCCCCCGCTTCCAGCGTAGGTACCGTCTGTCACAAGTGTTCCGCATTTATGAATACTACCTGGTATGATGTATACCTCATTTCCATACCTAATAGCGATGTGTATGTATGGCACTCCATGACATTAGCCCTTCCTTAAGAAAGAAGATGTGAATAAGATGGCGATCTAAGGATGGACCCGGAGAGGGGGTCGATTATACGAAACTACAACAAAAAACATGAGGCTGCAAGTATAGATCTTCCCCACACCTCGTAGTGAGGCTAAGACGCCTCTCGCAAGAGTTAACCGGTTTACTCTTACACTGAAAGGGGAAGCTAGGGGGGTGTTTATGAGACCGATACCGATCGGGCCACAGAAAGGAGAACGGCAAGACGACTTTGAATAACATGTACTGTAGGTGTACGGTCTCGTAATACGACAACCATCGTCGACATACTCGTCAGATCAACGTCTTTTTTGTTTTCTATCGAAATTATCTACGTTACACTGCATCATTTCAGAGGATTGGCTCGTAAGTTATTAAGGATGAAGCATACTTGTGGGCAGTGTGTGAGCTGGCTCTGCACCTCTTGAGTGGTATGCCGCATATTATAGGTGCCGACGTAGCAAAGACGCCGTGTTCTCATCTATCGACCGCCCCATGAACGAGTGTTCGGCAGCATGAGCATAACTACCATTCCTGCATCAATGTGTGCCAGATTGTACTACAAAGGCAGCCCCTTTCACCGTGTGGTGCGAGATGCCTGGGTGCAAGGAGGGGACATATTAACCGGCGCGGGCGACGGGGGTGTGTCAATTTATGGAGAAGTCTTCGGCGACGAATCGTTCGCTATGGACCTCAATGAGTCCGGAATTCTGGCGATGGCTAACGATGGTCCACACACGAATGGGTCGCAATTCCTGCTTACTCTGGCGCCCCAGCCATGGCTGAACCACAAGGTGGTTGGGTTCGGGAGGTGAGTGCCTTGTCAAAAGTGCCAACGTACGGTTTTGTGTTTGAGTAGACATGTTCGATCCAAACGTACGGTGTCGGCCACAATGACGGTGCTATCAGGAGCGTCATCTGGCGGGTGTTCAAGTTCATACAAATATAGAAAGGGAGGCATTGCCCTTCTCTACAGTACTGTGTTACAAACTTCGCCTGCACGCGTATCAATCATGATACTGCTGATGGAGGAAGTTCCTGCCTCTAGGCTTGCCGCGATACACGATGTATTGCGCCTTGGGAATGTACACAAAAACCAACAACGTTTTGTTTCACTTTGAGTAAGAAGTTGTATCATATGATTCCGCATTTATCGAACCCCCCGTTCACTCGCCTATAGGTAGGTGTAGAGTATCGATGGAGCGTATCAATTGCGCGGACTGCTTTCGTTGAAGAGAAATATGCTCGACAATGAAAAACAAAAGATATTTATGGACATGAAAATACGATATATTCCATCACAGTACGCGCCTATCATGGCCGGACACAGGCCAGGTATCATGTTTTGTGACATTTTCAATCGTTCTCCGTCACTTCGACTCGTGTTTCCTCCATTTTTTCAGGGTACTAATGGGAATGGAGGTGCTGAGAGAGATGGGCGAGGTGGAAACGCTGAACCAGCGTCCAGTGATGGAGTGCAAGGTCAACAAATGCGGGGAAGTCACACCTGCCGAATACGCCACCATCGCCTGCAAATAGCGGGGTGCTTAGGAGGACTACTGTAGACGAGCACAAGCAGATCCGTCAAAGCATGCTGGAGGACCCTAAGGAGTGAAATGCCACTACTAATATGAATACCAGTCATACAGGGTTTCTGCCTGAGAAACTCGTCGTTGGCGGCCACGCTGTGTAATGTTAATGTTTAATGTTGAATCGTGTTCGCGGCCTTTGAGAAAACATGAAGAGTTCCGCCGTCGGCGCGAAGGGCACATTTTTCACTCAATGACTTGCCGGTGCTCACCGTCGTTGACTTCACCTGTGATTTTATGTCATCTTCGTTCGAGCGGTGTTCATCACCAAAATAATATTTTGATACTTCAGCATGTACTCTGGGCATTAGAGTTTTGCTCGTATACTGTCTGATGTACGTAGCTCTCGTGCTGTAGGAGGAGGCAGCCAACGTCTTTGAATATCTATTATCCAGTTTACTGGATTTTTATGTAGTGAAGACGTATTGTATGGTGGCGGTGATATTTTTACAATATTCCAGCACCGGGGAAAAGCCCACCAGCGGTATCAGTACGCCCCCACCCCTTTGCCCCTTGCCGCCACTCTTGACGTCCTCTCCTGCTTGGCATAGCCAGCTTCTCTACGCCTCCGGCTGATCCCATATCGCCATGAAACGGTCCGCTGCCTCAACGTCCACTCGGTACCGCTTGCCCCCATTCTTGACCGCGGTGGTCCACAACTCCGTCTTGACTTCCAACAGCAAAGCGGTGCTTTTAGGGTCGTTCTTATCGAGCAACTTTTTTCCAAAATTTCCAAATAAAATTTCCAAAAAAAACAGGAAAATCAAGAAAAAACAGGATTTATTTGGAAATTTGGAATTTTTACAGAGGCAAAAATAATTGGAAGGCTTCGCATTCCAAAATTTGGAATTTATTTTTGGAAAATATGGAAGTCCTAAAAATTGCGCGAAAAATTATTTGGAAATTTTGGGAAAAAGTTGCTCGATAAGAACGACCCTTAGTGGATCCTTCCGTGGCTCGAAATAACCTGGGGTCGTCCACCAGTCAGTGGACCCAGTTCAGTCCTCACCTACGTACCTCGTCCCTGTTTCTATCCATCGGTCGTCGTCCTGGACACCATTCCGCGCGTTAGTCGCTCATGTGTCCGTCCGTTGTACGCCCCCCGCAGAAAAGAGACGCCGGTGTTTCAGATGGCTGTCTCGGCGTTCTCGGGTTGTGCCTTTTTTAGGGCTTAGGCGTACGGCATGAGGTAGTTGGTTTGATGTCAGCGCTGGAAGCCACCATTCACTGATGATCCGTCGATGGAGGTAGTGGTGTGTCGTTCGGAGCTCAGCGAAGTGATCCTGGCCGAGAGCTCAAGAACCAAACCAAGTATGGCCATCACTGCGTATTGCACACTTGTACGATAGTAGTGAGAGTAGGGGGAGATATGGGCTTTGAGTTGCCCTACGAAGGTCAAATATCAAACAACAACGCCCCATATCTCTATTACCGTAGTCCTACAAACATGTACATCGAATCCGGTATCTTCCCCCGCCACGCACGCCCCCCCCCCAAACGGTAACACGCCAGGCCAAAAACGTGAAAATTACAGTACTATACTGTACGTAGGCCTGACTACAGCACAGTAGTAGTAGTAGGACGTGTCATACTCGTACAGTACTGCAGTACAGTGCGTGTCATACAGTGCTTGCTGTAGTACAGTACGATGAGGTACTCGTAGTTCCTGGTTTTTGGCAAATCAAATCACAGAGTGAAACGCTAAAAGCAAACATAAACTACAACTGCTGTACATCTGTACTGCCGTACTTGTAGTCGTACTACTGCTTTATGACACTCGTTCAGCAGCAAGTGAACGGGCGAATCGAAAACATCAGTACGTACATATCATACACATATGTATGATACATCGTACGAAGATAGACACCAGTAGGCAGATAAGGATACGAAACTACCAGTACCACGTATCGCTACTTGATTTCTTGTTTGTATGCGCAAGAGCGTCAGCGTGTAACAGATATAAAACCGCTGTTTGTTGTTCTATTCGTCCTTTTCCCTAGAAAGGGCACTTCTTGTTCAAGTTATTAGACAAGGGTAAACGTGCGAATACGAGGTGCCCTTGACTTCACGTCTTCACGTCCCCCAGCTGGCTGTGGCGTACTGGTGCTCTGGCAGGCTCTGGTGCTACATACCTATCATGTATACGTACGTACGTATCTGCAGTATTTCTTATCGGCATCCTGCTATCTGCCATTGTCTGGTCGGCTGGTCGGTGGTCGTGGTCGGTCGTAGTTTTCACCTGTGTTGCTCTCCCTACAAATCACCAAAATGATGTATTTCCATAACGCCTAATATTATTGAAACCGGGATTTGGTCAAAATCAGCCCCTCACAAGGCAATTGGAAACGCTCATCGTTGTCCCTGTGTTCTCCCTACCGAGGCACCGGAGAGCCTCAGCATCAAGGCCCAAGCCCAAGTGATACTGGGTGTAGACAAAACTGAAGCTACATTGGCGATGAGATTTGTAGATCTCGAGAATTCACGTCCGCTGTTGCTGAAAGCGATTTCGCAGCTCGAGCCGCTAGGTANAGAAATATGCTCGACAATGAAAAACACAAGATGTTTATGGACATGAAAATACTATATATTCCATCACAGTACGCGCCTATCATGGCCGGCTCGGCGACACAGGCCAGGTATCATGTTTTGTGACATTTTCAATCGTTCTCCGTCACTTCGACTCGCGTTTCCTCCATTTTTTCAGGGTACTAATGGGAATGGAGGTGCTGAGAGAGATGGGCGAGGTGGAAACGCTGAACCAGCGTCCAGTGATGGAGTGCAAGGTCAACAAATGCGGGGAAGTCACACCTGCCGAATACGCCACCATCGCCTGCAAATAGCGGGGTACTTAGAACGACTACTGTAGACGAGCACAAGCAGATCCGTCAAAGCATGCTGGAGGAGCCTAAGGAGTGAAATGCCACTACTAATATGAATACCAGTCATACAGGCTTTCTGCCTGAGAAACTCGTCGTTGGCGGCCACGCTGTGTAATGTTAATGTTTAAGGTTGAATCGTGTTCGCGGCCTTTAAGAAAACATGAGGAGTTCCGCCGTCGGCGCGAAGGGTACATTTTTCACTCAATGACTTGCCGGCGCTCACCGTCGTTGACTTTACCTGTGATTTTATGTCATCTTCGTTCGAGCGGTGTTCATCACCAAAATAATATTTTGATACTTCAGCATGTACTCTGGGCATTAGAGTTTTGCTCGTATACTGTTGTACGTAGCTCTCCTACTGTAGGAGGAGGCAGCCAACGTCTTTGGATATCTATTCTCCAGTTTACTGGATTTTTCTGTAGTGAAGACGTATTGTATGGTGGCGGTGATATTTTTACAATGGTCCAGCACCGGGGAAAAGCCCACCAGCGGTATCAGTACGCCCCCGCCCCTTTGCCCCTTGCCGCCACTCTTGACGTCCTCTCCTGCTTAGCATAGCCAGCTTCTCTACGCCTCCGGCTGATCCCATACCGCCATGAAACGGTCCGCTGCCTCAACGTCCACTCGGTACCGCTTGCCCCCATTCTTGACCGCGGTGGTCCACAACTCCGTCTTGATTTCCAACAGCAAAGCGGTGCTTTTAGTGGATCCTTCCGTGGCTCGAAATAACCTGGGGTCGTCCACCAGTCAGTGGCCCCAGTTCAGTCCTCACCTACGTACCTCATCCCTGTTTCTCCCCATCGGTCGTCGTCCTGGACACCATTCCGCGCGTTAGTCGCTCATGTGTCCGTCCGTTGTACGGCCCCCGCAAAAAAGAGACGCCGGTGTTTCAGATGGCTGTCTCGGCGTTCTCGGGTTGTGCCTTTTATAGGGCTTAGACGTACGGCATGAGGTGGTTGGTTTGATGTCAGCGCTGGAAGCCACCATTCACTGATGATCCGTCGGGGAAGGTGGTGGTGTGTCGTTCGGAGCTCGGCGAAGTGATCCTGGCCGAGAGCTCAAGAACCAAACCAAGTATGGCCATCACTGCGTATTGCACACTTGTACGATAGTAGTGGGAGTAGGGGGAGATATATATATATGGGCTTTGAGTTGCCCTGCGAAGGTCAAATATCAAACAACAACGCCCCATATCTAAATTTTACGTAGTCCTACTACAAACATGTACATCGAATCCGGTATCTTCCCCCGCCACGCACGCCCCCCCCCCAAACGGTAACACGCCAGGCCAAAAACGTGAAAATTACAGTACTATACTGTACGTATAGGCCTGACTACAGCACAGTAGTACGTGTCATACTCGTACAGTACTGCAGTACAGTGCGTGTCATACAGCAGTGCTTGCTGTAGTAAAGTACGAGGTACTCGTAGTTCCTGGTTTTTGGCAAATCAAATCTCAGAGTGAAACGCTAAAAGCAAACATAAACTACAACTGCTGTACATCTGTACTGCCGTACTTGTAGTCGTACTGCTCTATGACACTCGTACAGCAGCAAGTGAACGGGCGAATCGAAAACATCAGTACGTACATATCATACGCATGTGTATGATACATCGTACGAAGATAGACACCAGTAGGCAGATAAGATACGAAACTACCAGTACCACGCATCGTTACTTGATTTCGTGTTTGTATGCGCAAGAGCGTCAGCGTGTAACAGATATAAAACCGCTGTTTGTTGTTCTATTCGTCTTTTTCCTTAGAAAGGGCACTTCTTGTTCAAGTTATTAGACAAGGGTAAACGTGCGAATACGAGGTGCCCTTGACTTCACGTCTTCACGTCTCCCAGCTGGCTGTGGCGTACTGGTGCTCTTGCAGGCTCTGATGCTACATATCATATATACGTACGTACGTATCTGCAGTATTTCTTATCGACAGTCGACATCCTGCCATCTGCCATTGTCTGGTCGGCTGGTCGGTGGTCGGTCGTAGTTTTTGGCGGTTTCATTTTCTGTGTCCCCTGCCCCCCTTGCATGAATAATGCCTTTTCGTACTTCTTCCTATTGCGTATCATACTGCTGCTGCTCTGCTGCTGTACGTCATACGCGACACGTAGTGTCGTAGTGTCATCGTGGCACTTAGACTTGCCCTTTGCGCCGACTTGTGCTTGCCTGGCTGCTTGCTGTGGCCGCGCAGACGACGCTAGAGTCTCTCGTGGGGTAGTCGACGCTTCCTTTTTGGTTCGACAGCTGTTGACGGTGATCTCGTATCAACTAAAAGTCGCCACTACTGCTGAAGGTAGCCAAAAAGACGTGCAAGAGTTTGACTTCGCAGCATCCAGCCGGCTCGAAGGACAGACCAAAAGGGCTTGAAAAGACAGTGCCATGAAGACCGTTGGAGAGGATGCCCACGATTATATGGAGAACGCATCGGGGCTGTCGGCGTCGATGAAGCCATCAGTCATGTCGAGACCGCCCAAAGCTGTCAGGTGAGTGTGTCGGCTCGAGGTTTTGCCGCCACCAAAAACATTTCCGCGGGATCTATTTTTATACCAAGTCGTACTGCTGTACGTAGTGCTTGAAAACGCTGCAAGCTGCAAACTGGCAGCAAACCAGCAGCAGCAGCAACAGGGTGCCTTTGGTAGATAGACACGTCGTACAGCCAGGGTCTTCTGATGCGCTCAAACCAGCCTGAAGATCTATGCCTGCACGACGTGCAAACGTGTTTCCAACTGCTTACAAACAGTGTAACGTCAAGGATATTAGTTTGCTGATCCGCTAGAATAGATTAGGAATCATTGTCCGCCACATCACCCGACCATTGCTGTACTCTGTGCACCAGTATAACACGAATCTACTACGAATTGAAATCGATGTCTACCAGCCCTCTGGTACGAACGAAAATGATGCGCCGGTCAACGAGGCAACTTTGACTTTGCGGCATAAATACGATTTATGTTGTAACAGCCAACAGCCAACAGCTGCTTTGAAGGCGTGAAGCTAGCTGTGAAGCTGTGATGCTGTTTTCGACTGCTGTGATGAAGGGAACTCGTCGAAGAAAGCATGGCACCTTTCCAAGCAAGCAAAGCAGCAAGCACACAGCACACAGCCCATGATTGTTTCGTCAAGGTTTGCCAGTACTTCTCTATGAAAACTATTACGTAATAATAGTATTTGAACAGACGGCACACATGCTCTGCTCGTACGTCGTACTCGTCGTAGATCAGTGCGAGTTCGTATGATACTGCTGCTGATTGCGGATGGTATGATACGAGTTCGTTACGGGGCTTCTCTTACCGCACAGCACACAGCACACAACAGCAGATACCGGTATACCGGTATATGGCTGCTGTCATGTGAGTAACCAATCCTAAACTTTCGAAATTCTGACCGCAAGAAGCGCTATGTACGAGCACACGAGCACGGTCTGTTAATGTAGTATTAATATGTAAGTAGCGTAACGGTAACGACACCCGTCGACGTAAAGTCAACTATTACTATTAATATTAGTAGTCAAGGTTTTTCAAATGGTATAATATGTCGTACAGCAATACTTTCACTTCCTGGCGTCGATGACTATTTTTTAGCTCACGCGAGCGAGAAAAACGAGAAAAACGAATCGATGGCAAAGGAGAGGCAGCATACGTATCATAGATATGATAGGGGCACTCCTGATTTCTACGACGTAGGGGACCCCCGTACGATGCACGATTTCAGCAACCACCCCCGAGCTGGAGCCGGCCACCGCGGCTGCACCCAACCCTGTATACCAAGCAGGCGGCGAAGGAAGCAGTGTCGCCCAGCGACGATGGTGACAACGGAACTGACGAGCCGGAAGCTAACACCTCTTACGCTGTCAAGCCGTCTCCCGCCGCTGAGGGCCCCGTGGCTGCTACCCCGCACAACCCCGAGATGTTTATGTGTGGACGAGTCACCCACACGACATAAACCAAACCTCCCGGTATATAGTGTAGTTCGCGCCCTCACTCCGCGGCGCCGCAATCTATCCCTGGCCGGACACTTTCAAGAGGGACGATGTGGCGGCCAGGGTTCGTACTTATCACACCATCACATCGTAGCAAAGGAAAGTGTCCGGTCAAGCGGTGGCGGACGCTGGCTCCGTTCCCTCGGAGCCCCCCTTAATTAACCGCCCTTGTACGTATGGGGTACCCTCCCTCAAATATGCTGGTACCGTAGTAACAGGTACCTGGTACAGTAGTAGTGGTCCCTCTATAGTGCCGGATGCACCAGCCAGCAATACCGGCGCTGTATATAGCGGGAACCAGCACTACTCCGCACACTGACTGTCACACTGGTGAATACCATCTGTGCCAAGCGATTTCACAGACTTAACCCATTCAGAACTGAAAAAATGATCCGACACTAATTCCGAGTAGTTTGTCCCCAACTACATGGGACCAGTTCTTAACAGGTTAAAGTGGGCAGCCGGCACTATAGAGGGACCCTTACTCTGTACTCGGTAGTTCTGTGTGAAATGAAGAACCCGTATATAGTAAAAAGGAAACACGTTCGTTACACATGCAACTTCCCCGGCCGCTCACCGAAATAACGCCCTCTCCTCATCAACCTGCCCCTGCTATCATACCCCTACATTTCTTAAATTTTGGTGATCAGTTCCCCGGCGCCAACTCCAGCCGGCCAGGAGCGCGAAGCACTACTGGCTGGCGCTTCGAAAGACGAACCTCGGAGGCACCGAAGCAGCAGCTACGGCTCCAGGGGACCTGAGGAGGCATCGCGAGATCAACAGAGCCTCTCGAATGCCTCGGCGGCAAGCCCCTCGCCAGGTGGTGGTGCACGTAAACCCCACGTGAGCAAGGGTTCTACGGCGCTTTTGAAGAAGAGCGAGGGGGGCAAGGTCGACAAGGCTGGCGATTCGGGGGACGGGAGGACTGCGGCGAAGGACGGAAGCACGCTGGTGAGTTGTTACCGTATTCTTACGTAGCCCCTTTTTGAGATTGGTCAAAATATACGCTACCAAAAGTACGAAGCAGTCACACAACTGAGTAGTACGTAGCAGCAGTGTGGTGCGGTCTTATCGGAGTGTGAGCGGGCAGAATGCAATAGGCGATAGCTCAAGGTTGTTCTTAACTCCTTGCATCGCAGCCCGACATTGAAAGCAGCATCTCCTACCCTTCTCTAGCAGCATTTGTTGCTTGGTATTGGGTGGTGTGGCTGATGACTGTACTAGGCATTTTTATCGTCTTTGTTCCCCTTAAGAGCACATTTGAATCCTTTCAAGTCCCCCGAAATAGTCAGAGTATGATAGATTATTTTTTCAGTGGTCTACCCCTTTTAGTTCTCGGAGTTGAGCTCTACTTTGGGGTCGCTGGTGGTGGGTGCTGCCTGCTAACGCTGTGCATTCCGCCCAATTTCGGGGGGTTACGAGTCTCGCAGAATTGCAGTGCTACCGCCAGTACTGCCGTGTTACTGCTGCGGATATGGACTCCGACCGGAAATAGTTTTTTTTTTTTTTGCCTGCAACGTTTTTCATTACCCTGTTTTGGCCTGGCATGCCCGTGGGCGCGCGACAGACAGCGAGCACGTCCAAACCTTGCTCATACGCAGCAGTTTACCTTTTTTTTGTATGTACAAGGCGTCGTTTTAACCTCTTGAGAGCTTCAACTGCGCTTTGGGGACAAGCCGGTCGGAATCAGGGTGGGATGTTTTTCCGGTGGTACCAAGGTAACACTCAACCTGCCTGGACTGTCGTATCTCTCCGTAGCTTACCCCCCCCCCGGTGCCCCGTCTCGAAAGGGGTGCGTGGTTAATGGTCAAAAATCGACTGAGAGGCAAGTACCAAACGAGCACGCTCCTCTCTGGAGTCTGCCAACTTGGTCGTCGCTATGACACCCACCAAACAGCCCCAAACAGCCACCGGCCCGTCGTTTCTGGAGAATTTCCCTCACCCCCCACCCCTCACCCTTCTGCTATGTACCGTGTGATTCCGTGTGATGTCGCCGGTTTTTAACTGTTTCGGGGTTTCCCCACTGCAGGTTATGGCGTTTGTGGTGATGATCTTCATCGGCACTGGCAACCGCGTCTTCATGAAGCTGCAGACGTACCCCATGTACAACTACCCCTTCTTCCTGACGATGCTGAGCACCTTTATCTACGTCCCCGTCTGCTTCCTGTACATCATTCCCATGCTCGCCTTTGGGTGAGCCGCCCGCTGCTTGCGGTGTTGGTGTCTAACGGAGCGTTGCTGTGGGCATGCGGTGTTGTTGGACAGAGTGTTGCTGTTGGTATGCGGTGGGGGCATTTGCTCTCGCTCCTCTTTCTGTGGGAAGTATTAGGAGTACAGGATCTAATATAGCCGGTGCCGACCACAAGAGTTTTTTACTCAAACTCTCCCTGCTCCCTCTCATCGCATGGGATCAAAACTATCGGGCGTATTGAAAATATCGGGGCTATTGGAAATAAAGGGAAACTATTGGAATGTCCGATTTACCGCAGTCGATGCCGATTACATATATCGTAGTCAACTATCCTTCCCGGTAGTATCAGTCAGACTGCTGCGGTCGGATCTCAAGCGCGGCATTTTGTACTCGGAAGGTGCTGGTCTCAAACTTTTGTATGTTCTTGTAATTCGTATGAAAGCAACCAGATGGCCCGTGTGTGCAATTTGCACCTGCCACCTCGAGAAGCGTGCGCTCATGGATCGCCTCTTCTTCCCTTCCCTTCCCTTCCCTTCCCTTCCGTCATGATGTGATGCCATGTGATGTGATGTGGTGTAATGTTATGTTACGTGATGTGATGGCGTCAGGTCCGCCATTACGCCGGCACAGAGGGCCATCCCTAAGTTCAAGTTCGCCGTGATGGGGCTCTTGGACAGCATCGCGGGCATCATGGGCGTGTTCGCGGTGAACTACATCAACAACGCCGCCATGATCGTCCTGCTGCAGCAGGCGGCCATTCCCATCTCCATGTCTATCTCGAAGTTTTTCCTCGGGGCCAAATACACCGTCAATCAGGTGAGAAATTTGGTCTGTTCGCAAGGTAGGCTTCATCTGATTGGTTACAGCTTGATATTTCAACCATGGTGATAGGCCGGTATCTATGATAGCAACAGGCATAGCAGATAGACCACCACTCTTGCGGATCTCCGCTAAAACTTTGATTCTCTACATTCAAGAAAAACGAAAACACAGATACGCCCCATGCGTCATATTTCGCACACACAAAGTACCCCCACGAGGCCAAAAGTTGCTCGGTAGTGGCTTTGGCTACTTGTACTCGTGCGCTTTGGTGAACGGGGGCATGTTCTTTTGAACAGCATGCAAAAGTTATGTCGAAAGTTGTCGTCTGTATTGAAGGACAGCTTTCGCGCGATATGATCACCCTGCCGTTCACTTCCTATGTGTTATAGTGTTGGTGCCAACTTGTTCCTGAATGGTATGAATAGCGTGCTTTTTGGTTGTGTGCTGTCTATATATCGAACTGCGTCCGCTTTCTTCTTGAATGGCGTGTTTTTTTTTGCTGTGTGCTGCCCATCGATCTGCCTCCGCTTCTGACGCTGTGTGAGCCAACCGTGGGGCCCACTAGCGAACCGCTGACCACCGGAAGCACAGGAGGTGTGCTTACCGTTGTCAGTCTATTCCTCTTGCCGTACGACACGCTTCCCGACCGTTCGTTCTCAGTACATCGGAGCGTCGGTGGTAATCGCCGGAATCATCGTCACCTTGATTCCCACGTTCTTCGGACACCCGACGGGGGGAGATGACGTGGATGCAACGATGCAGATTGTTTGGAGTGGCGTTCAGGTGATTTAACTTTTCGCACATCTGCCAGACCACATCGCAATTGCATGATCTAGATCTGTCGAGGCGGGTAGATCCCTGATTTGTATGATCTGTATGATCTGTCTAGATGATGATGTTTGCCGGGTGGGATCTGTTTGGCACAGCTCTTATGCACATGCTTGCCGGGGGTGAGATTTGTACGATGCAGCAGCTCTTGTACAACATCTCATAACGGCAAAGAGAGGATCTAGATTATCTAGATGATGTAGGTCGTCAGCTGTCCGATGTGTAGTTACTGATCTGTCACCTCTTCCTAATGGGCGGCTATTTGCTTAGTAGAGCTACCGGACAATGGTGTCGAGACCATGCATGATGCTACAGCGGTGCTTTCGTAGGAAGCGCGAGCAATATCATTTGCCTAAATAGCTCAGTAGCGCTTGCATGATGGTCGCACTTGCGTGAGCTGCATGGTTCTCTATAGCAGAATACTTCCCTATAGCGCAACTGCGGACTCGGAAAGACACGTGCGTCGAGACTGTGCGCGTGGGGCGATGCACCTGACTCAACTACGAACAAAAATCGGCTACGTATGTCATTGAAGTACCGTGAAATGTTTAGGTCACACACAGGTGGACCGGTGCGTGCCTTTTGTCCGGCTGACAATGTGGACATATATGTAAGAGAGTACGCAAGATGGTGGTGTTGTTGCCTTTCTGCCGTTTCCGAATGCAGTGCAATTATCTTGACCAATAGGATCAACAGGATCGCGGCCCCCAAGAACCGTGCGACCGACGTGTTATCACGCAGCTCACAAAGCTGAGTATCAATATGTTTTTGGTCGATTTCGCAGCTGACATATAATATTTTTTTATGAAAACCCGTCTCAATACCAGGTTCTATCGTGCGTCCCGATGTGCCTGAGCTCGGTGTACAAAGAGAAGGCTCTTGGAGACGACGACATGGACGTTATCTACCTGAACGGCTGGGTGGCCGTGTATCAGTTCATGGCTTCGCTGCTCTTCGCCGTGCCCTCGGCGTACGCGATAGGCCTTCCCGTATCGGTAAGGAGTAAGGATAACGAGTAAGCAGCGGTGGTGTTACGGCGTGTTTCGGTTGAGCGTCAGCAATGTTCGGTTCACCCGCTTCTTCGGCGGGGGGAGGGGGTGTACTCCATATTCATGCGCGGCCGTAGTCGTATGAACATAGACCCTCGCATCCCTACAAGGCCGGCACGGAGCATGTTGGGTTTTTGCCGATTAGGCAGACATGTCTCGTCGCACCTGAAGAACTCAGCGGTTGATTGGATCTCTTGTTTTTGTTTTTAACCCCGCTGACGCTCTTTGCAGCATGTAGATTCTGCCGACAGTCTCTCTCGCGCGCGCAGAATTATGTTGAGCACTGGTACTCGACTTCCAAGTTTTGTCTACATGTGTTTATTTTTTTAGTTATAGGAGGTCAGCGCATGCGCTTTGCTGCTCGAGCACGCGATTCGAGACCTTCCGCCGAAGCCAATGTTTGTCGCCTTTTGTTGTTGACGCTGATTTACGCGTCGGGCCTATTTTTAGCGGCCTGGGCTGGGCCGCTCACTCGGCCAATCTGCCAATTGGCGTTGGAGGGCAACCGCGGCTTCCACCGCGGTTTCAATTTCAGTTTCAGGCGTTGCCGAACAATCGAAGAATGTCGTGCTTGGTGCCGTTTGTTGGCTGACACTCTTGTCGTTCGGCGATGGTTGTGCCGTGTTTATGTTTCGAGTGCAGGAGCTGCCGCGCAACACGTACGAAGGCATGCTCTGCTTCATGGGGCACGACAGCCACTTTCCCGACATGGCGGAGATGGCGGCAGGGTGAGTGAGCGATGAGCGGAATGCGTCTGAGTTCAGTGCAGCACGTTGTGGCAATTCGTCAATCCAGTTTTCTGTGATACCGGTTCGTGGAGGGTATCGTTGTGCGTTTCTGTGCTACAGTAGATTCACCTGGTTGGGTATCGTCCGGGGTTTGGTAACATGACACACCCCCCTGCTCGAAAAGGGGACACATCTCGCTTAGCGTCGGTCGCCCGTACCGCGTGCCGCGCAGCCCATACTCATATATACGAGATTGGTTGTTTGGGAGTCGGTTGACGTCGGCACTCGATTTCTTTGTACCTGGTGTATACGCACCCTTTGTCCAACTGCTGCCGTCATGGTGCCCCGCCGCCGTTTCGTCGACCTTGGTTGGCCTTCAGGATGAGCGTTCCGCCGGACCACTGCGAGACAGCGCCGTTTTTCGTGTCGATGTACCTGTGCTTTAACCTCGTCTACAACGTCGTGCTCATCGTCATCCTCAAGTATGGAAGGTGAGCTCTTGCCTGCCTGCCTGCCTTGTCTCCCGTAGCTAACCGTGCCGCAGCCCATGGAAAGCGGGAGGATTGTAGACGCGACGAAGTGCGCCTGGCTTGCGTCGTTACAGCGACAGCGAGGAAGAGTTGAAAGCTCGCCCGTGTTTATCTACGTACGTATCCCCTCAGAGTTTCCCCGATGGCTTTACCTTTTTTCAGTCGGTATGGCGCCCCCTTGCTTATGATATATATTTTCACTGTATTTCGTACTTGCGTCGTGATCGGTTTCTCGAGAGCCGTGCGGACAGGACACCCAGCTGTGGGAGATTGCGCCTCGTGAACGCGACTGATATCGTCTCTCTTCTTGCATCGCTCTGAACCGTTTGCGTGGTGTGGCCGCTGGTGTTGTTTTTGTTGTTGTTGCAGTGCGAATGTTCTGTTCCTGGCGTCGACGGTGATGGTCCCCATCGGCAACGTGGCGTTCTCTTTGAAGTTCGTCCCTCATCACCAGGACCTCAAGGTTTCGGACACAATGGGCTTGATCGTCATCTTGACAGGTACTTGACCCTCTCGTGCGTAACTGCAGAACTGTATGATACGTGTAAAGTTTGGGTGATGCTTCGGTATCTGCTACCACACAGTCGAGCTGTGTACTACTTTGCAGTGCCAAAATATGTTCATCTTGGTTTTCGCATCCTGGTCAATTTTGTTTCCGACACCGAGGATAATTGTACATGCAACGCGATAACAACCCCATGCGATAGGCACATCATGAATCCAACAGTACTTGTATATCTTTACAAAAATGAAAAAAAAACAAAACAATATATATATATGTTAATGTAAAACGCCAATGGTGTGTCTGAGGCATTGGGTAGTCCTTAGCTGAGGAGTGTGTTCGGACAGATCATATAGATCATCTAACAGATAGACCATCTACAGATAGATCATCTACAGATATATCATTTACAGATAAATCATCTAGATCCTAACCTGCCGTTACGAGATGCTGTGCGGGATCTGTACAGTACAGGTCCAACCCAGGAAATGTGTACGAGATCATGCAGATTATGCGGCTCCCACCCGGCAACATGAGCTAGATAATACCGGTACATATCATAAATACCTCTGCCTTCAAGGATCTATATGATCTGTATGATCTATATGATCTGTATGATCTACCGTGGCACGGCAGCGATGAATCCATGAGGAGCCGATCGCAAAGCGGTTCGACTCTCTTTACAAAGGCAAATAACTGTCATGAGACTTTCGGCCCTTCAATGAAATCCTCAGCATACCCGCCATGTCCAAGACATCTTCGACGCAGAACCAACTGCAACCGATTGCTCGTTTTTTTGTTTCCAATGCTACTACCTTCGATTACTTGTACTCGCTTGATACTGACTGTCACCCTATTAATAGTACTCGCTTGGTACTGTCACCTTACTCTCTTGAAACTGACTTGCCCCTCCCTTACGCGCTCGATACTGACCGTCATTTTGCTCGATTGATTTCTGTCACTTTGTTGGGTTGCTACTGCTGTCACCTTACTCAGCCGATACTGCTGTCACCTTGCTCGCGCCCGCGTGTTGCAGGCCTGGTGATCTATCGATTCAGCAATCAAGCTATGGCGTTCTTGAGAGGCTCCATGAACAAAGTCCTTCCGGGTGAAGAGGACGAGGTCCAAGCCTCGACTAAGGTAAACGTGCAGTTATATTATCACGGTTTTTTATTCATGTTTTAACGCCTTGTGCGCACGACGCCAGCTGTCGAATTGTGGCCGGAGTTTACGTTAGATTGAGTATGTTACGTGTGTCTTCCCCCCTGAGCGCCTTGTCCGCGCGTTGTGAAATCTGTCGGTTGTGGCCGGTGTTTGCTCTTGATCGCGTGCGTTGCGCGTCTTGCCCGTCGCTTGTGTGTTTTGAAAACGGTAGCCTTGTGCAGACACGGTTTCCGCTTTTCGTTTTTTCCTAACGTTACACTCTGTTATAGCCTTGATCGCTCATACTTAAACCCGTCCTCTCCTTCGCCTTGACACGGGTAACACTCACGCACGCAGATGCCGAAGTTCGTGGGCATTAATCAGCTGGAGTACTTGGAGCCCCTCATGCGGACACGCATTTCGAGAGCCCAGAAGGTATCATATTGAAAACGGTGGCTTGCTTTTTTTCTCGAGCAAGGGGTACTTGTTTTTTTTTCGTTCCTGAATATTCCGGTCGATGTTCACGGATGGCTACGCTGGAGACTTCGAACGGCGTAGAAATTGTCATGATAGCACCACATCGTCTTGCATAATTTTAAGGTTTCGAGGTGTTGGAACACCTTGGCAAGGGCTCGGAGAAAGCTCAAGGCATAAACACGCCCACGTTCATGTTCTCCGCCCTTGAAATTGAGAGCCACGAGTACAAACGTATACAGCAGCATACGCCAGAAGTTAGGAAGCGCTGTCGAAATTGGAAAATCGTTTGATCGTCTTGAGCGCATACGGGCTTGCGTGTGTCCGTTCGCATGCCGGCTTTGGCATCGTATAGCCCTTGCAAACCTGGCCAGATGCAGTCTAGTCTTGCTCATCAATCTGAACACGTGCTGCGTATCTACCGATTTTTTTTCGTCCCGCCATCGTGCGACCAGGCTCGGTTGTTGCGCAGCCCTGAGCAGATTCGGTCGTCCTTTATGCACCGGCTGGGCCTCCCGCCATCTCCTTCGGTGGCCGCTACCCCCGTCTCCAGGTACCCCATGAGACCCGATTCGGTTTGTTCTGTGCCCCCACCCTGCCTCTGCTTCGTCGGTCTATCATTACAACTGACTTTTTTCCCCCCAAAACATCATTTCAGGCGCGGCGGCGTATCCGCTTGATTTCGTATCCCATTTTTTCCGATAAGGGGCACCGTACGCAGACGCTGTCACTTTTTCTGTGTCTACTCATAATTACAAGGTAGTCCGTTTCGCTGCGCCTACGTGGATGATTCCCGCGAGATGGCGTTCGTGTTTGGCTCTGCGCTTTTCGGATGAGGGTTGCCGTAATATTGATAGGGGACAGCCGTAGAGCGCGACACCCCCGTGGTCTTAATTGGTTGTATTTGGCGCTGCCAGGCACTGATTGGTTCTTGCATCCCAATGCTTGTAACTCGCCCTCCGGTGGGCGACGTCTGTTGATAGTACTCGCATATTTAGAAGAGCAGGCGGTGGTGGCGCTTGCAAGCACATGTTGTGGATTTATGACAAATGCGGTTTTACCCGTCTATTAACGGTCTAAGCGCACAGCGGTAGAGTAAGTAGTATCATGTTGCGGGCGTGTCGTTACTCCTTTCTTGCGATTCTGACGGGGAAAATGTTATCCCCGGACCGGTAAAATTATTGCTTTGTGCAACCGACGCTGCTGAAATTGCACATCGGTTGTCGTTCTTTTTTCCCTCTTAAGTCCCAAAAACGTGTTATATGGGTTGTCCCTTCCTTCTGTCGTGTTTGTCTGTGTGCCGTGTGCCGCCCGTCCCATCTTTCCTGCCAGTGTTCAACTAAAAACGAAATACGCAGGATAACTATTCCGAACTTTTTCTTCTTGGTCCTGATCGCAACGCTGTCACTATTAAATACTGCGCTTACGATTCTTCGTTATCCGCGCCTTTTCCCGTTCTGCTGGCCTTGTTTTGTTCTTGCGTAGGGGATCGTCACCGTACTACGGGCGCCAGAGAGGCGCGGCGGATACCCGAGCACCCCAGGGGGCATCTCGCGAGTCGCCTAGCGTTTGGATGTCACCAGCGGGATATCGCGCCATCCCCGACTCGCGCCGGGGGCTTACTACCAGCAGCGGTTACCCGGGGCGGAAGTCGTTTTCTGGCGAGAGTAGTAACAACATATAGCGTGGGATTGAGAGGTTGGCGTAAGCGTATCGGTTAGCCTTTTGGGGTAATGGGTCCACTTTTGCGCCGCTCGTGACTGCTACTTTTGCATCCGATTGATGGGCGTACAAAAGAGCTTGTGTGTTTTTTGTGTGCGTGTGTGTGCGGATGGTGTGCTAGGGCGGAGTTGGCGGGCGTGACAGTAGTGACCTGCGCCCCTCCCCCGCCACTGACTCTTGCTGGGAGGAAGGGAGGGAGGGAGGGAGGGAGGTGTTTCGACGTTTCAAATCACATTTTGAGTTGGTGTACGACGGACAATTTCACAACGCATATATATCATGCCCTCTGTGTAGGTGAACATGGAGCGAAACTATGAATAGGTGCAGAACACGAATTTAGTAGCTATCAACCCTTGCGTTTGGTGTTAGATGTTCCGTTGATCAGAGCTTGGCGTTTCCCATCGAGATGTCTTTGTCGCAAAATTAGGGGGACTAGAGAAAACGTATGCCCCGAAACTGTGCGGAACGAACGAGCGCGCTGCAACGTCCGCGTTCCTGAGCCCATCGGCTCTTTCCAGCATTGAATTCCAGAAGCACGCCTGAAAATGGCAACCCCTGGAAAATGCTTGGGGTTGAGAATGCTGCCATGCTGGAAATCCCAAGGGCGCGAACATAACGGGTCACGAAACCTAATTGGAGTGGTGGGGAGAGCGCGGTGTGTTGTTGCGGCTGCGCGCTGTACGCGCTTGGAGACGAAGGCCACTCTTGGCTGATCACCAATAGGAATAGGGTGTCCTTGCTTTAGAAGACTCTGGTAGACGCTTGGTTATCGTTGGGGTGTGTTGGTGTAAGCTGGCGGTTTTTGATGGCTGTGACCCATCACCGAATGGATGGCGGTACGGGAGCGTACCCGCGCCGGTAGCGCACAAGCATGCCGGAGCCCGGATCCCTGTTGTCTGCCATTGGGCGCGATTGGACCGGTCGGCGTTAATTGGGCGACGACGGGCTTGTGTGTGCTCAGCAAGAGCGTTCTAATTAGCAAGGATTAGGCTTGTGTGTGCTTAGCCAGAGCACGAGCGTGTAATGTGCAAGGATTGGGCATCGATCAACTTGTGTGTGCTCAGCAGGAGCAGGAGCGTGTTATGATACAAAGCGTTTGCAGAGAAGATGTGGCCACAGCACCAGTAAAATGGTAAATGGCACTGGGGCATCGTTTAGAGTTGCAGCAGCGGTAAAGGCACTACTATAGGAGATAGATAATGAAAGGATATATCACAGACAGTACCGGTTCGGTGCGGGCGTGAAGAGTTGTGGGATACGGTGAAGATATGTTTGTACAGAGCCTGCCAGCGCGTTGGTCCTTTTTGTGCTGCGGTGCTCACTTTCTCTCGCACATGCCGAGGAAAGGAAGTTTTCTGGCTGTTTTTTTTTTAAAGGAGATTTTTTAATGTGGTAAAAAATCTAATGGATACCACGTATCCTGATGGGAAGGCACATCGGGGGGGTTGTTGTGGTGGTACATTTTGTTTTAGTTGGTGTTGCATCGTTTAGGTTGGCGTTCTTCACCGAGTGAACACAAGGGGGGGGGGGGGGTAAGATGTACAGTGCTACCCCGCCCGGTGATGAAGGAGGGCGTTTTGATTGCTATAGAACCCTAGATTTGTTGAAATTTAGTACCCAGGGGCGACGAGCACTTGAGGGAGTACACGAGGGGTTATAGTGACAAGGTATGTCATGATACGATCGTGCAGAGGGGCACTACGGTGTACCCACCAGGGCAAAGCGGCAACGTATGTACACAGCAGCAGCGTTACCGAGTGCTTTGGAAATGATGTTCGCATTCGGAGTAGCGTACGAATCATCGTTTTTGCGAGCTTGAGGGTGTGAGTAAGGTCTTCGCCGTTTCAGACCTGTATAGCTTACGCTTGGGAAGCCTGGATATTTGGTGTTTTTGTTGTTGCTCAAGGTTGGGAAGCATATATATGGATAATTGGTGCGTTTTTTGGGGGGGTGGGAGTATTTGAAATGCCTGCTGAATTGGCTTCGTATTGGGTGTAAGCGTTTGAAAGCCCCATGGTTACCATGGGATGGCGTCCCCTATTTTAGCTAGTTAGCTTATCCTTTACAGCTGAGAGAGTGGGGTTTGCGTTGACTCGGCGTGAAACTACGACGTATGGTATTTTTTTGTTGATTTTTTATTGGGGAGCAACTCAGCGAATTGACGGAAGACGGGATAATTATATACCTAATAACACCTAATAAAACCTTTGATCTGCTTATGTTGGGAGCAGCATTTTTTGTTTTTGCTCTCACTTCTACCCATCGCCGTAATCTAGGCCGTCGTCACATGACAGGCAAGCTCCAATAGCTCTAGAGTGAAAACATAATACCTCAGGAAAAAATCGAACAAAATTAAACACATAACTGAAGCAGTCCGTACACAATAGACGATGGTATCGCCGCAGTCCGATCGAGGCTCTACATGGTACCCCGCGCAAGATGTAGATACGATCACCGCCAACTTGGCTTCTTGGAGAAGGTTAAGGTTTGGGCGTGCACGATCGTGCACGGCCAGTCGGCACCCGCGTTGAGGTATGCGTGCGTACATATATACTTCAAGTATGCATATGATAGGGAGACCTGTGTTGCTTGGCTGCTATTCATTGCAGCAATAATGCGTACCAGTTTCGCCGTTAGAAGCAACCTGATGGGTGCGCCCTTCGTTTTTTGTCCCTGCTTAGGTTTGCTGTTCTCATCTGACAAAAGGTGGGTCCGTTTCGACATGGTCAAAAACGTCCTCGTGCTCTTTTTCCTTAACAAATAAAGCTTTCTGACCTTGGCCGAAGGCATTTAGGTATTCCACTTACAGCATGGCCGACGGAGTGGGCATCGATAAGTACCAAAGTGCTCACCCCCACAATTAATATTACTGGTGTCCAGCGACCCTTTATACTGCGCGATCCCGACTTGGTCGCCTGAAGAATCGATATTACCGAGCCTTGGACAATGGAGTTTCGTTCAACCTTGTGTCGACACGATAGATAATCTCCGGATTACAAGCATATTCACAATCCGGTACCCGACTACGTGGTGTATTTACTTGCTTTCCGAGTAGCTATACGATATGTAGCTCTAGCTACTGACTGTAGCCCTAATATATACCCCTACACCGAGTGATAAGTTAAAAGTATACCTGGTACTTCGTACCCTAGGTAGGTGTAAAGACGGTACGGTTACGGCCGGCGATACATCCCATACAGTAGATCAAACTGTTCATGTCCGACGCCGCCATCAAATTACACCAACACCACCATAGTAAGAAACACCGCGGTGCTAAAACTACCAACGCGGTGCTCTCTCCAGAGCACGATACGTGTGTCATAAAAACAGCTGGCCACGGAATCGTGCTTCCTCCTAAACGTATACCGCCGTTTATATGCTCAAAAATAGCTTAAATTCCCTATGATACGTAATAACAGCAAGTGGGCCTCCATGACGATACTGTAATATCGTAATACCTTAGCATTCCCATGACAATAAAAACCAGGACATACATAGCTCTACAGATTCCCTTGCCACCACCATCAGCTGCACAACACAAGCACCAGCACCAGCAAGCCCCATATTGCGCACCATCGACTACGCCTTTAGTGGGCCGTAAGCAGCTCCGTAAAGAACCCCAGCACGTCGCCAGCTCGGACGGGAGCTGCGTCGCTGCCTCCCGTTGCGGGGCGTCTACCCGGGATGCTTTGCGCGCGGCATTTCTGCGCAGTCGGGGAAGCAAGCAAGACACGTTTGAGCCGTCAGGAGCAGGAAAAATGTGCGACTGAGGGTACGAACAGTGGTGAAACGGTACGGTAACGGTATTACCACCCTCTGGTAGTGCTGCAGGCAACGAGTACATCCAAACACAAACTGTACGTTGACCATGTGGACCGAGGAGATAAGCGTCAACGGCTAGTCAACGGCTAGCCAACGGCAAATCAACGGCGCTTTAGCTCCTACCTGTAGGCCATCGATCGTTTTCGGCCGCAACTACGTAAACAAAGAGGATGGGCACGACTAGAGTAGGATGGGCACGACTAGAGTAGTAGTACGCGATCGTTTCAAACTTTGTGCTGCGCAGCCATATTTGTACGATACTCTTGTCGCCGGAAGGGTGACGGTGTTCATTTCCCGGCAGCAGCCGTTCGATTCCGCAAACACACACAAAAAACCTACTCGTAGGAAACACGAGAATCACACCGAATCGTTGCTCGGCCGGTCAGCACGGCTCTAACGACTACAGTAGTACCCATCTCAGAGCAACATAGAAAAAACACACGCAGTATATAGTACGTGAGCATTACCCTCACGGGGTTCAGGGTCGCGTCTATGGCTCAAGTTTTGAGCGGCGCCTACCTTGATGAGGAAGGCGGTCTCTGTGGGGCTGAGGATGACGCCCATGTCCTGCAGAACGCCGGTAAGGTCGGATGTCTCCACGCTGCAGTCGTCGACACCACCAGGATCGCCCCCTGGTCAACATAAAAAAAAAACAAGTTTTTTATAAAGCGGGAAGCGCATCCAGGTCACAAAGCATCCAAGCCACAAAATAATAACGACTGAGTGCACGTCACAAAGCAACGATAATTGAGTAGAGGTCTGCCGTCGGCATAATTCGTTTTAAAAGGAAGATCCACACCCACATATGAAACCAGGAGATGCACTCAGGGTGCCCCTTGACCCCTGACGACCACATGTCACAAACCAGTATTGATCAAGTGAAGGTCACGAAGAAAAGCATATAAGATTGAAGGTCACAAAGAAAAAATGATCGAATGCGAAGGTTCCTGTACCTCTTGCTTGAAGCAAAAGTGCGGCCACGCGATTCATCATCGCAGACTCCACGAGCGATTTCCAAAAACATCGAAGTAGTTAACTTTCTTACATGACGATCGCCATACAGTACTTCATGCAGCACGTCGACCGCGCCAACAGCCTGTAACATTAAACTGTCGTACCGGTACGCTGAAACTTTCTTCCACGAGGCCGTACACATAGCTACCATGTGTTGGCGAAGAAACGCGTAACTATCGACGACACATGGTCGACATCGACCAACAACGAAGAGTTCCGTGCCATCTCCGTTTACTCGAATCGCACCTAGATTCTTCCTGCGCTTGCGAAAGGCCCGACGTAAGTGCACAGCGCAGGAGAGACGGCCTTCCGCGTCCTTTCCGGCCAAACGGAGCTCTGAACGGCCCTGCTCAATGTTGCGCTTGATTGACTGCGCAATGGGGTCATCTCCAAGGGCCCTCGGCCGCCTTTGCGAAGCGCGGTACCGTGGCGATGGGGGCGTGTCCGCGTCGGAGCAGTAGAGAGGGAAAATATGATTTCTGCGTCTTGTCAGCTGTCCCGCGCCTCGTGTATTTCGCGAGTGGTGTTCTTGTTGTGTGGGTCTGTTTAGCAGGTGTGGTGATACGTTACTGCGGTAGAGCGACGGTGCGACAGTGGAACCATTGCGATATTACCACAACAGCTTGATTACTATAAATGTGCCATCTACTAGACGGGGTTCAGGCTGCATTGGCTCCTCATGGTAACGTACGTGTAACATAGAATAACGTTCAACCTGTACTGCTACTACGGTAGTTTACGTATGGCTGCGCACAGCGTGTGCGCAATTGAATTTCAATCAGGACCCAAGACATACAACGGCGACAAGACGTACAAGTTGGCGTGCCCCGTTCTTTTCAAGTGGGAATCATTTGTGACGGAGAGGAGGTGCAACAAACAAGGCAATTAAATCGCCCGCTGAACCAGACCAACCCAAAAGCGGCTTCAGAGGCGACGGCGAAGCGAAGCGAGCTACCTCGTGCATGCGAAGCACTACCACCTAACGGAGCTTTGCAAGGTGCCGCGCGTGTGTCTTGACACTGCGCGCGAAGATAAGCGCACACACCCGCGCCGACACCGAACATACCCGGTACCGTTGCAGGCAAAACGCGCCAAAACACACCGACAAGTGTATCTGCGGAAGGAGCCGAGCTGCCGGAAGCTCCCTGTCGTAACCTTGGAGGTTGGGAAACATCCCAGGACGGCAATGCCTCCTCCGCATGTGCGAAATTGTAAAATTATAGCCTGTTTTGTATTCGATATCACTCACTCACCCATTCACCCACCCACGAAATAAAGTCAAACCTCAACCATGTGCACAAAATGTGCCAATTTGGCACGTATCCCTACAACAGCCAGCCGTCCGGTATATCGGCACCGTATGATAGCAAGCCCTTCGAAGCACGCTAACTTCCCTTCACACACCTGCTTGCAGCAACGTCCCAGGCGTTATCACTCGATCCGCGGTCCACGGGCACCCCTTCGAAAGGTGGGGATGCAGGGGCATCGACAGAGCCGGCCGTGTTAGCGAGGAATGTCGTGAGCGAGGAAAACCGCATCGTAGAGGTGCCGCAGTGACACAGCGCGGCGTCTGCTAGGTCCTGCAGTGTTACGGAAGAGGCGGTCAGGGGGGGGGGGGGGGCACATATAGGCGAAGATGATCAATTGGATGTGGTGGATGAAGTAGCCGGTTGTTGAACTCAACTGCGCCCAAATAGCGGGGGGGGGGGAGGTGGGAAAGCAGCTCGCCGCTTTGTGCCTTATTGTCGTCGTGTTGTCGAGGTATTCGCAAGCACCTGACGGAACAGTCGATACTCTGTGTGTCTCCAGAAGGGAAGGGTCGGAGCAGCGTTCGATGCAGCTGGCCGTCGTATACTACCGTCTCCGTAAGGGCAATACCCCTGAAGCTGCTACAGTGGACCAATAGTCATTGTACGGCAGCATATTGGCAAACGCGGTTGCCGATTTGATTCACCTCGGCCTCCTCCTCCGAGAGATGCGAAGGCAACCGAGGGTAGCGTAGCAGCTTCACCATCTCTGCTCTGTCCAGCCCGTCCCGCGCCTACCGCACGCAAGGGCACACGGTACACGCGCCGCAGACAGGCAAACATTAGAAGAACCCACAAGGATAAATGCGTTACATACTCAGGGGATTAGCAAGGCACTTGCACTACAAAAACAATCGCCAAGTGTGGCAAGCGTTCTTCGCGGGGGTGGCGCCGCGTTGAAGAAAAAAACGCGGATCATTCGGTCAGTGTTCAAGCGCTTGCGAAAACAGGATGGATGGAGCGAGCGGCCGTTCACAAGCACTTGTCTTCGAAAGGTACGGAAGACTGCAAGACGGCGTGGGAAGAGTATTGCCATGGGCCAGTTCATTCTTGGCCGAGAAGTGCCACATAGGCCGCCGTTGCGACTGACTCGGGGGAAATCCCTTTCCCGCGCCGTTCAGTCCTATCATATTCCCCTTGCTCACACCAATACCACGCCCCGTCGAGGTTTCGGGCAGAAATCGCCGTCTCTTCGCGTCACAGACAACGTCGCATTTGTCTCCACGCTTATTATAACGTATAGGGACGTGCACCATGCATGGTGACGAGATAGCGCCGGGAAGAACACGCGAACCCCGAAAACATAAAATGCTAGAAGAGTAGACAGACGATATGAATTGCCCCCGGGACCACACGAAAGACAGCCGCCGTCTTGCCTGGTTGTGTTGCATACCTGCGGGCCCCCAACTCCTGCTAGTTGCCTGAACACCCCAGCCAGGAGAGCCCTGTCGCTCAGTAGCGCCTTGGCTGCGTTCTTCCTGTCGGTGGACACGAGCAACAAAATCGTGCATTCTTCAAATGATGTTTCTTGCAACTCCGTACAGTACAGACTTTCTTACAGTTGTATTTCTCCCTTAGCGGGTTCCTTCGGTATGTATATTTCTGGCCTCTCAGAGCTCCCCCCTGAAAAACGCCGTTTCTCCCCGATTTTAACAGCCGACGAGCCTTTTCCTTCGTTTTTAGAAGAGCCTTCTTCCTGTTTTTTTCTCGTTTTTCTCCGTTTCTCTTTCCTTTTTTCGCGTTTTGTTCCGTGTTTCTCGATTACCTCGTCTGCTTTTCGATTATGATTCGAATTTTGAAAATGTGCCATACATACACACCGGCATACGACGCGTGCTACGGTAGAGGTAGCACTTTTTGGCTGAATCATTTTCTGAACGATCGGGCTCCTTAACCCAAATTCGTCGGACTTTCATTTTTTGTGACGAATTCTGTTTCAGCGCATATTTCGGTCATGAGATTTCTCATCCGGCAGCACTTTTAGTTTCCTCCAAAATCATTTTTTGGGTGAGGTATGACGCTCCGTAAGTGAGGAGCTCAGAAAAAACATGGTGCACCTCTATCGTAGCATACGTCATACGTGAAGTTAAACGTCTACGAGAACGGACGGCGGCCCAAAACTTGGCTTAAGAGGATATTAGTCAACGTTTTCGGGGTGATACATTTGTCGCGCGCGTGCTGTTGTCCTCACACGAGTAACCTTTAGCCAAGCGGGTTCACTGACAACGCGAGAGCTAACAGGAACGGCTCGAGAGGGGCTCGAGGGAGCACTCGGACCCACAACCATATTGTGCACCCGTTTTTGAGGGGCTACGGTTGCAGCATCAACCAGCCACGACTACTCTTAGCGTTTTACAGGCGTCGCGTTTGGGCACCCTGGCACGCGAAAAAAAAACCAAGCCCCCTCTGTCTCGCGCCATCGATGAGGAAACGCCGTTTTATTTTGTAGCACCGGACCGCAAGACCGAAAGCTAGAGCGTGCGGTACAGCGCGTGTTAACGAAAACAAACAGGACAAACATACGGTCAAGAGCGTCTCGCCTGCTCTCCGAGATCTTCCGCGGATTTTTTCCTTCGCTATGCTGGAGGACGGGCCGTCGCGCTGTGGCAATGTCGACCTTCGTGCGGTCGGTGCGTTGGTCAGCAGTCTCCGGCCAAGCTTCCGTGAGCTCCCTCATTCCCCCCGTCCTTGAATGTCGACGGTGGTGGCCGGACAGCGGAACCTGACGCGAAGGTACGGTCGCCATTCGTCCCGTAAACTTTAGCCTGTGAAAATATGGGCCATTCCTTGTGTCTTCGCTGCTATTGGTACATAGACTGCAATGATTACGACCCGGCAATACGGCACCGTCCGTCCAAACGTGTAGTTTTGAGCAACGCAAATTCGCTGCAAAAAAACACCCCCACACTACGACGTAGCAGGCATTTCCAAGTAATTTCCCCACAGAACATGGGTATAGCTCTAAAAACAAAATGTGTCGATCAACCCCTGCGTGTCACTCTGCACATAATTCGTGCACGATCAAGTAGCCGTCGACGGTTCGAACATGAGCGGGTTGGGGTTTTCGGCACCTTCATGTGGCCGGCTTCGCCAGGACCCTCGGCGGCGCCTCCTTCCCTCCCGTGGTGCCCGTCGTGGTAATCGGCGTCGCTTCTGTTGCCGGGGCTACTGCACCGATGATCACTGTCCCTATTAATAGGAACGGCTGGTACCGCCACCGGGTATTCTGCATAAGACGCGGTGTCATTTGGGCATCGTCATCCGGGGTTAGGTCAACACTCGGAAGGAGAAGCCTTGCGGTGTGGACACATCTGCATGTTCGAAATACGCCGCCTGTGGCTCTGCGCTACCCCGAGTTTCTAACATGCTACCCCTACTCCTCTATTCCCAGCTCCACCCCTGCTACAAAGAGATACCCGTACCTACCTAGTGCCACTTGGTCTGAAATATTATACCCTTTTGGTGTGTACGTCAGGGTCCAAACGGAACCCGCGACAAGCATGCTACTGTAGTACAAATATTGATCGAAAAATTTGCTCCTGTTCCGGTGGTATTTTGGCAAACCGAAACCGCATTTCGTGCTCCCGCTGTACATTACGACAGCAGTACCTTCCGTTGCTACCCCCCCTTCCAATCGCCCGCCTTCCTCACCCTGCTGAGATTCCGGCTCCCCCTCCCGCTCCCAGCAAATCGCGCGGCTGACCCCCCCTCCGGCCATACTGTACATCGCGCCCTCAGACCCCCGCCTTCCGCTAGACCACGCGGGTCTACCGAGACCCGACGAGCCACCAGCCGGCACAAAACGAGCGCGTTCCGCCGATCCGTTTCTGTGCCCGGAACCTGATTGCGGTCGCTCCATGGGAATCGGGCTGCAGTCGGGTGCAGACGCATCGTTGCCCCTTCCCCAGGCCGGGCTAGGGGGCATCCCCGGCACAGCGGAAGGTGATGATGGCCTCGGTTGTCGAGGGTTCGCGGTGTCTGCTGATGAAGGGGGGGCAGGGGCGGTATCTCTCCAATGCAGGGCACCCGTCATTCCCGTGGACGTGCCAACTCCGCCGGCGCGGGGTTTCCGCTCTCGCTGCCAAGGCGTTATGGTGGGGGTATACAGGGGTGGGAACGTGTCGGTTCGGCAAGGTGACCGTGTCTAAAATTCTCGGTGGGGACTGGGCGCACGCTGTAGTTTATGCCGGCATTTTTCGACTCTTGTAGGTGAAAGAGGTCGGCAGCGTGCAGGGCCATACGCCAAATGCAAACGAAGCTATATGTATATCAGTAGGAAATTGGGTACAGATACGAGTAAAAAAGTAGAAAAAATGCCATGGGCTGCACGGCAGACACTTTCATACTTACGTCCGCTCACACCGAATACTCACGCCGAATACTCACGCCGAATACTCACACCGAATGGTCACACCAAATGGTCACACCGAATACTCACACCGAATAGTCACACCGACTGGATACATTGCTTCAACGGACTGCGCGCGTTCAAGCAGCGCCCAAACAAAACAAAACAAAACAAAACAAAACAAAAACTCACCTCATGTACGACCTTGCTGACAGCCGCTCTGTCGCTGATTGCCCTACCCCCAACAAGAGTCGCCATCGAACAGTTCTTCTGGGGGTAATGACGCATTCCAAGTGGAGCCACGGGGGGATCGTCATCCCAACCCCGCGCCGCGCGAGCCACGCTATTCTGGGAAACCTTTACGTGGTCAGTTTTCTTGGCGGAACGGGGGCCAAGAGGCGGTTGTTCGGTAGGGGAAGTTGGTGATCTATCCCCTTGACGTCCGTTGAAGTTACGGTTGCTGTGCGGGGTGGGCGACGTTTGGATAGCCATGCCGCCGTCTTCTCCGCGTGACTGTGGGGGGGGAAAGAACACGCGCAAGAGACATCGTTTCGTGTTACCACACAGCGAAGGAGTCGGAGTCGGCACGAGCTTGGCGTGCATCAACACCGAGCGGGCGGGGGGGGGGGGGGGATGCACTCGATAGTCATGCATAGACGTAGTCGTATGACCATAGACCCTCGCATCCTTACAATGCCTGGGGACGGAGGATGTCGGGTTTTCACCGACCAGGCATATATTGCTTACACCAAGGGCAAAGCGCCGTGAGGTGTTCGGCGAAGATAAACACATAACAGCGGGGTGGCGCAGTATGACGCCATGAGCAGAAGAAGCGCGCGGCACTAGTCTTATCGTAAACCCAGACACACACATCAATAAGGCGGCAAAACAACGCTTTAGGTTTTAAAACCCGCCAACAGAGCACTCCAGTCTCGCCTCCTTGCGGTAGCCGCTGGGGAGCTTTCCATCGGTGTTCTCGCCTCCTTCGCCGTCGGAGCCAAGCCTAAGAGCAACACCAGCCGTGTCCCACGATATCAGAGTGTCCAGATAGCTGTCAATAGCCCCTACCAGCCCGGTATATCGCACGACTGAGGTGGGGGCATTCCTCTTGTCTCGGTCCGCCTCCATCGCGATGGCTCGACGAAGAGCGGACAAGCCGGTGTTGCTAGAATTCGAGAGTTTTGGGGCGCAAGGCACGGGGGGGGGTTGCGGCAGCCATGATCAGCGAAGCTGAGGTGGGGTGGAGGGTAAACGATACTAAATAGTGCAATTACAGCGAGACCGTCTGTCGTACACCGCTACGGACAGACACGACACAGAAAGTGCACGAGAACTGCTTGCCCGAGCCGTTCGTTCTGCTGGGCACTCCTGCTGCTGTAGGACTACTGTATCTTCTACGTGAGAAGTAGCAGCAGTATAGCAGTAATAGTAGTAGTAGTAGTAGTAGTAGTAGTAGTAGTGGCAGCAGTAGTAGTAAAAGTAGTAGTAATAATATTAGTAGTAATAGTAGTAATAGCAGCCATAGTAGTGGAGATGTACAGCAGTACTCGAGGCCTGTCACGCACGCGAGAAGAACACGTTGTACGCATGGTAAGAAAAAAAGCTCACCCCAACTGCTGCAGTATGCCCTGCTCCCTGAGGACCGCGAGGAAGGCTTCTTCGGTGACCCAACCGTCCGCAGTGAGGTCTCTGTCCTCGCACCCCCGAATCACCCCTCTCACCCTCCGCCGGACCAGCCCGAGGGCGGTTCTCACCTGCATCGCAAGGGGGAAAGAGAGACACCACCCAGAAATCCACGCTCAACGGCTGCCCTGAGAGAAGAAGGAGCGTGTGTCGGCTCAGAGAGACACCGCAGGGTCGACTGCATGCCATCCTACGGGAGCTTACGGGTGACGGAAGGTGATGGCACCTGGTAGATACGAGCCCATCGCTCTTGCTCAGTGCGGACCAGGCTGAGGACACCAGCAGCGTTTCCAGCCAATCTCTCAGCAGAGGAAACTTGCATAGATACATAACATTTATCACGTTTGGGGACTCGCGGTAAACATTGTTGAGCCGACGCACAAGACAAGCGATCACCCCCCCCCCCCCCATCTCAATCTGCCCCCCAAGTACCCTACCGCGGAGAGATAACAACCCTGTCCATAAAAACACTCCAGGGGAGAGTCAAGCACCCGCAGCAAGCACTGCGAAAGCAAAAAAACACACAAAATACAGCACCGAATACAGCACCAAACAATAAAGTAAGACAGGCGCGCCGCGCAGCGTGCGTAAGCATGCCACTTTATTTTGTCACCTCTCGTACGACGCGCGCGCCCGGGCTCTCGCAGCTACCGTCCCCTCCGTCGGAGGCGTCGGACGATCGCTGTCCCTCATGGCCTCCCCTGGTGGTGCCTTGTGCAGTCCAGTCCGGGAGCAGAGCGAGCTTGGTCGTGCGCCCTGCCGTTAGGTATCGTAGTGCGCGGCGGTGCAAAAAACACCGGGTCGTCGATAGAGTGCGAGTGAGCGGTGAACGAATAGTTTGCGTTACTCAACAGTGTTTTTCGCGGGGGCTGTTCTGGTTCCGTCCACTCCTTCAGCATACAGCGCAGAGCAGACTCGCACAGGGAGTATCCACGCGTCGTATATAGCAGGGCGTGTTTGTTCTGCGTCCACATGTGCTCTCCGCAGAACATGAGGGCACCGCAACTTCTGCTGAGCTCGAAAGTGCCGCCCAACGTGTAAAGGCGGCCAGTCACGCCTGCAAACACGGTACGTTGGGAGCCGTTCTTCCCTCTCGAAGTGTGAGGTGTGTCTCACGAAACCCGTCCAAAAATATAAGTCTCTCACCCAGAAGCACGTCGCGGAATGCCTCGACAGTAATTCTCGGATCACCAACCACCCCTTTCTCCAGAGACCACCACAGCTGCTGCAGCTCGCCCGATCGCGGAACGACACCTTGTTACCAGAGGACGTAGGCGGCACGGCGGTTCGATATGTCACTGAGACTGGCGGCGGTATGGCCATCGTACGGCGAAAAAAACACCGAGGGTAAAGAAAGGGCTGATAGGGACAAGCGACGGGGCGACAGATGAAAGCGACCCCGTCAAGAGGGGAAGACGTATCCCATGGCCCCAGAGGATGGCAATGTTATCAGACACCCTTTGTCACGGCACGGGCAACCCAGGTATTCGTCGGAACCCGAGGGCGGCATTCCAAAACGGCAGAGATAGGCTGAAACGTCAGGAAGGACTGCGACATGACGCACGAGCAAACTGCGATGGAGTAAGTGCTGGATGTCGACGGGTAAAAAGGAAGGTTTAATGTGAAGAACACACACACGTACCCCCGCCTGCGATCACACTTAAACCCCCCATACCGGTACAAACACGTGGCAGAAGACGGTCTGTCTCACCCAGGCCGTGCAGCACGCGCTGAACACCTCCCCTGGTGATACGCATGCCCTCCTTCGCGCGTCCCATGTCCGGCACCAGGGCAGACACCGCCTCCTGCCCGCTGTCCATCTCACGTACCCTTTTCACAGCCCTCTCAAGCAGCACCGGTAGGTTGTCTTTCGAAGAGGGACGAGAAGGGGATGAGGCCAAGGCCTGCCCCGTGTCTGCAGGTCAACGGAGAGAGTGGGAGTATTTGAGGAGAGCGCTCGGTCAGCGGGATTAACCCGGAAAGTAAGATGGGCGGCGGTTACGTTGACCAACAAGTCCCTCGCACGCCATTGCCAAGAGATACCCTCCTCCCTCTCTCAAAAGAGCAGCAAACGGTGAGCACACACCAATAGAAGAAGCGTTGGCACAACGACACCGCCTCATGCCAGATTTAAATGGAACAAGTTGTTGGTACCACAGCGATGAAGGCAACTGAAACAAATGACAAATTCAACCTTCAACCCCTGAATTGCTCATGACTCTCATCCGCTAAATCATCTTTGCGACCCAACCCATAAAACAGGTGCCCCATCCCCCCTCCCGCTCTCCCTCCCTCCTTCCCTCCTCGCCTTCCGTCTCTTGAACGCCATACGTCAAGGCACTCCCTGCCGCTCGGCGCACGTTCTCTTCGTAAGCGGCGCGGTTCAGCACGCGTTGCAGCTTGGCACCCGACACAGACACGCCTCCCACGGGAGTGCTATCGCCGCCATAAGACACGTGGGAGGTGGGTGTAACGGGCCCAGCGGGGTAGGGGCAAGGGGACGCCGGAAAGGTGACGTGGAGGCTATCCGTTGCCTCGAGAAGGATGCGGCGGAAACCTTCGCGGGACACCTTATTCCTGTCCATGTGGTACCAGAGGTTCTGGAGCTCGCCAGACCTTGCGAAATCGAGCGTGGGATGGAACGGAAGGTGCGGAAGGGGGCGACCGCGGATAAATTAGAAGCTGCTGATCAAATCGTCAGGTGGAAACTGGTGGGTTGGAGCTACAAATGGCACTGCAGGACGGCAATGCGCGCGGTTCGAGATACAAATGGCACTGGTATACAGTAGTATGCTTTCGATGGCAGCGGAGAGAACAGAGAGCGCTATATAGGCCTATCGTTTGTTTGGTGCCTGGAAATAAAACGCAACGTGCAGGAAAACGTACTACGCTGCACACGTGACAAACGATAAGCTTCGTAAACGGTTAGCTCTGGCATGATAACTCCCAAGAGTGTGTGGCTCTGCCCACCGCTCCGCAAGCGCCAGCACCCTCACATCGTACCTGACGCCTACCCTCAGTTCTTGCAAGAGACGCGTCACCTCACGCCGGGGTAGAGTCTGACGCTCTCCCGTGGGTCCAAGCTTAGGCAAGTACGCCATAAGTAGCTGCAAACGCTCGGGAACCGTGTCACCGAGGGCCTTCACGCGTAGCCTGCAACACGTACGCCAGCCCGTCGGCAATCGCCCAGGGCGAAGCGGGACGTTAGGATAATGCGAGAGTTTTTTTTGCGGCTAGAGGTAGCTGGAGGGAATGGCCGGGGGTGTGCGGTGCGGAGACCACTTCGAGGGCGGGGCGTGAACGATGACACCTGTGCATGACAGAGAAGGCCTATAGTTGCTACTATCCGACTTGAAGCAGGCCTGGTGCTATCAAGTCTCGAACGTAACGAGGACAATATAAAAACGTAACGGCTGATCGGAACTCCGGAGTCGAGGCACGTATGGTCGCGATTGATGCTGCTGCCTCAAAATTCCAGCCAAGTAAAGCTGCGGCGACAGCTCTGTCAAAAGGGACTACCTGCTGAGCTATTCGAGTCACGTGACATAACTACAGCAGTAGTTCAAAACGTGGTTCCCGCTAACGAACAGCTTTGTGAGTTGGATGGCTATGTATCTACAGCAGTACGGCATAAACACTGCAGTATTAAGGTATTAATAGTATGACAATGACGCAAGCAGGGAGGCTGTACCTGGTAGGATGTTATGGTATACTCGCGTCAAGATCAACTGTCATAGGTGTAAAATTATGTCCACTACTCTGCCAATATCGTATAGGCACTAAACTCTTCGGCCTCTCGCCGAGCTAAATGCAGTGCTGTGCTCGATCCCGATAGAGAGAGGGAGAACGGACACCGATGCTGCGTGGGAAGACAACCGTCGCGGGTGTGGGAGCGAAGGAGACGACCTCAAGGTATTGACCGAACGCGGCTATACCCCCAAGCGTGGACTACAAGGCACCCACCTAGCTTTTTGAAGCAGTAGCGGGGCGTCGTCAATCTCGCCTCCTTCACCCTGAATCTTGTTGTGCGCGACAGGGGCCGCCCACGGTCCTAGGTGATCCCGAAAGGGTGCCGACACCGATGTCGCCGGGTGCTGCATGTGCATGTAGGAAGCGCAGCAGTAGGCATTTGAAAGCGCCGGGAAAAGGGATGAGGTCTGGGGGAGGCAGGCGTGTGAACTGTTGCGAAAACGGCGGTGCAAAGCCAGAGCGTGGTGTCGCCAAAAGCGATGCTGACGCTTCTTCGAAGAAGAGCGTGTGTGTTTGTTCCGAACCTTTCCCCACAAGCTCTGACACGTACACTAAAATTTCAAGTACCAGGCGCGACCGGACAAACCAGCGACTTCAAGCGAGTGCATGGTGAAACAGAGACAGACCGAGCCCCCGCGGCAGGTCCCACTCCACTACGTAATTTATCTCACCGCCTCTTGTTGCTGCAGCTGGCGGCGAGTGCGCAGCGCCTCGTCCGCATTGAAACCCATGACGTCATCCAGTAAAGGGAGGGGGATGATGCCGCGCTCCAGAAAGCGGTTGGTGTCTTCTCCATGCGCGTGCTCTTTGCCGTCAGCCTTGCTACGCCCATGAACTACCTGCGCCCTGCGCAACAGTAACCGCCATAGCTGGCGGAGAGAGAGTTTGACAAAAACAAATGTTGGGGAACCGACGATTTTAGTACACCGAATAAATGATCTTGACAGCCAGACGAGACACTCAAGATTACAGCGATCGCGTAACAAGCGTTCAGATCTCGCGCCCTCAAAGTCGCTACTGGGAACGTTGGTAACCTCTTAGGGACCGGCCAAAAACGATCAATAAAACGAGAGGGGCGATGGTATCATCCATCTAGGGAGAGCGAGCAGCAGTACTGTACGAGTATCATCATGCTGCGCGCGAGTCGTAACTCCTTATATAGCAGTTCGGACACCCTCCCCTTCTCCTTTAGCCGGGGCTACTTCGCGTGCCGATGCTATAATCGTCGTACATTTTTTACATGGTTCGCCTCTATACTATAATCAAGTGAATCCCCAAAGGGGTTGAACTACGTACCGCGCAAGGCGTCGCCCTGTGTGAACATCCCGCTTCTAGGCGTTCGACGCGTCTGGCGCCGATGACATACATAAACTCTTCGCGGCCGACTACAGAACACAAAAACCAACCAAGCAAACAAAAGTCGTGAGTACGTAATGACTTACAACGCGATCGTCCGCATCTCCCAGCAGAACCCCGGCGTTCCTCAGCGCCTTTCTTAGCGACCCTGCCGTAACGAACACATTGTTCGCGCCATCATCCGCAGCGGATCGACGCTCCCGTAGGGCGTTCGGGCCCAGCAGGATGGAAGAAGGTAGGAGAGAGAGGTGTACGTCCGCGTATTGATCGGACACGGCATCGAGGAGCCGGGTGCCTTCCTCCAAAAACGAGCGGGGCTGGTAAGAAAGGCGAGCAAGGGCGAGGATAAGTGGGGGATGGAGGAGGGAGGGAGGGGGGAGAGGGGCCATAAGGCGCCACTACAGCCATGGAGTTGGTGCACAAAGTAGTCTACCTTTCAGCCACCTGTCGTGAAGAATAGAGTCACGCGGTTGACGAACTGAACGATCGAAGCGAATGTGATTTCAAGATCACAACCTCGAGGTCGGCAGAGTCGCTCCAGGTGGTTCCTGCGTTCCAGGTCAGAACGAACGTTACTGAATACATAGGTGGCGCAGTTTCGTGCGCAAGCCGTGGCACACATCCTTATCCTTGTGAAGGGAGATAAATAAACGGCTTCCCTCCACAGGGGCGTCGTACCACCAGCCGTATAATTGCACGTACGTGCTGGGCTGTTTGGATCTGCACGTACTTTTGCACCATATTTACCCTTGCTCCCACCCGGACCTGATCCCACCCGGATCTGATCCCATTTGGCACCCTGCTCCCACCCACAAGGTGCAGAAATATAATCAGCCCTCCGCAGGAGCCGCCGGAGGCCCACCTGGCACCTCGATCCCATTTGGTACCCATGTAGGCCATACATATCTACGACAACTCCTGCCATACATAGAACCGTATTGAAAGTACGTGCAAATTCGAATAGCCTGGCACGTACGTGCACGTCCTCCGGAGCCGGCGTCGTACGGGTGAAAATGAACAGCCCAGCAAAACAGGCAATGTACGTATTCCGTGCCATCATGGGAAGAACAGGACAAAAAAAGGAGACGCCCAGATGTAGCAGTCGACCCCGCTGCCTAAAAAACAAAAGTACAAAAGTATGAGCTACACCCCGCACCTTTTCCTGGACCAGGAAGAATCTTCCCCCCGCCTTTTCTCCTGCGAGAGCTACCGCAGCCACGCCTGCCCTAGCATCTACCCAGTCCGAACCCTCTTCTCCCGAAGTAAGGGCACCCATACGCCCCAGCAGGTCCATCATGTTGCCCTCTTGCACCACAGATAGGGCTATTCCAACCTGTTGGACAAAAATTCCCGCAGTGCGGTACACGCAGTGGCCGCGTTGCCGGGTAGGGTTGTGGTGCTGAACTAAAAACGCCAGTCACTCATACTTAAACAGCTCCAACTTAAAAAGCTTCAGATCAAAGAAGAAAAGCCACGGGAAGCCTACTGTACTATTCAATAGTGTGATAGCTCCATTCGACAGCTACTTCCAGCTTCCAGCTTAACATCGACCTACCACAAGCAAGCAACAAGGTACTGTCAGCCAACGCACCACCTCGTGCGATGCAGCACGTGTGGTGCAATACATGGTGCATCGAGCCAGCGATTTCGAAGCGACCCCGGGGCAAGAGGAGCGCGCCAGCACCGAAGACTTGGCACGTGCTCCTACCAGTACTGCAATAGCAGAATCAGAATGGATACGTAGCGAGCTTTTTGCTGAGACGCAAGCGGGTAGCCTGCTTTCAATATCACCAGGCATGTCACAACGGTGTCTACAGCATATCTCAAAACGTTGAACCTTGGCGCGTGGGTGCAAGCTTCAAGTGCACCTTGCCGACAGCGAACAAGCACCACGCAAGGAACACTCAACTCCCAGTCATTTTGATTGTCTACCTTGGCACAGGCGCTACCGCAGTGAAACACAAACAAAACGCTAGCTTGAGGCGCACCTGACGGACAGCCGCCATGAAATCGCCGGGCCTCACTTTCCCAGTACCGCCTCGATCCAGCCTTTCGAGAGATGCCTGCATAGGCAGATCAAGTCCACGGGAAGCCATCGTTAGGGTGAGAGGAACATTGCCCGCCGCGTGCGGTACCGTACAGGAATCATGACACACTTTCCTTACCCTTTCGCTGTGTGTGCAGGGTAAAGTAGGCGTGCTTGTTCCCTGGCAGCTACTGTACCAGCGTTACGGTAGGTGCGCCGTTCAGCCTTAAAGACACGTACGCGGAAGCTCACAAATTCAGAACAATCAGCACTTGGCGCTACTCACTTCCAAGGCCGCCCGGCGGTCGAGCAAGATAGGTAGCAAGGAGCCCAGATTGCCGTAGCCCAGGGAATGCATGTACGCCTCGTCGGGGGGTTTCGCCTCGTCTTCACGCGCGACACCTGTGTCCAGGACGAGCGCTTTCGCTGCCGAGGACCGAGCATCGCCGGCACCTCCTCGCCCGTCGTAATCACGCGCCAACTCTGTCGTCGTCCCCACCGAGTCACCGCCGCCCGCCGCGGGTTCGGGCGCGTGGGCACGGCCATGGCGCGGGGCGTAGGTTCGCCCGTCTCTGGCGGGAGCAGCATGGTTGAAGATGTCGGTCATGTTGACAGCGAAAGAGTTCCTCCTGCCCGCGGCGGCCGTACCGCATTCTGGTTCAGGCGAGGCATAGCGGCCGCCACCTCGACCATCAAGGGGGTCAATCCGTCCGTTCGGAGCGTTAGCGTCCTTACCGTTTTCAGCGCCAATGCTTCTCCGACCGCCGTCAAAAACTTCTCCCTCGCCTGCGGTCAAGTCACGTAAACCAGCCGCATGGTTGCTCCTGGAGGTATCATCAAAGTTGCTGTTCCCCGGAGCCTTGTAAGGGGGCGGTGAGTGTTCAGTCTGAGAAACGCGAGAGTGATCTCGCTCGCTGGGTAGTTCGCGCCCACCTGCGGCCAAGGTAACGGGTGATTCGTCTCTATCGTTTCTGCGGGAAGGGGGGGAAGGAGGGAGAAAGGGGGGGAAGGAGGGAGAAAGGGGGGGAGAAAAGGAGCGGGGGGGGAGAGAAGAAGAAAAAAGAAAAGAAAAAAAAAAAGAAAAAGAAAAAAAAAAAAAGAAAAAAGAAAAGTAGAGAAAAAAAAAAAAAAGAAAAAGACAGAAGGAGAAAAAAAAGAAGGAAAAGAAAAAAAAGAAAAAAAAAAAAAAAAAAGGGGGGAGAACAAGAGCGGGGGGGAGAGGGGAGGGGGGGGGGCGAGGCTGAGCGAGGGGGGAGGGAGGGGGGAGGGAGGACGAAGGAAGACGCTTTAAACGGGTAGCGGACAAAAGGACGGGCACGGGGCCGGGGGGGGGGAGCGAGGAGCGCAGGCGAGAGGCTGATGTGTTGTTGGCGACGCCGAAGGTGAACGTGCTACATGTCATGCGTACACAGTTAGTGGCGCAAGGGGTAAACGAAAAGCTTGCCCTTTTGTCCAGACAAATACAATTACGGAAGTCAACGTTGTTCACGTTGCGTGTTCCGAAATAAGCTCCTCTCCAGCTTACCCCACAGCATCGTCTCCTGCAGCACGGCACACTATGTACGGCGAGCACCAAACACCGACGGGCGATCGACAGACTCCCTTTGTTGAGGATGATGCACTCTTACCTCGCCCAAAAGTTGACGAGATGCGCGAACATCTCGATATCGCAACCTCGACCCCTGTTGGCCGACGTCAGTGAGCGAAACAGATTGTCCGTGTCTTCCACCGAAAGTGACATCCCCGCTCGGTCGAGGGCTAGGGAGAAGTCGTGTCGCCTCAGCGACCCCGCCGCAGATACATCCACCTGCTGCCAAGGGGGGGTGTGCGAGTGTTTTGAGAGATATTTGCATGATACTTGGTATTCATAGGTTTAATATCGTAGGTCTCTTTCTATTAAATAGTTGCTGTATTAAACATCAAGGGTTACCGACAGTGTGAGAAGAGTGTCTGCAAAGTAGTTTCGTACGAGGGCCGCCGCGGGTAGCACACCGCCAAGTGCCGGCCTCAATGTTTTATCCTGGCGTTGGCGCACGCAAAATCTACTATTAATTACTCTGTAGATCTACGTACTGCTCTATCTTACCAGGTAGGAGATATGCACTCTGTATCTGGTACAGAACATCAGGCTCAATGACATCAGCAGTGAAAATTAAACGCTTTTCCAGCACAAGGTATGGTATCGGTGTCTGTCTACGTTGTTAGTACTCGAATCGTACTACTGGCTGTAGTTTTGTATCAAGCGTGCCGTTATGTCTACCAATACGGGTCGGCATGCCGTACGTACTGGCATGATACGAGAAGTACGTATAATACTACTGCTTGAAGCTTGAAGTGTACCGGTACACCACACCCTTGGGTACGAGATATAATTTCAAAATCCTACGGTTCGGGTTCGGTCCAAGTGCCTCGCGTTGATTTTTGTGTTTTTTTGTGTTTTTTTTCAACGGTCGGAACGGCCGAATGCACTACGTACATACTCCTGGAACGCTGTCTCTGGTGAACTGTTACTGTTGTATACGCTGTAGGTTCATGCTGTCCCTTCATTGCTCTGCTCCACCACATCGAGATCGCGACCGTGCATTCACGCTAGATCGTGAGCTCACAAGATCATATCATACCTGGCGCATGATATCTGCCAGTTTACCAGCCTCTACCGCACCCATGCAAAAAGCATCCCTAGCCCCTTGTAGGCCATTTCCAGCATGCCCCTTGGTCAGCGCAATGTCGCTGTACATCTTCACATCACCAACGCTCAGACGACTCCGTCGCGCCTTGCGGATGGGAAACGGCCTGGAAATCGCGGGAGAGATTGGAGATAAGCATAGCAACACACAGCCCTGTGGGACACCCGAGGGAAGCAGCTTACATCGGCTTGCTGGGCTACGAAGCACACGAGAGGGAGAAGGATACGTCTGCTATGATATTATACGATACTACAGCAGTACAGTTCATTAATTTTCGCACGTGCCTATCGTGCAGCAGCAGTAGTATAATTTCACGAGCTGGGAGCGCTCTGTTGCACAATCACCATCATCAACGCTTTGGAGATAAAAAGCGCCTTTTAGAAGCACGAGAGCCAGAGCCATGGGCAACTCCGCAACAGAGCCGCCCCCCGGGAGAGCGGCGAGTATAGGTACAGCAACATGATGGCCTCGAAAGATACTGCCAGGGAAACAAAGCACGAAATCTCATCATCAGGTCTCACGGATTCAAAAATAAATGAAGGTGTCACACAGCGAACAGGAAAACAACGGCCCACTTTACGACACTGCTGCTGCTGCTGCTGCTCGTACACAACAGAGTTTGCACATGGTGCGAATTGCTGCATTGCCTGACAATTATCTCACAGTTCGATGTCGAACGCCGACGCCATGGTGACCTCTGCTACCTGCCTGGGACAACTCAGTTGCCACTACTGCTGTTGTGATGATGTGATGCTGTGATGCTGCTCAACACGCGACACGGTCGTAGCAACACACTTGTCTCCTTGTGTTCTGCTGGTTGAAACACAAAACGCAAAACGAAAACGAACAACGAAAACGAAAAACTGAAGGATACCCTCTCGACGATTCTGGTATATACCGCGGCTGCCTGGTAATAATAGGTTCCGAAATTTGTTTATTCGGTTTTTGTTTCGGTATTTGTTTCTGATGGTGGCCGAGGCAACGGCGAGTTGGAAAATGAGCAAAAAAATCATTGATTTGATCAAACAGCAAAGGAAGCCATCACATCAAACTATTTTTAATACAGAAAAAAATAGGTACGCAAACTATTAATACTCCATCCTTGCTTCTTGCTTCTTCATTCTTTCGCGCCTGAAACACTACCAAAGGGCACGAATACCCGTTCTACCCACGGCGCGCAGCACACCATACCGCTCGTGCCAGCCAATTAGTGCCAGCACCTCAATCCTATCCCCGCCAAGGAGTTAGCTGGACAGGCCGGTGAGAGTTGCGAGGGCCTGTAGACGTAGAGATGATTCAAAGACCGACATCACCACCCGCCCTTCCAACTACTTCCCGGCAAGCACCGCGGACGCACTTGGGGAGGCGGTTCAATCGGCGCAAGTGCGGGGGAGGGATCGCGGTTTGCTCCGTAGGGGCTCTATGCCTCATGCTTTTCATGGCCGAGATGCGCACGAACAAGCTGGCCGTCTCTTCATCCGCCTCCGCATCGAGCAACGCATCGCGAGATGAGGGACAGCAACCCGCCTTGAATGTGGTCGACGATGCAGGGAAGCAAACACCAGAGGCGGTCCCTGCTCCTCCTGACAATGATGATTTGTCTCCGGGCTTGAGGCGGTTCGGCAACTTTCAGCAATATGCGGTGAGGGTCTTGTAACATGGGCGGGGCAGAGGCGATATGTTTCAAGGGTGGGCCACGAGCTTGCCACGCTGGTATGCCATCTGTTTGACCGAGCGAGAAGGTAGCGGTTGCTTTGTGTTCCAGTGTATTCTCGCAGAACTCTTGACCGATTTTGTCTCGTTTTCTTGTCTCCAAAGAAGAACCGGGTGAAAATAGAAAATAGAGTCGATTTCGTCGAATGGTCTGTCTCCCTATCGAACGTGAAGGTTCCATGGAAAACAGGCCCAGCCATTGCCACGACTGCAAAACTGCAACAATGCTACGTTGCAAGTCGTCAGGCACGGTTGCAGGTTGGGGTCAGAGCTCATGCACTAGGAAGTGTTGCCGCAAGCCTGACCGTGCACCTGCCCATTCATGCACGCCTTTGTGGAACCCAGTAAAACCTGTTGAGAGTACGAATGCACTGCTGCTGCTGCTGTTGTCTGCCGTATACTGCTGCTGCTGCATACAAGAAGTAAAACGTGCGACGACGGAACAAGTGAAGTGGCCCACGACACTCCAGCCCAAACTTGAGAGAGAAACCTGCTTGCTTCTCTCGACAATGGGTACTTTAGCGTGCACGATACCTGGTACATATCAAGGTTGGGTGGCAGCGCCTGTGTGGTGTACATGACAGCGTGATGTCTGCCCGAGCTTTTGCAGGCACGAAGTGGCACGTGTACATCTATCAAGTGTCTGGTGTGTCGTAAAATGATGGCAAATTGCTGACGGAGGAACCGACACCATTATCGTGATAACATCGCATACCATCATCGTGGCCGCGTTCCCTGCGTATGAACAGCAGCACTACGTATGTACGTGTGATGACAGACACATCTCAATTTTGGACCTTCCCAGAAGAATCGATCTACGAAGGTATCCATAGTACTGCTGTACTGCTCAGTGCTGCTGTACCGCTGTGCCTAAAGCAGCAGTACCGGGTACGAGACTTTCATCGTATCTCGTACAGAGTAGTAAATAGAACACAGCACCTTGTCCGTAACCTAGATGGCAGGTGGGAAGACTTATTACTCGTACACGTAGCTCGTTTTTTCAGAATTCCACCTTACAGGCGTACGTAGCGGGTAGCCGGGTGTATCGTCGTGGTGAGTATTCACACTGCTGTTCATTTCTTCATGTCTTCCTGTCTTCACCGTCATGACTACGAATTGCGTCGTAATGCTACGTTATTATCATTTGGCAGCTACCTTTCATCTTGTCGACCACCCGTTTGTACAGAATTGTCACACACAATGCGAGTATTACACCAAGCAAAGCCCGGTCGAATCACATCATCAAAGCTTAGGCGAGGTTCGGGTTGCATTCCTTCTCACTTATCTTACTGTTCACGATGGAGTGTACTCTGTAGGTACAATGCACTCCGAGACTCAGTATAACGCGTGCCAGGCGCACAGATACCAGGCATCAGGTCTTTTGGTATTTATTGATGTTCCTCGCCGATTTTCGTCGAGAAAACACACTACTGCTGTTGAGATTGCTGAGATTTATCTACTGGTGCTGTGGCGGGGTTTTCTCCATTCTGCATTGATCATCAACAAGTCTAACATGCCTCCGTACATACTCCATGCCGTGTTGTCTTATTTATGATATCGTGCACTATTTAGACTGCTGTTGTTGTTGTTGTTGTTATCACGCTGCCCGAAATATTAGCATCGTTTATATTGAGTGTTTATTAACCAAAGGTGCTTATATTTCGAGACATATTTGTATGTAATTGTGGGTGTAAAACACCACCCCGGCCGCCGCTACGCTGTGGTAAAAAGTAAAAAAAATAAAGGGCCAGGGTGGTGGACGAACCGACGAACGGCCATTGGGTACGCATTCGTATAGTGCATTAGTCCACGAGTACGGAGATACGCTGACTCCCACCAGTTTTATTATGCATACCGTTATGTATAGAGGTTGTACACACCATACGAAAGAGTTGAAGAGTTGCCCGAACAACCTCGAATCAAGCCAGCACAGCAGTATATATATAGGTCCAGGTACTGCTTGCTGTATGTGCCCTGCAGCCCTCCTGTACGTGCCAGATGATGAGCAATCAGCAATAAAGCCTCGAAGAAATCCGAGGTCGTGCCATGCCCCTAAAGATGCCGATCGACAAACTTCCGCTAAAGGGCTGTATGTACTTGTAACTTACGCGTATGAACATATCTAACGGGCTCGTAGGCTACAGGTGCGAACGCGACTCTCCTTTGAATGAAGGATGATGAAGGATGTCATCTATCGTCTATTGTACATATTCATGTATACCTGGTGTAGTATGCATGAATATAAATACCTGGTGTTAAATATTAATAGTTCATATTATTTTATTGTTACGTAATATTAACATGAGTACACAGTACACGGGCAGGCGTGCCCGTCTACGGAGCCTTGGAAGGCAAGCACTGCAGAAACGGAAAATGAGCGTGAGCTGTGAGCTGTGAGGTCAGATCCCTCCGCATCGATGGCACCGAGTTGAAAGTTGAAACATCCAGATCGAACTTCTCGAAAATCCAATGTGACCTCGCGGGTAATGTCCCTCTATGATATGCCAGGTATCCCCTATCGAAAGCGCAGCAGCGCACCTACCTAACTGTTTGTTTCTACGCTTGTTTCTGGCATGCGCACTGGCATGTCTCTCGGGTAGCTGCGCTCCACGGTGCTGGCTCACGCTATACCACTACTGCCTGTATCGGTAATTTGCTGTACTCTAGCCCGATCTTGGCTTTGTTATTCATCGGATGTTTAGGGTACAATGACGACTGGAGGAACTATTTTTCTATTTGTAGACACGAGCCTATCGGAGAAGTTTACAGGTCGACGCTTTCACCGTCCCTGCCCCGTCCTACTGATACCACGCCGACCTGCTGATCCCATCGGGATCTGAGCCCTCGAAAGTGACCCTGGGTATATACGACATTAGCCGCCGACTAACCACTAACCACTACGACAACCTGGTTTCTCCCACAAGCTCGTGTCTATATATCATTTGATACAAACACCACTTGCGCCCTGTAATGACGGCTTCGAATGGGAAAATCATGGAACGCAATGTAGCCAAACATGACTAGATAAATAGATAAATAGCTGCCCTGTGAGAGGAGGGTGAGCGCCTGTCGTGCTTGCGGTGCGTGCGCCCAAAGCTGCGAACGACTAACCATCTTTGAAGAGCAGAGAGACAGCGCCAGGGGCGGGGGACAAGAGACAAGGGAGAAACTAACGATCAGACGCTAATCGTATACATGCAACATGCAACAACCACCACGACGCTTGGACGTCGCCGTTTAACCATTGTAGCATTGCAGCATTTTTTTATTTTTGTTTTTCCATCCCCTTTACGATTATCTTCGCACTTCCGTCTCTCCCTCCCTATTAATCTATTAATAGTTGTAACTCAGATCCGGGGTGACAAAGTAGGCTCCTCTCCCTCCTCCCCCACTACGGTTCTTGCCTTGATTTTTATCGCGCAGAGGGTTCAGCTTTCCCAACGCTCGTCGACTTTCATCGAATTTTGCTAACTCACGCTCTCGCGCTTTCTGCTAGTCAAGATATTTTTTGCGAGAAAAAGTGCCTAAGAGCATGCACTCGGCGGGGCTTGAACTCGCTTTCTTGACGCTTACAGGCTTCGTGGTTACCTGCTAGCCCACCGGGGCGACGTTGAAACCTTGCAGCTTGCAGTGCACGTTTTCGGCAGGCACTGGCAGCTGGCAGCACCGACGGCAGTACTGTTTTTTTTTTTTTTTTTTTGTTTGTCCATCCCATTCATTATCTTCGCACTTCCGTCTTTCTCCCTCCCTAGTCGTAACTCAGATCCGGGGCCACAAAGTAGGCTCCTCTCCCTCCTCCCCCACTACGGTTCTTGCCTTCATTTTTATCGCGCAGAGGGTTCAGCCTTCCCAACGCTCGTCGACTTTCATCGAATTTTGCTTACCCACGCTATAATATGCGCTCTCGACAGTCGGTGTCATTTTGAGAATAAAACCTCCATGGGGAGAATCGAACCCTCGACATCCGGCCCTACAGGCTTCGTGGCTACCAGTTAGACCACCGGGGCGACCGGCTGACTACTGTACCTGGCACTAACAAGGACTGCTTATTGTAGTAACTGGACCTTGTGCTGCACCTGCTGTGACCTACACCTGGTTCGTACGTCGTACCAGTATATATCTGCAGGCGGGACGCTATTTTGCTATTTTTCGTTTGACTCGACGTTTCTGCGGCTTGGTCTTGCCCCTTGACAATTGCCCCGTGACCTTCCTGGTGATATCGTCATTTTGTGTCGTGCTTGGTGATGGCAGGAGATGGCAGCATCAGAGGAGGCTGACGCACTGCCGACGATGCCAGTCGTCAGACAAGAAGGCGAGGACGTGACTATTCCTTCCTTTATCATCGTGGGGGCGCGGGTGAGTTGCGCTGTTTTGTTTTGTTTTGTTTAACACTACGTGTCAATGTTTTTTATGTTAATACATTGATGTTGATTTGCCTAATTTTCGTGTATACAGCAGTATAATGGGGTGGTCTATCATTATACCGGTAATATCTCATTCTGATGTCCTCATGATAGTCTAGTTTGGTGTATACCACCTATTTATAGATAAGGCCACCCTAATGAAGGCGTGCTGACCATCACGATATTCCCGTACTCGAAAAGCAATTGGTCTTATACGTACATACTGCTGTGCCAGTTGATCAGTATTTTCTACTGGTATTCCTATAATACGAGTAGTGGTATTAAATAGTGGTGCGGTCGACGCTTGGGATTATAAGAGGCGTCACAGCGGTCAGGCTTTGGACGTTATCGGGAATCTGTGGTGGCCTCTCTTTGTTGGTCCATTCCATCTTCCATCTTCCATCCCATCATCCCGCCCCTTGCGTTATTTGCTCACGGCGGCAGAATTAGCACTATATTTTATGTCCTCTTGTCCTTCAACCTGTTCTTTCGTCGTGTATATATATATATTTATAAGAATTCGTCGTAGGTCGCCCCGATGGTCAATTAACAGTGGTACCCTCGAATGCAACTAAGAGTTGGTTTCTGGGGTTCAAACCTCACGCGGGTCGGACTTTTGAGTTAATTTGCAAAAAAAAAAAAAACGGAATCAGCTGCTGAGAGCGTCTACAGTAGTAGCGTGGGTAGGCGCAATTTGATGCGAGTCGACGAGGGAAGAAAGGGCTGAAGTCGTCTCGCGATAAAAATGTAAGGCACGAACCGTAGTGGGGGAGGAGGGATAGGAGCCTACTTCTTGACCCCTCTGAGTTACGACTAGGGAGGAGAGAGAAACAGAAGGGCGAAGATAATACATGGGGTGAAGCTCTTGACCCTGTCGTATCATAGTACCGCACTATTAATGCTATTAATACTATTAATACGAGCATAGTATGTATCTACAAGGCGCTTCGCGTAGCGGGCGATTCCGCCCGCTACGCTCGCTCATCGAGGACACGACATTGCTCTGAGAGTTGTGGTCAGATTAGTATAAGCAGTATTCGTAGCTCTTATCCTTCACCTTTTGTCGGTGCCCACATCCGGGGTCTCATACTGCTGGCATACCAGGTACGAGTATATGTGTCCAAAACAGCTGTGAGGTCGAGTATTTCACCGAAACTCATATATATGTATAATACATATTTGCAAGCTGTGTGTGATATTATACATCTCACGTACCTGGTACCTGGCCCTGGTATGTATCCTACTTCTAACATCAGTATATAGCAGGGCTAGGGCTACTAACCCCCCCCAATCTAATGGTACAAGTTGTGTGCCGTGTGCCTTATCATGTTTTTCTTTTTCTTTTCGGCGCTTTCTTCGCTCCTTGACTATTAAATAGTATCGCTCATGACTACTGTCTCGATTGACTCTAATCATAGTCAAATTGGGCAGGCTCACATCATCCCTATTCAGAAACAAGTAACAAATACGCAAATCCCTAATTACTAATTACCCCACGCCCCAGCCCCACCGGTGACAAATAGCCTTTCATGCGTTTTCCGCTCGTTGCCTACGTACTTAACTTTCACTTTTATGTATGTATCTGTAAAAAAATATTTACCAGGTATATACCAGTAAGTATGAACTACAGTAGAGTATACCAGGGTATGTTCTTGCTTTCCGATTAGCGATTCCGATTGACGAAATAGTATTGAAGGTATATACCAAGAAAATAATCCGTCACGTAATATACCAGAGGGTACACATAGCGTATACTTCGGATAGCGGTATAACCGGGATTTGGACGTGTTACCAGTAACAACAGCAGTTGAGTACGTACTACAGTACATATGTACTAAATAGGAGCATTTGAGCCCAGAAGATTAAATTATTTCTTATTTTGTGACGGGGGTCGAGGATACTGACTCTATATACCTGGTACTGCTTATTCGAGAGTATATCGTAGCTGTAATGCTGATATCTGCATTCCAGTGACATTACATGTCACAGCAGCAGTGTATACCGGGATGACAAACGATGCACCAATTACTGGTAAACCGGGGTGGCCAATTATTAATATTAATAGTGTACTATTGGTACAAGACGAACTACTATTAATTATTAATACTTAATACTACGAGTATTACGTAATATATATATTTTTTAAACGAGTACGTAGACCCCACAAGCCAGCACAGGCAGAGTCTTGTTGTCTTGTTTGTCCGACATGACGCGACTCCCTGCTGGTACTGGTATACTGGTATACTTCGTACATGATGTATGACACATACACCACCGGGGTGGCCACGCAAGTCGAATGCATACACTTGAATGTTGAATGTTAAATGGAGTTGACCCCATAAGCAGGGTCATGTTATCATGTTTGTCCGACGTGTTGCGTCCACTTTCTCGTCATGTTGTCAACGGAATCACCCAGAAGTTCTTACTCCTTACGTATGATATTATATTAGTATTAACCCATTTTCAACTGAAAAAAATATGTCCCACACTAATTCCAAGTTGTTTGTCCTCGAATTCGTGGGACCAGTTCTTAAGGGCGTCTATAATATATATACGTCGTAACCCTTTTACAAATGCACCTATTAATACTGTATATCATGAAATACGATGATATGACATGTATTATTTTTTGCGCGCAAAAGTTGTCCTCGTTTGTAGGGACAATCTATATACGTACCTGGTACGAGTATGCACTTGAATCCTGACTGGGATAAGTTTTGTCCGCTGCTACGTGGAGCTGTCGTGTGTTCCGTGTCCTAAATATGCATACTTACCTGGCATATTGCGTTCAGGCTAGGTATCCTACTCAAGTATTGTACGCACACGTCAAAATTACGTCACGACTATTAATACTGCAAGTAGTGATGTACAGGGTTTATCCATGTTATGAAGGGTGTCCGGGTTTGCAATGTAAGCACTTTCACTCTGATATGGTACGATCTGTGATCTTCACACGCTCCCACGTGATGATCTGTAGGATATCCATGATTATGAACGTAAGTATGTCCCAAGCCACTGATGTGTACGATCTAGGTGAGGCAGATCATGATCTGGCTGACGTGTTCTCGTATTATATATTATACCAGGTACGAGTGTGCAATCAAAATAACCCCCCGAGTTCTGTCCCTTATTTTTACAACGTGTTTTGACATTATTTTCGCTTTCTGTGTTGCCCGCCACTGCAACTGCTTTTGCCGCTACCGCTGCCACGTGGTGCTTGTTCAGAGAGCCGGGACGTCGTCGCTGTTCAGAATGCTTGGCCAACACCCAGATGTCGGGTCGATTGTACACGAGAGGATACCTGATGACCGAGGGGAGTTCATCACGCAGGACCCAGCAACGTGAGCCAAACACTGCTGCCGTACTGCTGTGCCGTGCGCTGTTTGGGTTCGTGGAATATGCGTTAATACGTCCACACTGCGTGTTTTTTTCTTATTTTTTTATGTTCGCATCTCATTTATTATTTTCGCCCTTCTTTTCTCTCTCCCTCTTTAGTGGTAACTCAGATCCTAACATGGTCACTAAGTAGGCTCTTCTCCCCCCTCCCCACTACGGTACTTGCCTTGCATTTTTATCGCGAGAAGATTTCAGCACTTTCTTCCCTCGTCGACTTGCGTCGGATTCCGCCTACGTACCCACGCCACGAAGGCGCTCTCAGCAATTGCCTCCTTTTTTTCCTTTTTTACAAATAAAGTCAAAATCTCACCACGGTGGGATTTGAACTCGGGCACCAATGCTAGTAGCCTTCGAAGATGACCACTAGTCTACCGGGGCGACCGTACGTGGTACTGTACTGTAAGCATCTGGCACGTAGTTTGTATTTTTGAGAAATGCAACTCTGTATTTGACGTTTGCTTGTCCTGCCGTGTGATGGTGTGTTATCTATCGGCTAGAGACAGCATGGTGGGTTTTTGGGTCTGCCTATCTGTCCCTCTTGCAAGACCTTTCTTCAGGGCAAATATTGTACGAGTACGTATATTGTGTCGATTCTATCGTCCGGAAAAAAAATCGGTAAGTACTCTCTACAAAATGCAAAATGCCCATTTCGTGACACGGAATTCCCCGAAAGTAACGTTCGCATAGTACTTGCATCGGGCGTTTTGCATGGATTCCTGAAACTTGGGACTCCAGAGAGGAAAATGGACCATTACAGCAACGGCCACTGCTTTATTGAGGGATGATACTATTAATACTACTGTATGTATTAATGTTAATACTGTAGTAGTATTCGGTGTCCGAGTTACAAGGTAAGGAGTCGTGCGTCACGGGCGCGACGTGACTTTCTTTCTTTTATTTTGTCATGCTTTTTGTTTGGTTGCTTGATTGTTGATTTGCTTCAATATATTTACTTTCTATTATGTTTTCCTTTTCGCTTTTTTCCTTTCTTTCTCTTTTTTTCTCTTGCATGCACCTGGATTGGTAGCAGGGTAGGTCTTGCCTGTCGTATATGGCATTGCATTGTCTGCTCTGCTTCCTGCGCTGAGCGTAGTATCTCTGTGTCGTAGTTTTGTGACCACAGAACTGGTATCTCTCTATGATAGGATGAAGAATCGGCACGGACACTGGGTGTGCTGGATGTCGACGGGTAGAAAGGAAGGTTTAATGTGAAGAACACACACACACACCCGTGCTGCTGCTGCTGGGCGCTCACGGTGCTCCTACATAGTACACCTATATACTATAAGCGGCTGATAACTGATAGCACGAAAAGGTACGAGTATTGTTGTTGTTGTTGTTGTCTTCACATTAAACCCGTTATTTCTACTCAACCACATCAGTACACCCAGTGCCTGTCCTGATTCCCAATCCTAGAGAGATACAAATTCTGTGGTCACAGACTGTGAAACAGAGAAAAACCAAAACAAAATAAACGCAAAGTAATGGGTAAAGCAAGTGAGATGCGTAACGTACCGGGTACGAGAACACAGCGACACGAGCCGAACCAAAAAATAAGAACAAAAAAGACAAATAAAAAAATTCTGAAATGAAACATAATACAAATGACGCAGGGAGACAGAAGCCCCCTAGACGAAAAGCACACGTGCCCAAGAGGAACAGATAACTGCTGCACGGGCGAGGCAACACGAAAAAAGAGAGAGACACCGGCATAGGGTGGAAACAAAGGGAGAAACAAGGCAAAAAAGCAAGAAAGAAGACACGAGAGAGGAAAAGAGAAAAATAGTTTCAAGGCAAGCTCAAGGCGATGGTAACAACAAGTTCCCGTCTCTGCTATAAAAACTGATACGGGGACCATGTCACACCTTCTGCCATCTCATTCCCACTCTAAAAACAAAAACGGTGTCAAGAGTCGATACTACCTCTGCCGCGCCCCCCCCAGTGAACACATCAACAGGGAACAAATAATAGAATTCAAGGACTAGTCGAGTATATATTATATATTATACCAGATAATAGTCATTGTTTGGTCGCTATGAAGGGGCCCGATGTCCGATACTATTGCTAATCGGTCTCCCGAGTTACGTACAGCGCAAGGAATCGTACGGCGCACATGCGCAATATGATCCTACCCGTGTGATCCTGGGCCCCCACGCTGTTTATACATATCATACCATAGGCTGCTGATATCTGATATAATAGCATACCTGGTACGAGCAAAGATGTCAGGAGACGGGCAACCGTCAAGCAGTCAGTCAGTCAAGGGCGTCCGTCAAGGCATTTCCATCCGTCTAGACGGATTGTCCCCTATCCCCGCTAGGAAAAAACGCCTTACTATGTATGTGGAAACCCCTTTCTTTGTTTTTTTTTGTGCTGACTGGCTGCTGGCTTCAACACATCATGAAGGAGCATTAAGAAACGAGGATATTGCTGTGTTGCGCGTTGCTCGTGATATACCAAGTATACTGCTGTAGATCTGAACTCCGAACGAGGATACAAGGAAAATGGTGAAAAAAAATGGCGGAAAAAAAAAAATCCCAACCAAAAATTTCAGGTTTTCGAAAATATGGTTAGGCGTCTAAAAAAAACGGGGATTTTTACTAGGTGTCCCCGGATTTTGCCGTCAAGGCACGTCCGTCTAGGCATTTGCCTTGACCCCGTCCGTCAAGGGGTAAAAGTGCCGTCTCCTGACATCTTTGGGTACGAGTAACCAAAGTTTCCATTGTTTTGATCGTACATACCAGGTACCAGGTATGTACCAGGTATCAAATCTCAAGGGGTCCGAAAGGGTTATATTGATGGGATATTTGGATAATCATTGGATAATTGCAGTAATAGGGTGTTTGCGAAGAATTTGGTTGGAATCAATTTGGTTCGTTCTCTCGTATATATGTATGATAATTCCAGTATTAGGGTGTTTGCGAAGAATTCGGTTGGAATCAATTTGGTTCGGTCTCTGGTATATATATGTATTCTATCGCCCCGTCTATTAATAGTGGTACCCTCGAATGCTACTATTAAATAATAGCAAGAGTTGGTTTCTGGGGTTCGAATCTCACATTGGTCGGATTTTCGATTTGCGGTTTTTCGAGTTTTTTCCAAATTAAATAAAAAGCTGAATCAACTGCTGAGAGCTGAGAGCGCCTAGCAGCGTGGGTATGTAGGCGCAATTCGATGCGAGTCGACGAAGGAAGAAAGAGCTGAATTCTTCCCGCGAAAAAAATGCAAGGGGCATACCGTAGTGGGAGAGGAGGGAGAAGAGCTTACTTTGTGACCCTGGATCTGAGTTACGACCATTAATAGGAAGGAGAGAGAACAGAAGAGCGAAGGTATCAAATGGGATGCAAGAAAATGTATACCAGGTATACGGTATGGACACGGCGGTATATACGAATGAACCCAACCTATTGGATCCTTCCTATAATATTATAAACTATTAATAGTAAGACTTGACCCACCCCAAGAATATTTTGCAAAAGTGGCCAAAATCCAACTTCTAACGTAACTATTAGTATTCATATCCACGTTGTTGAGTTGAGTTGGGTTGTAATGACTTGTTAGTAGTACGAGTATAGAGCTCAAGTGAAGAGGCTCATAATTTTACAGGTGCACCCGTGCCGTTTTATGCGTGGATAGAGTGCTATTATGGATACGTAGAAAAACATAAAATATGTACCGTCCTTATCGTCAATAATTATAAAATCTCTACGTAGGGGTATACAGGACCGGCCCGCTCATAAGAAACCAGAAATCGGGCTTAGGTTGACTTTCTTATTCGAGAAAGGGGTGTGTCCAACACTAACTTCAGTTTAATAGCTGTCGATTTTCTTATTTCCCCCGTAATGTTTAGGCTGAGTTTCTTGTGGGGCACTTTCTCATGAGGGGGCCGGTAGTGTATCGTATATCATAGGAATATTAACATGAATAGTAGTCTATTCCATCTGAGACGGTGGAATCTCTCTTGGCGACAGGCCAAGCCTTGAGTTGTTGAGTTGGGGACCGACCGCAACCAAGCTTGCGAAACGGCTATAAAAAATCGAGAATATAGCATCCAGCATCCATGATAAATGATACCTGTTCCAGGTATATGGTATGTACAGACATACACGTTTATAATTTTTTCCTTGCCGCGATCTGATTGGATTGTTTGAATCGATCAATTCCTCCGCCTGTCTGCGTGTGCCTAGACTCTAAACTCTAATAGAGTGTTTCCGTTGCCGAGATATGATCGGATGGTTTGGACGTTTGGACCGACGTGCTTGCCCCGTCTGTTTGTGTCCCCCCCCCCCCCCGCAGTTTTCCAAAGGCGGCGGAGTGGCCGGGGGACAGACTGGAGGCGGGGATGCCTGCAGACAAGCTGGGCGAGCTCCTGGGCGCTTATGCCCGCCCCTACTCGTTGACGGAGTCAAGAAGCGCGAGCAGCAACCCGGGCAAGGTGACACAAGTTTTTTCACGGCCTATAGAACACAAGGCGGGCGATAGCATTCGCCCAATGCGCCTGCCGGTGTTGCCGGAACGAATAACGTTTTGGGTGCGTACATACCACTCTTCTGTCCCGACATATAAGGATGGTTTGTATGGAATATTAACATTCAAACGCTCGTTATATTTCGGGACAGAAGTATACGCCGCAAATAAAATATGCCCTGATTCTTGTCCGTACCGTTGTTCAGAGCTGCATCTTGGATTGAACGTTTGAGAGTTTGAGAGGTGCGATGGGGTGTAACGGGAAACCGTTTCAGTTATTTACAAGGAGTTTATTGGAGGGGGGAGGCGTTTCCGTTGCCGACGCCGTGGCCAGACACCAAGAACGGTGTGCCACAAACGATATCGCTGTGTGCTGCTGTCTTCAGCGGAGCAAGCATGTGATAAGACACCCGCTCTACACCAAACACGAAAGCGCTATTACAGTATCGGGACATTGGCGAGTGCGATTGGAAGGTGCAAAGCGACAGGCTAACAAAAAAAGCGCTAATAATGATGTATTTTAAGGAGCAAGTATTTGATGGGTCACCCGCGCTGCAGCCGTGAAGGTGCAAAAATATCAGGCAATTGGCGACTCCAATTGAAAGGTACCAGCGACAGGCTAGCAGTCTACACTTTTTTTGGTATATACTGTTGGGCTATCGCTTGTGCCCTCCAATCGTAATCGCCAATGGCCCAAAACGTTTCACCTTCGCTCGCTGCTGTGGCGCATGTGTCTCATCAAACACGAACTGCTCCGCAAAAGCCAGCAGCACTTTGGCGATAGCGTTTTCAGTACAGTCCTTGTGGCAGACCGCGGCGTCGGCAACGAAAACGGAAACGCCTCCTCCATCATGTCCCTTGTACTGCTGTAACTTATACACGCTCAGCGTGTTCATCGCGTTCTGCTGCATGTCCGCCTCGCATCATGTCTTATTTGCGGGGTCGATATATCATTACGTAGCCCCAAAGTGCTTGTTGCACTACCAGTCGCCCTTGCAGCCCGACATTTTTGTTTGTTTGCGCCCCGGCGAAGAACGTGGAAGAGCTCGCCGCTCAGTTGGTTGATTCACCCGGGCCAACTTACACCTTGCATAGGATTTTTTGCAGCAGCAGCAACGACCGACCGACCAGTTTAACCGACGCATTGACACCTGCGCTCCCTCCCTCCCTGCCACTACTGCCGTCGCTCCCTCCCTGTTTCTCCTTCGATCGCTTTCGCCCCCGCTTTTACTCCGGTAACTCGGTGACACGTATTTAGCTTGTGGCTGGAGAGCTTGGACCCGGGTACCTGGCCTCGCCACTAGCACCGTATAGGCTGAAGGTCGCCATACCTAACCTCAAGGTTGTCGTGGTCCTTAGAGACCCTACGGATAGGTGAGTGTGTTGCTGTTTATTGAGCAGTATCGATTGCAAGATAGGAAAGTACTTAAGAGTCGAGTTTTTGTTTTCGCCCGCTCCAGACGGAAATGCCGGGGGGGTTGCTCTCTTTTCAGACGTGTGCGAAGTGGCCGAACTGAAGACCTCGCGAACGTCCTTACCGCCTCCAGTCAAGCCTGGATACCTCGAGGGAAGTTGCTTGCTATTTATTCGGCACCGTATTCGGTGTAAATATTCATTACTGTTGTATTCGGTATATATTCGGTATCTGTTCGGTGTCAACTGGTGGTGGTTTTCGTGTCTACGAGATTGCCGAAAAAACGTGAGTTAGTTGACTGAATATCACGTCGTCGGAGGCTGATGGTCAGACTATTTACTATTATGAATAGTACCAGGTATATAACACAGCAATACACCACTGAGTTCGACGCCGCACCAACTCGTGATCGTTTGTTTTTGCGTGCGTTACTCGCAGATATTACTCAGAACTGAGGTCTAAGCTGTGCGTGGAAAACGAGGACGACATCGACTGGGACGACATAACTAACTCCTTCGCCATGCCCTCGGCTGCTAAGTCCTACCTGTCTTCGGTGAGACAGACAGGCGTTTTTAAACCCCACGTCTCTTCACGCCGCCACAGCAGCAGTAGTAGCAGTAGTAGTAGTAGTAGTAGTAGTAGTAGTAGTAGTAGTAGTAGTAGTAGTAGTAGTAGTAGTAGTAGTAGTAGAATTCGTGGTGGTTTTAGTCGGTGATAGTCGTAATAGTAGTATATGAATAGTTGTTGTTGTTGTTGTTGTTGTGATCCGGCTTCTAAAAACGATCCTACACCCTTGTCTGACAGGAACGAACGCTCCCCATTGTGTAAGAATCGGGGCAGAGCGACTTAACCAAACCATCTCAATCGAAAAAGCCAGTGCAAGTCTTTTCATGGCATCTTACGCTCGTAGGAGCGGCGATGTAACGCTTGACCCGTCGGCTTCGACTGATTGCCTCTTGATCATTTATCGCCTGCTGCTGCTGCTTCGCGCTTTGTGCTTCCTTCGCGGGCCCCACCCCTCCAGGCGGTCGTGGACTATTCGCCGTACGACAAGCGCTGTCTCGGAGAGGGAGCGTCCGCTGCGGACTTGTGGAAGTGCCAAAAAGCAGCTCGAAAAAGTCACCGCCCGCTGTTGGAAGGGCTGTACGCAGGGCAGATCGGAAGGTGGCTCAGGGCTTTCGACGCGTCTCAGGTGCGCGTTTGCGTTTTTCTTGCGATAACGATACACTGGTATTTGCACCTGGTATTCTTATTTCTGGTCACTGTAAGAAGAAATAATGTTTTGCGTGCAAGTTTCAAAACAGCCCACACCCGGTCGCAGCCCCTGGAGCCCCTGTTGATTCTCTCGGGGAGAGGGAGGGGTGGAGGGTGGAGGAGGGGCGAGGGATGCTCGGCAAAACGTCGCCATATTTTTTCGGGCGCAAAACCATCGAAACTTCGTTTTTACCGGTACACGCGCTGAACGGTTTTGACTCCTTTTACGGCGAGTCCCCTGATTCTGACGCCCCTCCTGTATTTTTTTCCTCGTCATTCCTGCTGATTGTCCGCCCCCTGTTGTCCTTTCCTCCTGTCATTTATTTCCGTTATTCCTGCTAATTCTCCCCTCCTTTCACTTATTTATGTCCGTCCTTTCGAACCGTTTTCCGCGTGGTTTTGGGCCATGCTTGCCGGGTGGGTCCCTGCAGCTGATAGTGGTGGACTCGGGAGCGCTCTTTGTGGAGCCGGAAAAAACTGCGGCCGAAGTGGCCAAGTTCGTCGGGCTCGAAGAGCACACGTTCTTCGAGTTTGCAGTTGACAGGGAGGCCTCGTGCGACCCTCGGCGCCGGAGTTCCACCGTTGCGTCGGCGTTTTCGAAGCGCAAGGAGGCCGAACCGCAGATCCGAAAGTGGTTCTCCGACCACAACGACATGCTCGCCGAGCTGCTCGGGAAGGGCTTCGGCTGGAACGACAGGATTAAGTCGATGAAGGTCAACAGCGCGGGTCTGCTTTAGTCGTTTTATCGGCTACAAAAAAGCCTCAGTCGGCGTCGTACATCACCCGGAGACGTGATCACGTCATTGTGGGCTGATTCAGCCAGTAAGCAGCGGGTGGGGGGGGGTGCAGTGGGTTGGGTAACTGATCCAGCCAAACGGCTTGGTTGGGATGGGGTACGTACGTGGGTGGGTAGGGTGGGTGGGTGCCTTCCGATTTTGTGAGCGACACGTGACTCGCGGTTGGATAAGGAGCTGAAAAGCCCATGTAATAACTTAACTCAAGTCAGTCTGAGCATGTACGCGCACGTTGTGGCGATTAATCCGCGGCGGTGTCGTAGCAGCCTCGAAGCGCCGGACCAAGGTGGCCTTTCTACAGTAGGGAGTCCTGGCGCCGTCTGGCCTTTCGCGCGTTCTTTTTTTGTGTTGTTTTATGTTCGCAGTGTCCTTTTTTCTACTGCCGCACGTGCTTTAGACGGTGACGCCTGGGGGCGCCGAAACTGTTTTGTCTTTTGTAAGGGTGGGGTGGCGGTGGGTAGGTAGGTGGTTATCGGGCCGGAAAAAGTGAACCAATTTGCTTTTTTTTTACGACCTGTTTTGCGTTCCAGTTTCAATTTTTTTATTACCCTCTGTGGCATATGTAGTGTGGTCCGTCCGTGCTGTTGGCGGTGGTCCGGAAAATGTCGTGATGTTTTTTGCCGGCGAAGATGGTTTCGCCGGCTCGGTGTTTTTTTTTCATAATCTTTGGAGGTGCTGGTTTTGTACCATGCTCCGGCGTATGTGGCGTGTATGCTGACACGCTGTTTACGCTTGACTTGCCCTGTTTGGTAGACCCGTGCGGGTATTGGGGGGGGGGGGGGGTTCGCTGTTGTGCCATTTTTCCCGCTGCGGGAATTGTATGTGCCTACTCGTATACGTGCGTGAAACTTAACCAAAGGCATGACATCTGAAGTCGATGTTATTTGCACATGTGTTTAGGATTTCAGAAATGTCGTAAGTTTTTGTTTTCTGGCGGAGAATTTCTCGTCAGATCGGTGATTTCTCACAACCTACAAGGTAAATAGTAAAGCTGTGTGCCATGTGGGCTCATGCATCGTTTACTTTTGAGATTTCCTTGTACGGCGGACCCTTTCGGGCTCGGGGGGGTGGGAGGTCTTCTTTGTTGTGTCATGATTCCGGATCGGGGACATGTGTGTGCCCATGCGTGAGATGATCTCAACCGATGGAATGACGTCCAACGCGGATGTTGCTAACACATTTGTTTTTTCTTCAAAAAACTTTTTTTGGTCCGCTGTGCCGGTTGGGAAGACGGAAATTATTTTTATGGCGGTGGATTGAATCGCAATGTCGCTGTAGCTGGTTAGTATGTACGATTGAATATCAGCGACTTGTGTGTGTTGTGTATCGCAAGGCGAAATGTTTGAGTGAGATGCAGTCTTCCCCGCCCAGTATTTTGCGGTGTAGAACGGTGTCTTCCACCTAATAATAGGAAAGCCTTCGACGCCATTTAAGGCACTACAAGTTTCTACAACGATTTCCAGGAAATAGTAAAAAAATCCCTGGTATCACCTTCTAAAGGCTTGCCACACGGCGTCGATTGTCCAATTGTCCATTTGCAAGAGGATGTTGCCCCCGTGACCGCTGTTGTGGAAGCAGGAGGCGAAGCCCTGCCCTTCCTTAGTGCCTTGTGCGGCGTTTCCCTCTCCGTTGACGCATTTTTGCGCCTTGTGACAGCGCATGCCTGCGTGCTTAAGTCTGCAAACGACTTTTTGCAAGTATGTCGTACATTCAGACGCAGGTGCAATCGATTGGGAAGGGCTACAATTGTTGTAGCAGTTGGTACAGTAGCACTCGAGAGGAGTCGTTCGTAGCGATGGGTCAGACAGCGTATTGTGTGTCTGATCGTAAGGACGTGCTTGTTGGTGCTCTTTGATTCGTTGAGCACAATACCAGGTAGGCGGCACTAAACCAAATTTCCTTGCGAGCGTTGAGTGTTTTTTTGAAGTTGCGAGTGCACCACGTTTTGACTTGGCGCCCAATATTCGGGCATGGTGGATCGTCTCCTGTCTAGACCAGATGGGATGCCGATGGTACAGCAGGACCCTTCATAATGAATGCTATGCTGGACGGAAGTACACCACCAGTAATGATAAATACCAAAATACATTAAGCCCGCGGTAATTCACATCGGAGAAGACTCTTTCCTGTCGGCGGTCCATTATTGGGCCGTGCTGTCTGCCGACCAGTCCATGACCTGCAACAGCAGTGTTGGCGTAGATCTGCCCGCTCAGGCCAACTTTCTTAGATGTGCCCGCACTGAAAATAGAGCCTTTCCAAGCACAACAAAGAGATGGCACACCAACCGGGCATGCCTCTTGTTAGGGTTAGGGTTAGAGTTCCGGGTGGCCGCCGTTCGCCGAAGCCAAACATAAGCTCACCGTCGGGAACGAATGCCTTACAGCTTCGTGACAAAACCCTACCTCAATAAAAGCAGCATCATTTTATGCGGGCACGTCTGAGAAGTTCGCCTGAACGGGCAGATTTACGCCAGCTGGCAACAACAGCAGTATGGTACCGCCCAAAACCACTGTCGCTGCTGCTGCCGCTGCCGCTGCTGTACTCGGTATACCTGTATTATATCTGGTATGTACGTACACCACACGACGGTTTTTGCATGATGCAGCATGTAATAAGGTTGTGGGACCGTGTGCAACGTTGTATACAGCTTGGATCGAAACAATCGAACAGTCGACCCTTGCAAGGTACGCAACGAACAGGGACGACAACAAACTCCCCAATCGAGAACTCTCCCTCGGAGGATCCCGCTTGAAAACACCGTACAATATTTGTTTCCTCCCACATACCGGCGCACACCAAGTACAATCGTGTTCATCAAGAGTTGGTTGCCTTCGTACATACTTCGAAGTATGGAGCGACGCCAACAGTCCACGGCATGAAGAAAAGGCCAGAACTTGTGCATGTAGTTTACCGGGTAGAATTGTAGAGCTGTAGGAGATGCGCTTATTAATATCGCTACATAGCTTGCCGACGGTAGACAATTTAAAAAGCATCGAAGTATCACAAACGTCGACATCGTGTTCTCTGTCCTTGAAAGAAAATGGACTTAGGATTTCCTGTATCTGCTACTTAACTTCACGTACTGTAGCAACAACTGACGTTGATTTTCCTCCCGTTTCAATATCCCACCTTCACCCTATCCCTCTGCCTATGATATTTCCTCGTCTCCACCTCCCCCCTCCCTCCCTCCTCTCACTACAGAAGCACTGGTACGACAAAAAAAATCATGCTTTCGCTTTCGCCGGGTCACACGCCTTTCGATGTCCCGCTTTCCAGTGCGCCACCTGGCACTCCCTTGAGCAATACAACGCGTGGCATCGAGAGCAGCGCTTGAACCGCTTGCCACAACCGCTGCCGCCTATCCCTCCCGCCACGCCACCCCCCCCTTCCACCCCTTTACCGCCACCATCATCACCACCACCTCCAGCGCCTCCACCACCACCATCACCGCCGCCGTCACCGTTAACGCGCAGACAGCCAGGACCGGCACACTGTTTCCTCCCCACGCCGTCAGCGTCCCGGCTCGACACGTTCACACACCGCAAGGCGCACGCAAGCTTTTCCGCCGCGCCTCGCTTCCAGCTGCCGCCATCCCGCTCGCACTCCCGCGCTGCCCCCACCGCCAGCGCTCTGACCCCCTCCGGGATGCGGAGAACGACGCCCCCGAGCCAGTTGGGGCGGGTGAAAAAGTCGGCGAGTAAGTCGCCGGCCTCTTGAGCGATCCACCTCCTCGCGTCAGCCAACAGCCGCAGCCAGGCCGTGCCGAGCATGACCTTGTCGTCGTCAGAAACGGAGCTCGCCGCTCCGGCCAGAAGCGAGGTGGAGATCAAGAAGAAGCAGAGGGGGAGGTCGGTGGAGACTGGGCTCGCCCGGTCGAACTCCGCCTGGCTGTCGAGGCAGGACGAGAGAGCCGGGACGGCGCCGAGGCGCACCCAGAGATCGGCGTAGGCCGGCTCTAGCGTCCCGTTACTCGAGAAGAGTCCGGTAATCGTGGTGATGGCTCCCGCGGCGGTGTTGACAACCTCCGACGCTTCCACGTCGGCGCTAGCCGGGGTGATCACTCGCTGACGGGGGGACGCCATCACGGACAGGAGCTCACGAACGTAGTCGGGGCGCGTAAGAAGGGCCTTCCGGCGGTCGGGCAACTCCGCGACGCCGTGCAGGGAGATCAGGCAAGCGTACTGCAGGGCCGGATGGCCCCGGCTGGCCTTAAAGAGATCGAACAGCTCTTCCATGCGGGGACCCGCGACAAGGTTGGTGAACACGGAAAGGAACTCCTTCCGAGGGAGCTCTGAGCAGGGCCCGAGCGTGCAGCGCACCTCGTTGCAAGCCGCGAAGGCTGCATAGTCTTGGTAATGAGTGTCCTGGCCATCAGTTAGCGGAGGGGCGTCTCTGAGCTTGTGTAGTTCCAGCCAGGTCTTGTCGCAAGCAGAGAGCGCCATGGGTTGTTGGATCGCGGTGCGATGATGCGCAGCAGTGTTTGTGCAGCAGAATTGAAGTGTGTCGCCTGGTATTTAGGTATTTGCAGCACAGCATGCACGGGCATGTTCAGCAACAGCAGTGCGACATGCAGATTTGAGGCAACATCAGACTGCGGCCTAGACATTTTGACATGTTGAGTTCGCTGGCCTGATATGAATGGCCTACTTCGAATATGCTACTCGTGGAACGCGCGTGAAACCACCTTGTGGTCTCGTGGCGAGATCGCAACGAACCGCGAAAGGTTAGGTAGGCCGTGTTCGTACCAGTACTACTCTGATGTAGTTCTGCTACAAGTAGCCATAGCCAGTGACTGCGGCACCGCCGGTACTCACATCCCCCAAAAAAACTGACAGTCTCGCAAGAAAAGTAGCTTTTCATGAAAAAAAGCATCTCGGTCAACTGGCCACGATATGACACACCGGGGAAGCGCAGCACCGATACTGCATACATTACCTCTTGGGAGAAGATAGAAGGTACCCAACGTGATATCCCTCAGTCCTCGGCGTTCTTCAGGGTGAACCAGGGGCGCGGCGGGGGGAGCGCAGGGCTAGCGAAGACGTAAAATGCGGCGGGATAACGACTTTCGCACCAAGCACGCCTCGGGAACTTTATGGAAACCCCACATGATTCGGTTCGCTGTCCGCCTGGGCCACTACTGCAGTTGTCTGCTGGACCACTGGACGACGAGCTGTGTTGGACCCCGTGCTTAGCCCCAGTCACCCGTCACTTGATAGTCGAGGCATCGGTTGCGCGTTGCTTGGTCCCAGGCGTCGTTCGTTTGTTATCTTGCGGTGTGTTTCACTGCTGTGCGCTGTGCGGCTGTATCCACCTAAACGTCCAAGCTCTGCGGTCCAAGAGGGGGGATGGCGCAACTCAATGGCGACCTGGCGGATGCCCAAGCGATTGAGCTTGCTGCTCAAGCCGGAAAGTACATCACAGACACTGAGGTAAGGAAGCGTGTGTAAGGTTGCTGAGGTTTTGACCAGTGTGTTACGTCACAAGGGCAACCGGGCTTGGTTCCTCCACCCAATCGCTGTTGAGCTTGGTTGATCTTGTGTAATACCCGCAAGGCATACACAGCAGGACTGAACTCTTCGTATATAGACACAGCAGTAGTACTCCTGAAGTCACAGGCCCGAAGCAAGAGTATCAAGAGTATCCTTGTTTCGTTTTGTTCGATCTGATTGCCAGATCAGCATGCCGTTGTTTGGTGGGAGTTGGAAGGGGTGTCCTCTCTGGAACTGGTCGGGGCCATCGGTACAAAAAACGGGTGCAATGCGTGGCGTTACGAGTCCTCCTGCCTGTAGACCGAGAGCTTAGGTAGAGGACTGCTGTCGAGATTCGTTCGGCGGCGCCTATGTTCTATTAATACGCCACAGCAGAGCAGAGAAGCAGAGCAGCCCTGCACGTCGACGCCAGAGCGAGCTCGGGGTTATCGTGGGTGATGGGTGATCGTCATGGGTGGTGGGTAATAGGGGATGCTGTACCTACTGTAGTAGTATACCAGGTATCTACTGCATCAGCCTTGTGAGTGGGTCGGCAAAGTCGATCGTTTCTTCCCCTCTCTGCTGATCTATTCACTTCGTAAATATAATCACACATCGGACAGATAATCTACAGACTACAGATAAACAATCTACTATCATCTACGAGTACAGATAAATCAGCTACTCGTAGATCATCTACAGATAAATCATGTAGACCTTAGCCTGCCGCGATGAGATGTTGTGCAGGATCTGCATATTAATAGCACATATTTATTGTTATGTGTTATGAGATTATGCAGACTATAGATACGTACAGCCTCTCCCTGGCAACATGAGCTAGAGCAGTGCTACGGCAGTAGATCATACCAGTACAGAACAGGAATGTATGTATCTGCCCTGAAAGATCTAGACCATGAAATGATCTGTAAGGGATCTATTTGATCTCTGAGTGATCATTAGGATCTATCTGATCTGTCCGAGGTGTGGAACCTAAACCTATGAACGCAAACGACCACCCGCTTACGTATTGCTTTTTTTTTTGCTACTGCTGCCTGTTGTATATACGTACCGCCTGCTGTACTAATACGTCTTAATAGGTGGCCGCTTTGGCCGCAGGAGCGCTATCCCCCTCCGACCTCCTAACAACAGTAACAGCAACGCCTCCGGCCACAGTAGCAACGCCGCCGCCGCCGGCGACGGATGGAGCTGCAAGCTCTGCCGATGCTGCCGAGCCCGTGGACGTCAAAATCAAGCAAGAACTGTCAGGGGAGGGAGACGGAGATCAAATGGAAAACTCCGACTCAGACGAAAAGAGCTGCGAGGGCACAAAAAACTTTGACCAGGCGGAGAACGCCACTGGGCATGGAGGGGGCGAGAAATATGTCCAAGAGGAGCAGCACAAGGAGGCCATGGAAGTAGAGGACGAGGGGAGCGAAGAATGTAACGCCTCCAACAAGGGAAAGAGGAAGGCCCAGGCGGTTTTCGAACCGCCCGGGGTTCCCCCGCAGGGAACGGGAGGGGCCGAGGAGCCCAAGGAGGACTTGAAGGAGGAGGAGGAAGAGGAGGATAGCGAAGACAGCGAAGATAGCGAAGATTCCTCATCCGACAGCGACTCTTCGGAGCCTATGCAGACAAAGTGAGGGCTGAATGGAGCCGGTGTGCCAACAATTGCCGTAGAATGCCACCGCACCGGGTACAACATGCCCAAAGCGCGCTTGCCCTTGTGGTGGTTGATCTGTTAACTCAGCAACTCAGCAGGACTTGCTCGCTGCTCTTGAGCTCGGGGTCGAAGTCGCCTCGCTGCCTCTCTCTCGTGTTGACCTTTAAACTGCGCCCCAAGGTTAGGAAAAAAACACGTTTAAACTCAGAGTTCGAAAAAGTTACGGTAGTAAAAGTATGGCGGTAGAAAAAGGTTGGCAGCAGTCACCTTGCCTTGCCTTGCCTTGCCTTGCCTTGCCTTGCCTTGCCTTGCCTTGCCTTGCCTTGCCTTGCCTCGCCTCGCCTCGCCTCGCCTCGCCTTGCCTCGCCTTGCCTTGCCTTGCCTTGCCTCACCTTACCTTACCTTGCCTTGTCTATTTTCCTGCCTTTTTTGCTTTTTTTGTGTACCGCAATGTGCATTGTAGCAAGCGGCCCACTTCGTCAAAGTCGGGGCCCGTCTCCGTGTACTCAGTCGGAGACGCATCCGATGGGGATGAGGAGGAGCTCGGGTCGTGCGCGGCTCTGATGACCGCGAATGAGGTAAGGAAGGGCGTCGCGAGCGTCAGCTCGCTCTCCAAATACGTTTGTCTCTTCGTGTATCGTAGCATATACTCTGTAGTTTTTTTATGAAAAAAGCGTAACATCAACCGTCCACGTAAAGTCAATTAACCTACTTTAGGAGGGGGGGGGGTTCCGGATCTGACCCAGGGGCTCACGGCCAAAAGAAAAAACGACACCACACTCCTGAAAAGATCATATTGAAAACAAACCAGTGAGGGTTGGAATTCTGGACGAATTTTCGAAAAAACGATTTTTTTTCTTAATGGTACTTTTGTTTCACTTGGTTTCAGTACACCTTCCTGTCCTGGGTCTCGAGAATGGATATCATATAGGGTGTCGGTTTTTTGTTTTACTTTTACCTCTGGATCGCCCACAATAGAGAGAAAGAGCCCACCTCCAGATCCTGATGCAGTACGCATGGCAAATCAACTCCCCGGGGCATAATCCAGGATCAACAGGAGAATGCTGCAAGGAGAATATCTGTTGTCAGTTGTATGGCGAACGAACAGTCGGGCGTAGGATTGTTGCTTCCTCACTACTGTACAGCAGTAGTGTCTGCTGTACAGGAGTAGGTTTTACTGCACACAGCAGTAGTGTCTACTGTGCACAGCAGTAGTGTAGGGGGGTTGTTTTGTTACACCAATATTAGTAGTACTCTCCGGCCGTAGTACAGCCACCCTCGGGAGGAACCTCTACAGCAGACAGCTACCCGCTATCCTTGCTGGCTCGAGAGATAAGAGTTGAAAACGTGCAGCATTCCTTTACGCTTCGTGGTACTGTTTCGGCGTTCGTTGGTCCCCATTCGCTAACGCTATTTCAGCACGCGCTGCCATACTTTGCATGTATGTGGTACACTGGTATTATTAGACTACTGTAGACCTGGCTGGACCTCCGAGGGAGGCCGGTTTTCCACGCATGTCTGCTGGCGTTCTGGTGCTTTTTGAGTTGTACATAGACGCTCGCGTTTTTTTGTTTTTTTCCCCCCAAGGTTTCGGGCGTTACCCTACGGTTGGGTTCGCATCCCCTTTTTCGATCGACGAATGCAGGAAGGGGAGGGAGGGAGGGGGGGGGGGGGGGGGGCTACTTTGAGGCCCTAGGCCTGGGTTGTGACGAAATAGAAGGCAAGGATAACAGCTACCACTCTGGTCCGAATTATAAGGACCATTTCAATGAAATGTTAAAATACAAAAGATCCTTATATTCTGGGATAAAAAAGCGGTACACTCAAAGGTTGATTGGATGAACACGAAAACAAACAATTTTTCCCTCGCTTACTAAGAGTGAGCACCAAAACACAAACAAATGCTAACCTCTCTTCCTTTCTTCCGGTTGACCAATAGGAGGCCGAGCCCATCCTTCCTCTCGGCGAGATATCCATGGATGGTGCGGACGTGATGGAGATCGGCACCATCCTGTCCCTCGTCGAGGCGGATGGCACCATCGTCATCCAAGGAGTGCCGGGCAAGCCGCCCCTCAACGAGGGGAGCGTGCTGTCAGCTGTTGCAGGGAGTCCAGAGGTCCGTCCTTCCATTCCATTCCGTTCCGATCGATAGAGAGCAATGTGTTTCGTGGTTTGCCAGGGGGGGTTTTCGTTGTTTTTTGTTTTTCGGAGGCTAGATGTTTTTTTAATACAAACTCGAAAACACCTCAGCCGTCATGAGATCGATAACTTTTGTTCAAAACTCATATTTGCGAGCTGCGCGGGACAATTGTTTTTGGAGCTGCTCCAAGAACGGTGCGTGTGCAGCGACGCGGCCCGCGCCGTTGATTCTGGGGGAAATGAAAAAGCGAAAAACCGGAGGCAAGAGTTTTGCATGGTTTCCGACAGGCGGTACTTTTGCGGGTGGCGGGGATGGCGTGTCGTGTGTCTGGCCTTAGTGCAAGGTTAGGTTCTCCTTGTCGACTTGCGTCGCGGCCGGGACCTCGTGCATATATATATATTTGCCAGTGTCGCGTGCGGTACGCTAATTGGGTATGTAACAGCGGTTGCCCCTGAAACAATGGTTGGGTTCCTCTTTAGCGCTTGCAATCTGTGCCGTGCCGCGCGATGCCGGTTGGCGTATTGGGTGCAATCACTTGGTGTAAGCAACCATTGCTTATTTGTTGCATTTTTACTCCGAAAATGCCCAGACAGGCTATGTATGCGGGTGACTATACCTCGAAAAGTTCAGGTGACGGGGCATAATCACGGGGACGGTTCAAAAACGTTCCCGTGCTAAAAACTGCCTCCACGCGAACACTCTTGACGGAAAATCGCCATTTGACTTGGCGATGTCGTCGACCAGCCCAACCTCTCCCCCCCCGGCGTTGTAGGGATGCGAGGGTCTATGGTCATACAACTACGGCCATGCATGAATATCGAGTACACCCCCTCCCCCGAACAAATATGGTCATACGACTACGGCCGTGCATGAAAATGAAGGACACCCCCCCCCCGAACAAAAAGGGCAAGAGCCCTCGCCCGCCTACACTGAACTGCCAGTCCTTCCATCTTTGACTCTTTTCGGCGCATACGCTGCTGCTGTTTGTGGTGCTGTTTGTGGTGTTCGTTGTGGTCAGGGCGGTGGGGTGAAGGAACCGCTGGGACGCATCCACGAGATTTTCGGGCCGTGCGTGCTCCCTCACTACACGGTTCGCGTTGAAGGCGCGAAAGATCAGTTCCAGCTGCTCGTGCAGTATCAGGCGGCAGCGAAGAAGCTTCGACGGGCAGAGAAGGTAGGCCCTGGTAAATGCCAGGTACTGTTGTAGTAGGATTGTTAACCCATTTAGAACTGAAAAATATATACCACACTAATTTCAAGTAGTTTGTCCCCAAATATGTTATTAATAGACCAGTTCTCAAGGGGTTAGGAGATACACGAAATATACTATTTACACGAAATATACTATTTATATAAACTATTATTTGTATAAATTAAAAGCAACCCTGACCCTACTAACCCGAGCGCGTGTGGTGTGCTATTGTGGGCCGAACCAGGAGCGAGCGGCCGTGGTGAAAACTAGAGAGCAGGCTGGGGAGACGGCGGAGACAACAGATGCAATGGAAGTCGGTAACGGCGAGCCACCCGCGTCAGACGGCGTAGAAGCCGGTGATGGTAACCCGGCGTCAGCAGGAGCAACAGCAGCAGCGGCAGGAGAAGCAACAGCAGCAGGAGAAGCAACAGCAGCAGGAGAAGCAACAGCAGTAGGAGAAGCAACAGCTGCAGGAGAAGCAACAGCAGCAGTAGCAGCAAATGCGACAGCGCCAGCAGCGGAAGGGAGCGAAGCGGCCTCGGGAGAGGCGGTGGAAGGAAGCGAAGCGGCCTCGGGAGAGGCAGCGGAAGGAAGCGAAGCCGCCTCAGTAAAGGCAGTGGAAGCAAGCGAAGCGGCCTCAGTAAAGGCAACGGAAGGAAGCGAAGCGGCCTCAGTAAAGGCAGCGGAGGAGGCAGAGGAAGCGCCGGCGCAGCCGACGTCGGATGTTAAAACTGAGGAGGAGGATGCGGCGTCACAGAAAGCGCCGATCGCGAAAAAAAAGGGTGACGCTGGTGCGGAGGGAAAGCTGGAAGCTCTGAGGGAGCTGGTTAGGGAGACGAAGGAGGCTATGGGAGGCCGGACCGAACACTCCTTCCGTCGATGGAAGGTAATAAAAAGGAGGGGGCGGGGGGGGAGGGGGGCGGTAAGGATGCGTAATCTGCTTGCTTGATATTTTGACCATTGACCACACATCCCTTTCGAGACGGAGGGGGGGCGTACTCATTTGTTGCTTGCCTTAGTCATTTGACCATTGACCACGCATCCCTTTCGAGACGGAGGGGGGGGGTGTACTTCATATTCATGCATGGGGGTTACTCGTGTTATACGTGGCCGTAGTCGTATGACCATAGAGCCTCGCATCCTTACAAGACGGAGGGGAGGGGGGGTTGGAGTGGGCCTAGCGACGATGTGCACCGCAGAGAAGTCGAGCGTTGAGAGTGTGGGGCACGGCTGGCTGGGGTTAGTAGCATGAAGGCATGCATGCATCGCTCTCGTCAGACGCCTTCTACGCCTTCTACGATAGGAGTGCTATTAATAGTACTGCTCTACTGCTGTACCGTTTTTTGGCCAAAACATTCATTCGTGACTCACTATTATTGATTTTTACTGACTATTGGTGACTATTACTGACTATTGGTGACTTATTACTGACTATTGGTAACTATATTTTTTTTTTTTTTACTATTGGTGACTTATTACTGACTATTGGTAACTATTACTGCCGATTGGTGACTATTACTGACTATTGCTGACTATTACTGACTATTTACTGGCTATTGGTGACTATGACTGGCTATCAGTATAGACTAACACACTCCTCGACTGAGTAAGTAGTGTACAGCACGCAGTAAGGCATGCCTTCCTTACCTTCGGAATACAGTTATTAATTCTGGAGGGTTTTTCATTAAGGTGTGCCTAGGACACGGGGTTGTTTATCGGATTAGTACTACTGCTGTAGTATTTAATTTTGTCCAAAAACGAGTTGTTGAGTAAGGCATACTACTCGTACTAACAGTACTATTAGTACTATTAATAATAGTTGTACAAAGCTCCTCAAATGAGTATCATAACCTCAGAAAAACTTGGGTGCAACCCCCATCATAAGTCATAAGGCGAACACCCTAGAAGGCAAGCGCGCTTCCTACATATACTGTGCTTCCTGCTGTGCTTCGAGAACCATGTGTACAGACAGACACCTGTTACGAGAGGGCTACTAGCACTTTTCCGATAAAATATTTTCTGAATTGTTTAAGGACTCCTTAACCCATTCTTGTTTATTAATAGCAATAAAATATTGCTCGTTTTGTACATACTGTGGATACTGTGGAGTACCCAGGTATCAACCCTGTTTTTTTCGTCATTCTCGGGTATGTACCCGGGTATCCCAGAGTAGATACTCTGGGGTACAGTACCCGGGTACCAAACCTGATTGTTTTGGTCATACTCGGGTATATACCCGGGTAGCCTAAGAGTATATATATACTCTGGGGTACCCGGGTACCAAACCTGTTTTTTCTGTCATACTCGGGTTTGTACCCGGGTACCCTAAGAGTATACTTCGTATACTCTGCGGTACCCGGGTACCAAACCTGGTTGTTTTGGTCATACTGGGGCATTACCCGGGTACCCCCAGAGCATATGCTATGTATATGTACCCTTGAACGCACGCTTGGAAAGAAACCTAACGTCAGGTCAACCTTAACCGAGAAGAAGGTTTAACCCGCCGCTCGCCCCCATTTTTGGTTTCGCTTTTGTTGGTCTGTCTGACCGACTAGGCTTTGTTTTCTCCGCGCTGTGTCGTGTTACGTGTACGTCGTACAGTAGGGGTCTCCCAGTAAGGCAGGCGGTGGTATATAGGCCAGAGCAATATGACCGCCTTATAGAGGGAAGCCGCCTTATTCACTCCAGGTTATGAGTGCAACTTCCCAGTCGCGCCACGCAATTTTGACCGCCTCATGTCGAGATACCGCCTTACTCAGACCGCCTTAATGGGGGACTCCCACTGTAATGGAATACCTGGTTTGTACGTACGCCTTTTTAACAGGTGGGAGCGGCCGTGTTCGCGCTGAAGAAACACACCACCTACCTCTCGAAGAAGATGCTGGTGCCCAGTGGGAAGGGCACGGACGCGTCTAACTGCCACGACGAGGAGGCGGATGAGGAAGAATTTTCGGACGATGAGAAGGCAAGCAACATAATAATAACAAAATCCCTTCGTGTAATTAGTAATGTACTGTAGGCTCCAGCCGTCGTCGTCACCCTAACCGTGACACACGATCTTTATTCATTCACCACGTACGCGTACGTATGATACGACATATCGCTGGAGTTTTTACGGCGCAGAGCCTATTTGGGCCGGTGGGGGGTGTACTCATGTCGTCCATGGACGTGGTCGTATGACCATAGACCCTCGCATCTGTGCAATCCCTGGACAGAGCATGTCGGGGGAGGGATCGGTGGGAAAGAGCCTTGTGCGACAGTAGCAGTAGCAAGATAGCGAGCAAACAAGTTAGAAGTTTGGCTTTGGTCTTATCCACTGTCTAGGAGCAGGCGAGCGAGGAGGTTCACACACGCGCTGTTTGTTCTTTCACCACGAGTAAAATACGTGGAGTTTTTCGTGGTTTAGTGGTTTAGTGGTAGGGGCGAGAGAAGAGCCCTGTTTGACCCTTTTTGGGCCCAGGTGCTGACAGCGACTGACATTCAGTACTGACAGCTACTGATGGCTACTGACAGCCACTGACATTCAATACTGACAGCTACGTACTGACATTCAATACTGACAGCTACGTACTGACATTCAATACTGACAGCTACTGACGCCCATACTGACAACTATACTGACAAGCTACTGGCAAGCGACAGCTACACTGACAGCTACCGACAACTACTGACAGCTACTGACATCCAATACTGAGAGCTACTGACAGCTATTGAATCCAATACTGACAGCTACTGGCACCTACGGACAGCTACTGACAGCTACTGACATCCAATACTGACAGCTACTGACAGCTATTAAATATTGGCAGCTACTGGCAGCTACTGGCAGCTACTGACAACTACTGACAGCTACTGACAGCTTTTGAAAGCTACTGCGAACACAACCGTCAGAAGCGCAGTGTTGTCAATCGTCGAGTGTAGGCTGAGACTTGTCGCAGCAGCAAGCACGAGTAGCATCTTGCAAACATCGTATATACAAGTCTTTGTCTGATACTAAAATTACCATCGCCTAGGCTATACCAGGTAGATAGCAGGCCGGGCTGCTTCGTGCGACTGATACTGTAATTAATCGTTGGCTGAGCCCTACCTTCGTACTTCGTTCTCGTGCCCTTTCGAGCTCTACCATGAGATACGCAACAAGAAGAACTGTACCAAGGAAGAGCGTGCCCTGGCCAGCATCGACATCCCTATAACTGTGTCCCCCCTATAAGGGCCTTCCTTCCCACCTACGTACTGCATCCCTTACCATGAAGTGAACGTGCTTTATTTGCGTGCTTACAATTTTTTGTCAAAGGTTTCCAAAGACCGAAGGCGTTTTTTGTTTCACGTAAGTGGTTCCCCGACACAGCCAACCTTTTGGCCGACGCAGACCTTATGTACCGCATCCGTGTTTTTGTAAACATGAAATAAGCGCAACATCAGCCACCAAGGTATAGTCAAGCAACTGAACGCTTGGCCCACGCAGAGCTCACATACACCATCATTTTTCATTTAATTGTGTTCTACCCCCCCCCCCCCCGGCTCCCCCACCCTGTGAATCATCATTTTCCCTTTTTGAACGAAACGGCTCCCTCTTTCTTCTTTTTTTCAGGAGCGACTGGCGAAGGCGAGACAGACCACCCAAAAGAAGTGCCAGGCCCTCGCTAGCCAAGGCCTTCCGCAGGCCGAGATCGACGCTCTCATGGCCGCCGAGGCGCAGAAACGCCAACAGAGGAAGGCGAAGAGGGACGCCGCACAAGGGGGACGGGGGCGGGGGGGCAGAGGCCAAGGTGCTCGAGGAGAAGGCAGGGGGGGCGGGAGAGGCGGAAACGGAGACGATGTTGGCTACTACGGTAGAAGCGGAGGTTACGGGAGTACGGTGCCAGCGGCGCCGGGCTACTCGGTCGGCGGGATGATGTCGGGAGGTCCGCAACAGCACGCAAGGCCACCGCCGCCAGGGCAAGGGCAGCACCACCCCCAGCAGCCCGGTCCCTTCGGGTTTGGCCCGCCGGGGGGGTATCCGGGAGGCCCGGGGGGGGGAAGAGGGATTCCGCGTCCCGGGTTTCAAGCTGGGTTTGGGGGGCCACCGCGGCCGGGAGGGCAGCAGTTTCCGCCGCAATATGGTCAGCAGCAACAGCACTTTGGCCGCCCGCCGCCACCTCACCAGCAGCAGCAGCAGTTTTACCCGCAGGGGTACGGGGGGCCGCCGCAGCAGCACCATCATCAGCAGCAGCAAGTCCCCCCTCCGCATTACCAGCAGCAGCAGCAGAATCAGCAGTATGGAGCGCACCCTGTGAACGGCAACGCGGGAGGAGGAGTTCCTCGCGGGCCGATGGCGTCGCCGTATCCCTCCCCCGGTCGAAACGGACCGAATTACCCTCGATAGTTTCTCTGCTCTTGCAGGAGGTCGAGTACACAGCAGTAGTAGGTCTTGATTAGGTCAGCAGTACGTGGTACGTCTTGGTTAGGTCTTGGGTCTTTCAGTTTTGATTCTTGGAGTTTTGAGATTGGGTCTTGGATTTTGAGATTGGAATTTTGAGTGTTGAGTTTTGATTTTTAAGTTCGTCTCCTGCGACGTGGGCGGACGGACGTCTATTTTTTTGTTCGCTCTCTTCCATGATAAAGGGAGATATCGCGACTGACTAATAGCCGTTTCTGGTGGAAAGGCCAACGCAAAGCAACTACAGAGTAGTTAGTGTATTAAGAACACTGCTACATATTGGCGACGGCCGTAAATGATACCAGTAGTGAATGATGGCGAATGATAATCGGGGTAGCCAGGGGTCTAGTGGAGGTTTGCTAGAGAGGTTTGCCCTGGCGCCCTCTCGCTAAAGCGGGGCTGGACAGAGCGTGTAATAATATGAAAAATGTCAAATATGAATTGTCAAATGTGAAACACAAAATACTTGTTTTCTGCATTTCTGCACACAGCAGTCGTAGGTCGTAGGAGCAAGAAGACGCACAAGGCGGAGGAACAAGGAGGATTGAGACACTTTGTAAATTTCAGACTGCCTTTCTCGTGCACTTTAGCGCGCACGATCAATGTGCTTCATTCAACCTGCTCTCCTTTTTCATTATCGTTGGCGTGAGGCGTGAGGTATCATTGCATCAGTGTCATTACATCAATGCGGAGTACAGGAGGAGTGGAAAACGCGGCGGAATGTAAACTTGTTTTCATACCGTAGTGCGATAATGCGGGAATCAAGGGGCCATTGACTTTTTTATTTTGGAGGCAAAATCGATCGGACAAGGATCGATTCCCAAAATAGAGAGAATCCATGTGGTACTTACAGGGGAAATTCCCGGGGAGCGAGCACGCGGAAGGAACACAACAAGGCTTGTGAAACGTGAGACACCACTTGGTTGTTTTTGAAACGACACAACACTGTCATCGTCAGCCCGCTACCGATTACCGAACGTCCAGCGGAAGAAACAAAAACGTTTATTCCCCAGTGCACCCTCCACACACACCCCATATTGTCAATTGGGGTCTGTCTCTATTTCGGTAAATACGTTTTAGCTACCTTGATACTTGTCCGTCTGTACGTTTGTGTTTTTGTATTCCTCGTTTTTCACCCCAGGCGTGGCGTGGTGCGTATGCGTGGTGTGTGTGAAACGATGAGCATTGTTTTCCTCAAACGACCCTGAACGGTTGGGCATAGGCATGGGCATACCGTGTAACAACGTAACACCCGCCGGCGATAAAAAAACACACCCTATACTGTAATCAAGATAACACAGCACACTATATGGCATGAATTTCCGGGCCCGTTTTCTTCACGTCAGGGAGAGGGCAGGCATGTGTCTTCGGCAGGAGGCACACAAAACGAAAATGGTGTTTCTGGAAAATATCTCGTGGAGATGGTTCTGCATAGATAGACGCATCGCTCGGCGTTACTAGTGTTTGTATTGCACTCACTCTCTTTCCCTGTTGGAGAGGAAGCCAGCTCTCGAGATTTATGCACGAGGCACACAGGTAGAGGTTCACTTATTATTTTCGGAGGTTCCCAACTTGAGGAGTTCTATACTAATGCTAAGTAAAAAAAATCGCAAGCCGATGAATGAACAACCCCATTAGGGCCCGAATTAACGAGTATAAAATAAATTCAATTTGGAAAAAATAAAATTCAAATTCGCTTTTCATTGGTCAACACACGCACCAGCACCAAATATTATGTCCCAAGATCCTAATCTTTGGTGCTGGTGCGTGTGTTGACCAATGAACAGCGGATTCGAATATATATTTTTCCAAATTGATTTTTTCTTCTTCTTCGTTAAAACGGGCCCTTAGCCCATAGGTAAACAAAAAATACTACGTACATTGTGCGAAAAAAGAATGGCGTTCCGACCTTTTAGTGGTAAGGAGCCTTTAATCCCTTAAGAACTGGTCCCCCCAATTTGGGGACAAACTACTTGAAAATAGGGTTGGACATTGTTTTCAGTTCTGAATGGGTTAATAGGCCTTTCATAGGCCTTTAATTCTCCAGTCTGTGAAACAGACAGGAGTATATACCAGTAGGTCTTTAATAGGTTATTCAGAAACTATTTTAGCCAAAAGTGCTACCTGGTACGTAGTAATACGTGTATACCTCTTATCGCAGCAGGCGTCTTTCGAAGGAAGGGGGTATAATAGTCATTTGGGGTTAAGGAGCCTTGAATAGGTCACTCAGAAACTATTTTAGCCAAAAAGTGCTACGTACATACACCTCTATCGTCGAGGGGGCGTATTATCTTACGTGCTACCACTCTCTGTAGGGAGATATATTGATGGACTCTTTCGATTGAATATTGATGGACAAACGGTCCGTATATCTCGTTGTCAGAGTGGTACGCGTACGGTAACAGCTCAACAGCGGCTACATACAGTCACTGGTGTTATGAAGGATTACCCTGGGCTGGGTAATCGATCGCTTTTTGGCAGATGGACAAAAATCGGTACACGAATAAGAAAGTGTACGTATTGAGCGAAAAGTTTTTCACCCAGATCTCCAAAAGGATCTTTAAAAAAAAAAAAAAACTTTAGCTCAGTAGGTAACACCCTCACATTTGGCGTCGTCGGCAGGGCACGGTTTCGAATCTCACTTCGAACGTTTCTTTTATAGAAAAGATTACGCGTGCGTCCCTAAAAAACACGTCTCCCTGGTTCCCCAGGTATTGAAACGAAGCGGGTAGGTCAACGTACGGCCGTATACGGTACCGACGTCCCAAATACCCCGCCGTTCAGAGGGGGGGAACGTGTTATAAAGATTACCCTGGGCTGGGTAATCGATCGATCTTTTACCCCTATGTAAAGCTCCACAGGTAATACCTTCACACTATATAGTCTGTAATTTTTCGGCTGCTAGCAAGCGCAACACGAGCACAGCAGTACGTACTACTCTGTATATACGTAATTGGAAGCACATGGTGGATAACGACCGTCAGTACAATTCGACTGCCAATCAAGCGCAGCTCTCGAGCACAATAACATCTGGTTGGAAGCACATCGTAGACAACGAACAATCACACGCGATGCGTCGCGTACATGTATCAGGTATACAGTACTATGGCGCCCAGAGCAGGCCAGCACACCTTGATATCACTCCTCCCCCTATCCTCCCCCTATGTGGTAATATACCAAGGGTATGCAGTATGCAGCCCATGTGATATGTATGTATGCGCGTCGGGGCCGCCATTTATTTTTGACCCGAAAATAAAAAGAGAAGGAAGAAGGTATTTTGACAGGTATCAGATGTCATTATCATGTGTATCATTCACAAAAAAGAGAGCCAGTTCGAGGGGCGTGTGGCAGGTCAGAGTTTCAGGCGTGGTAGTTTCACCCCAGTCAGTCTTTTTACCTCTTACGCCTCGCACATCAATCAGTCACCACGCTCCCTGTTGGATCATCGACACAACGGACGCCCTATTCCAAACAAACAACCAAGTTATCGTATAATGTCATACTCGTCATATAGTAGTATATAGCAGTAGTAGTAGTAGCCAATATTAGTCGGCTCTATCTACCGATATAACTTCACTTCTCGTCGTCAAACCGACTCCGAGGAGACATAACGAAAACAAAAACGGTCCCCTAGCCTTGCGGCAAGCAAACACGCCTCTTCCAGTTTGCACATTTGACCCCCTTCGTCGAGCTAACCTACCATTAATAGTACCCTCTACAGAGTCTGATCCTATAGTACAACAGAGAGCCCCCCCCCCCCCAATACAGTGCTTCATACTCATGGCCATCAAACGCCCAAAAGGCCCTCGACCCCCAAAGCAACGAATCGATACCACCACTACTGCACTACCGTAAGAAATGGATACTATCATACCCGTAAAGAGTAACCCACAAACCACAGCAAAGGCAAAGGCAACAAAGCCGGGACGATGCCGCCGAGCATGATGCTACCATACTTATATCACACCACATCACATCATATCGTATAACAAACCGAAAAAAAAAAAGGTCTGAAATATATACTGCGAAGGACTGACTGCCCCTGCCCGCCTTCGGCTCGAAAAAAATGGAGGGAAACAAAAACAACAAAACTGAAACAAAATAACAACAAAACTGAAACGATTTGAGAAAGAAAGAAAGAGCGAAAAAAAAAACATTGAAAATCACCAAAACAAGCGGGCATCGAACGACACATCACCACAGCACACTATCCCACTCCACTCCACCAGTAGTTTAGTACTGTAGTACAAGTAGTGTAAGTCAAGTCACTCTCCGATTGTCGGGGCACCCCCCCCCCAGACGGGGCAGTCGCCATTTTCTCCACTTCCGGGTTGGCACGGGGGTGGACGGCACAGGAGAAACCCGTCTTCAAACGCAGAGCCCAACAAGCGCGAGCCCGAAGGGGTGGAGACGGCCGAGGATATCGACAGCAGGCTGCCGTCCTGCCACATCTCCAGAGAGCTTGTGTAGTTACCTTTGGGGTGAAACGGCAAAATGTTTTTTGGGTGTTTGGGGCGGAACGGCATAATCGTGTTTTGGGTGTTTGGGGCGAAACGGCAAAATGAGTGTTTTGGGTGTTTGGAGCGAAACGGCAAAAATGAGTGTTGGATATCAAACGAGAATCGTGTTCGATATGTACGATCCCGATGAAAAAAAAAAAAAATCGATACGATTTCGATATCTGATACATGGAAGCTTTCGCTCGGTATCTGCATAAAAAGATTAAAAAAAGACAAGAAAAAAAACACGGGGATGCCAGGGGATGAAGGGCAAAACACGTTCGATACGATGTATGATATGAATACGATATATAGAAAAAATCGATATTTCCATATATCGAATTTTTCGATACGATGTGCAACACTACGTACAACACAACGCTATTTAATAGGCTAAATATTGTTTTACTGCATGGGGCGTAACGGATAAACAGTTTTGTTGACGGAGATGTCGATGGACAGATTATTTTTAGTATGTACGTGAGTCAATAATATCAACATACAGCACCAAATCCACACCCCTCTGTCCCGAAATACAACGACCGTTTTGACTAAATATGAACAATATTAACAATGTTAACAACATTAACATACAAAGGTCCTCATATTTCGGGACAGAGCGGTTAAAAATATTCTGGTACAACCCTATGATATTACATTAAATATTAATATGAAGAAGTGTGTTTTTTTTCCCGTCGCTCGCCAGCAAAAAAGCGACATCGAACAGATCATCGATCAGATCATCTATCCCCACTTCAATATTTATCTTGGGGCAGATACATCCCTGATTTAGATAGATATTTCGTATGATCTGCACAACAAAGATAACGTATTCCGGGTGGGGATCTGTATGATACGGCTCTTGCCTAACATCTCATAACGGAAAATACAGGATCTAGATGATCTATTAGATTATCTAGATGATATATTACTAATAGATTATTTAGATTATCTAATAGATTATCTAGATTTTTTTTTTTTTTTTTTTTTTTTTCCCCCCCCTTTTTTTTTTTTGCACTCTTGCCTTCATTTTTATCGCGCAGAGGGTTCAGCCTTCCCAACGCTCGTCGACTTTCATCGAATTATGCTAACTCACGCTCTCGCGCTTTCTGCTAGTCAAGATATTTTTGCGAGAAAAAGTGCCTAAGAGCATGCACTCGGCGGGGCTCGAACTCGCTTTCTTGACGCTTACAGGCTTCGTGGTAACCTGCTAGCCCACCGGGGCGACCGATGTATTAGATTATTAGATTATCTAGATGGTATATTAGATGATCTAGATGATCTAGATGATGATCTAGATGATATATTAGATGATCTATACTATCTATTAGATGATCTAGATGATATATAATATGATCTACGTAAATTATCTAGATCGTCACCTGTCCGATGTGTGAAGGTGAACGTGTTCTGTGGTCTGTCCAAACGCAACTCCCCCGGAAATAAACTGTCAAGTCCCACGCTAGATGGCGAAAACCAATCCTACGCTTTGCGCCGACCAGGCCGAAGAACGCACGTTGGTGGCCAACAAACGCCTAACGGTGCGGTGTGAGGCCGTCAAGCCAAATCGCTTGACAGGAGAAGATTACTCGAAAATTCTCGCCAAATCCACCGCTTGACGAAGAAAACTTGCTGAAACAAATATCACCGAAATAATAAATAGCTTAAACGAAGAACAAGTGCTCGAAAAATATCGCCGAACCAACACCGCTTGACGAAGAAAGCTTGCTGGAAATTTCTCACCGAACTTATCGTCGAACGACAAGCTGGCCATCCCTCCCGCCACTTTTACGTTGTCGCCGTCGGAGGACTCCTTGGCGTTTTCCATGACAGTAGAGTACGCCAGAAAGTTCCAGCCATTGAGAAGCCCTACGGTATACGCCTCTTCTCCCTTAGCCGCTGCCCCAACAAACAAAACAAACAAAACAAACGAAACAAACGAAACAAACAAGCAAACAAACAAATACACAAACAAAAAAACGAAACAAACAAGCAAACAAAACGAACAAACACAAACGAACCAACGAACAAAAAAACAAAACACACGAGCAAACAAAACGAACAAAAAAAAACATACAAACGAAACGAACGAACAAAACGAACAAAACATACAAACAAAACAAACAAAACAAACAACACAAACGAAAAACACAAGCAAACAAAAATAACAAACAAAACAAAAAAGCAAATAACCAATCAAACAAACAAACAATCAAAACAAACAAGCAAACAAAACAAACAAACAAACAAACAAAACAAACAAAACAAACACAACAAACAACCAAACGAAACACACACGCAAACAAAACGAACAAAACAAACAAAACGAACGAAACAAATGAAACAAAACAAACAAACAAACAAACAAATAAACAAACAAAACAAGCAAACAAACAAACAAACAAACAAACAAACAAACAAACAAACAAACAAACAAACAAACAAACAAACAAACAAACAGACAAACAAACAAACAAACAGACAAACAAAACAAGCAAGCAATAAAAACAAACAAGCAATAAAAACAAACAAGCAATCAAAACAAACAAGCAATCAAAACAAACAAGCAAGCAAACAAACAAAACAAACAAACAAACAAACAAACAAACAAACAAACAAACAAACAAACAAACAAACAAACAAAACAAACAACAAGACAAAACGAACAACAAAAAAAATTAACAAAAGTAACAAAACCAAACCACAACAAAAAAATAATAAAGCAAAACAAAAAATAACAAAACAACCCACCAAACAAAACGAAACCAAACAAAACAACCAATCCACCGAAAAACGAAACAAAACTAACAATCCACCGGAGCACAAACCGAAACAAACAACCCACCAAGCAAACAAACAAACAATCAACCACAACACCCAATCAACACCCACCCAACCCACCCACCCAGCCCACCAAACACGCCCCACCAAACAAGAAACCCTCGCCAG
>MEHQ01002044.1:589795-664144 GCA_008828725.1 Saccharina japonica
GGGGGGGGGGGGGGGGGTCAAGTCGAGCGTCCGGCTATATACCGTCCACGATAGGATACCATGATACAAAATACTAGATACTATTAATAGCAGCTACGATACCTGGTACAAAAACTGCACTGCCAAAACCCGCGGTATATTAAAGCAACTGATGTACCAGCAGAAGCAACAAAATCACCAACACCAACGATGAAGACGACGCAAGCACTACAACACCAACCTAAACATAAACACCAACCCACATACAAACAACACCAATACTAAAACGGCCAACGCCAACACCACCAACACCAACCACAAACGCCTGTCGTCCGAGCATGGGAGTGCGTGTGGGGGTGGGTGGGTGGGTGGGTGGGGGTACGCGAACGGACAGTAACGACTGAAAAACGAACCCCCAGGAGCGTCACAGCGTGGGGTTACTTTTTCGAGATTTGGACTTACGGACATTTGTCGCCGTTCGTACACTGGAGGGCATTTACGTCATGGATGTCGCACGAAAGTCGCGAGTTCGATTTGATGCCTATAAACGATTAATCAAGCCGATACTATTTCGACATCGATAACGTCATACACTTTCGTTCAGTATCAGCGTAAACCGTACGGAGATGGCAGAGGATGGAAGGGTAAACCCGTATGTACCGGTCGGTTTGGTTTACCGCATAATAGCTCTTCCAAACTATTTTACGCGTCAAACCGCACAACAAAAAAACGTTGTATATTTAACATTTTCAGGTGTGGGTGTGCAATCTGGGCAAAACAATAAAATTATCACATTACATTTTTCATTTTATTATTTCGTACCAGAATTAGAGTTTATTATTTATTTTCGGAGTTCGGGCACACGAAACCGTCCGATACGAAAAAAATACTTCAATACGTACCCATACCCGGAACCTCTGTGAGTTTTGCAAGACTTCCGTACCCGTACCCGGAATCCACAACCCTACAGGACATAACCATCAACAGCAGCAGCAGCAGCAACAGCAGCTGGTTGCCACCTCTTACCTCTGTTGAGGTCGATTTCTAGGTTGTCGGGAATGCCACGAAGGTCTAGGCGTTGCCTCGTAGTGAGCTGCCCCGTCTCCTTTGATCGGTCGAACACCAACATTTGCATCGACGCCGAATCAGAAACCAAGAGGCGCTCCTTGTTCGGGCTCAGCTGCAACAACAAGAACAACAAAAAGCATACCGGTATATATTGCGCCGCACGGACGGATAGGTTAAGGGGAAACAAGGGTGGGTGGATGGATGGGTGGATGCACGTGTAGGTACACAAATAAACGGATAGATGGGTAGGTGGGTCGGTGGATGGAGGGATGTGGGTGGGTGGGTGGGTGTGGATTAATGGGTGGGTGGGTGGGTGGGTGGGTGGATGGATGGATGGACGGGTGGATGAGTGGGTAAATGGGTGGGTGGGTGGATGGGTGGATGGGTGGGTGAATGGGTGGGTAGATGGGTGAACGGATGGGTGGATGGAAGGATGGATGCAGGGATGGAAGGGTGTATGGATGAATGGATGGATGGATGGATGGATGGATGGATGGATGGATGGATGGATGGATGGAAGGATAGATGTATGGATGGAAGGATGGATGTATGGATGGAAGGAAGGGTGCTTGGATGGATGGATGGAAAGATGGATGGGTGGGTGGGTAGATGGATGGATGGATGGATGGAAGGATGGATGCATGCATGCAAAGAGAAAGCAAGTAGACGCAACCAGTCGACGAGACGACTACTGGAAGACACATGTTCAAAGGCAAGCGGGCGACGGTGGCGACAGAGAGAGGTCGCCGTAAGGAAGGAAACAAAGGAAGGACAGACGCCCTCAACGCACGCGGTTATCACCGTCCTAGTCACAGCAGTACACCCATTAAGAAGCAGCCTATTAGGCCAAGCAGCAAGCAACATACACGCACTTTCTCGGCCTATGTGGCCACACTCAAGACCTCCATGGTGGCCGGTGCTATCTTCAACATGCTCTCCGACAGCACCGTGGCTACGGCTGCATGCATAGTTTACCCCTTATATTAGCGCCAAATTTATCCCACTCTATATCCAAGTAATTTGTGACAAAAAAAAACGTGAGAGCACTTCTGGAGGGGTTATAACACATCAAACGTAAAGTAACGTACGTACAGCATTATTAATCGTAGTAAAGGAACAACTGGCATCAAGAAAAATAAAATAAATAAGCAACGCGGCCTACTCGCAGCAAGCATGGGACCCACCGCAATGCCGTTGTACATCACTCCAAGCCCCTCGGCCAGGCGCTCGCAGGATATCTCGGGGCCGCGAATGCCTGACAAACGAAGGAGAAACCCCACCAACATAGGAATACGCATAGTAATGATGATGAGCGAAATCCGAGGGAGCGAAGCGACCGAGGATGTATCAAATCTTCTTTATATTAACACCCTGCATGAAGCCATATACACCCCGTAGTACCCGCGATGGACGTTTGCCCAAAGCGGAAGGGGCAAATAGGAGCCTTCAAAAAGAGAAAGTGGAAAAGTTACTGGTTCAGAGGGATAGAAGAGGGGGGAATACAATGCGGTATTAAAAGGCATTCGACTCAAGTAGGAATGGAACATGTACGATACATCGTCGAAAGGCAACATACATAATAAAGTTTACTATTTAATGCTGTAGGTGAGTATCATGCACAGCCCGCAAATATGACTTTCGACGAAACCCTCGATCTGACAGCTGACGTTATCGTTTTTGGTTCATAACGGTGGGTTGTGACATAATACTATCGTAGCAAGCATGCCAAGCTTGAATGATGTCATAGCAAACATAATTATTAACGTACGTACCGGTACAGCGGATGATGGGAGGCACCTTCAACAGCAACAGCAGAGCCGCCTTCGTGGCGAACACCCGCAGATGTTCCACCAGCCCATCCGGCTGAGTCGGGCCGTGCAGAGGGTGGGCCTGTGCCTGCCACTAGTATCGGTGACCGGAAAAAGAAAAAAGAAAAAATAAAGTTTCGACGGTCGCAGGCAAAAAACGAAACGTCAAAATCCTTTCAGAACTACAAAAGTTATCCCACACTAATTCCAAGTAGCTTGTCCCCAAAAACATGGGACCGGTTCTTAAGGGGTTAAAACCCTTTCAGAACTGCAAAACTTATCCAACACTAATTCCAAGTAGTTTGGCCCCAAAAACTTGGGACTGGTTCTTAAGGCATAAACCGGTGGCAACGAGAAGAATTTAAGAAAACAACCGGGAGAAAAAAAAAAAAAAAAAGGGATAAGAACAAAAAATTAACGAAAAAGAAAACAGCACAACCAGCACCGACAAAAACTAGCACCAGTCAGTCTGGCCGGGAATATAGTCCTACCTTTGGAGCTACGTACTGGGACAGGTTTTGGGGCAGCCATATTGTATGATGTGCCCGACCGATTTTTGAAGTTTTGTAGAGAAAAATACAAGGTGGCGAAACAAAGGAGGGGGTATTGGGACTACTCGGTACCACTCTGACCGTGAGTATAATCACTCTGACCGTTTAAGATAAACGGAGCCTCTATTCTATTCAAGGTCAGAGTGATACCCCGTAGTTTCGATGTTCCCCCCCCTTCTTTGGACGACTTTATATTTTTTCTCTACAAAAACTTCCAGACCTCGGACAGATCATCTACAGACCATACATATCATCTACAGATAGATAATCTAGATCATCTAGATCCTAACCTAACGTTATGAGATGCTGTGCAGGGTCTGTACAGTACAGGTCCAACGCAGAACACAGTTTCTACTGCTGTAGATAATGCAGGTTATACGGCTCCCACCCAGCAACATGAGCTAGATCATACAGATCATACAGATCATACAGATCATACAGATCATACAGATCAGGACTATATCTTCCCTGAAAGATCTAGACCATGATCTATCTGTAGATGATCTGTAGATGATCTGTAGATGATCTGTTCGAGGTGTGAAAACTTCAAAATTGTGTGAGGCACATCATGGCTGCCGCAAAAGCTGTCCCGGCAGCTCCAAACGGGGCAAGTCCGGCCAAATCCCCACGCAATACCACTTGTAACAAGGACATCATACGATATGGTGCATCATACATATGGTACACCATAAATATGGTACTGGTACATCATACAGCATAGTGCATCATACATATGGTACACCATAAATATGGTACTGGTACATCATACAGCATAGTGCATCATACATATGGTACACCATAAACATGGTACACCCTACACATGATACATCAAACATATGGTACACCATACACATGGTACACCATACGCATGGTACACCGTACACATGGTACACAATACACATGGTACACCATACACATGGTACACCATACACATGGTGGGCGATGAACATGTAAGGCCTTGTCGATAGCAACGGGACAACTAAACCCGGTATACCAGTGTCTGGCCTGTCAAATTCTCCCACACGCTCGTGACTACAAATACAGCCGAGGTGTTTTTCCATCATTCGTATATACAAGGCATAAAAATGTATTTTCTCCCACTGGTCGGCGTGACCAACACATAAAAATTATAAAAACATAAAAACAGGGGTTCTCCAACTGCTCGCCTTGGTGGCGTACAGCAAATTGTATAGCTGGTATAAAATATTAGGTATAAAATATTAGGTATAAAATATTAGGTATCAAATATTAGGTATCAAATATTAGGTATAAAATATTAGGTATAAAATATTAGGTATAAAATATTAGGTATTGTGCTGCTTGCCCTTGGTATTGTTTACCCTTATGCTGTTTGTCCTTGTGCTGCATACCCTCGTGTTGCTTACCCTTGTGCCGCTTACCCTTGTTTCGCTCACCCTTGTTTCGCTCACCCTTGTGCTGCTCACCCTTGTGCTGCTCACCCTTGTGCTGCTTGTGCTGTCCTGCTTGTGCCATGCCACTTGTGTTGTATACACCTTTGTGCTCTGCGTCCTATGCCGTACGACCTTGTGCCGTGCGCCCTATACTGCGCACCTCGTGCGGTGCGGCATGCACCACATGCTCCTTGCTGACTTTGCCACCATGATGTCATGCTCCTTGTGCTTCGTTGCTTGTGCCTCTCTTGTGCACCTTGTGCTTGTGTGCCGTTTCCAATGGTAGCTGACGCGACGTGGATAACCTCCTACCGACACCTACTACCACCACCACCAGCAGCCCCTCGTTTTCCCTGATGACCGATTTCGAATGTGCTTCTCATATTCCCATTGGTCCCTCTCTTATCGCCTGCACCACCATTTGTCTCTCGCCACTCCAGCGTGGCGCTCAAATCTCCAAAGCCGCTTTGGAGACCTCCGTCACCGAACTTGAAGAGGAGATTAAAAGGAGGGAGGATGTCGTGGAATCTGCCAAGGAAAGGGCGAAGAGGGTCAAGAGAGAGACTAAGGAGGCGGCTGTCAAAGCAAAGGCAGAGGCTCGGAGGCAGCAGGCGGAAGCTAAAGAAGCGCAGGCGAAGCAGAAGGCGATCGATAAGGTGAGGAGGCGTGTTTTATCCGGTCCAGGCGTTTTTGCCCCGGAGACGCGCTGCGTGCTGGGCACGTAGTGTTGCTTGCCTTTGTACTGGTGTATCCTTGTGCTGCTTATTCTTGTGGTTCTTACCCTTGTGCTGCTTATCCTTGTGCTGCTTGCCCTTGGTATTGTTTACCCTTATGCTGTTTGTCCTTGTGCTGCATACCCTCGTGTTGCTTACCCTTGTGCCGCTTACCCTTGTTTCGCTCACCCTTGTTTCGCTCACCCTTGTGCTGCTCACCCTTGTGCTGCTCACCCTTGTGCTGCTTGTGCTGTCCTGCTTGTGCCATGCCACTTGTGTTGTATACACCTTTGTGCTCTGCGTCCTATGCCGTACGACCTTGTGCCGTGCGCCCTATACTGCGCACCTCGTGCGGTGCGGCATGCACCACATGCTCCTTGCTGACTTTGCCACCATGATGTCATGCTCCTTGTGCTTCGTTGCTTGTGCCTCTCTTGTGCACCTTGTGCTTGTGTGCCGTTTCCAATGGTAGCTGACGCGACGTGGCTAATCTCCTACCGACACCTACTACCACCACCACCACCAGCCCCTCGTTTTCCCTGATGACCGATTTCGAATGTGCTTCTCATATTCCCATTGGTCCCTCTCTTATCGCCTGCACCACCATTTGTCTCTCGCCACTCCAGCGTGGCGCTCAAATCTCCAAAGCCGCTTTGGAGACCTCCGTCACCGAACTTGAAGAGGAGATTAAAAGGAGGGAGGATGTCGTGGAATCTGCCAAGGAAAGGGCGAAGAGGGTCAAGAGAGAGACTAAGGAGGCGGCTGTCAAAGCAAAGGCAGAGGCTCGGAGGCAGCAGGCGGAAGCTAAAGAAGCGCAGGCGAAGCAGAAGGCGATCGATAAGGTGAGGAGGCGTGTTTTATCTGGTCCAGGCGTTTTTGCCCCGGAGGGGGGGGGGGGGTACTCGTGTATTTCATGGCCGTAGCCGTATGACCATAGACCCTCGCATCCCTATAATGCCGGGACGGAGCACGTTGGGTTTTCACCGACCAGGCAGACATCGCTTGCACCAGGCGCGAAGCGCCGTGAGGTGTTGGGCGAGCCGCATGAAGGGTGAGCTGCACGCTCCTAAGAATCGTTTGTGAGGCGGACTTGCATATGGACGACACAGCCTCCAATGAATTGGTTTGTTTTCTGGTGTGGCCACTTCCAGGGACAGAAATAAATGGGTATACTATGTATCTGCCTCGTGGGTGCCTTACCATATATTATACACACTACGTGATACGATCGTCCCCCTTGTGCGGAGTTAAGGCTCTAGTTAAGGTTCTCTACCCCGCACAAATTATATCACTCGACCGCCAGCCGTGGTGACCACCAAAACAAAACAAAACGGCACCCTTGTTGTCTGTCTAGCGCACGCAGTGAGGCGTGTTTTTCAGCGTCGTCGCCAACCGACGCCAACCTAACCTATCATGTATATAGCATATACAGGGGCGGGGCGGGGGGGGAGAGGGGCGTACTCATTTGTTGCTTGCCTTAGTCATTTGACGATTGACCACGCATGCATCCCTTTCGAGACGGAACAGATGGGAGGGGGGGGGTCTTTTTCTTGGTTTTATCCGGTCGTTTGTTCGGCCGCAGTCCTGTCTGTCTGCTGTACATTGGATATCAGGCGGCGGCTGTGGTCATGTGGTGGTCATGTGGTGGATGTCGGGCGTATCTAGGGGCGGTGGAGCTGTGCTGTAGTGTACCGTACCGTGCCGTGTTGTCCTGTTTGGTTGATGTCTTGGACGGCCCTGGGTAACGTATTATTCGCGTGATACAGGAGGGCAAACATCGGAGGGCAGACATCCGGTTTGGAGAGTTTCACACCTCGGAGAGATAGTATAGATAATATAGATATTATAGATCATATATATAATGTAGATGAGATCGTTCCCACTTGCATTATATAGATGTTTCAAGGCAGATCTACTCCCGATCTTGTGTGATTTCGCTCATGTTTCCGGGTGGGAGCCGTCTAGTCTGCATGATCTAGCATATGTTTCCTGGGTTGGATCTGTACTATCCAGATCATGATCAGATCCTGCGCAATCTCTCACAACGGCAGGCATATATATATATATAGATAGACAGACATATATATATATATAGATAGATAGACAGACATATATATACTGTAGATGTATAGATAGACAGACAGACATATATATATATAGATAGATAGATATGTGGAGGACAGGTGTTGGGGAAATTTCGTAGAATGGTCGTTGCACATGTACCCATGGAAGATACACCAGAAGTGGTATCACATCTGAGTATCTTTCCGAGAACGGGAGAACTCGGCATAATAACCGAACCTCCTTGAAGTCGAGACGGGCCTTGTTTGCCCGCCCGAACTTTACTCGATCTATCTCTTCTCCACGCTGGTAACCCAGCGTGGAGGGCTCTCTCCTTGCCCTAAACATAAGGAAGAAAACGTGCAGCCCTCGATAGCGCGTCAAAGCTACCACATCACTTGGGACCTTTGGGATTCTACGACAGTAGGCTTCCATAGATAGTTAGATAGATAGATAGATAGATAGATTAGCGGGCGCCCAGCTAGAAGCCGTGTTCCATGCACGCGACAGTGTAGTTTTAGATGGGTTTTTCAGATCTTGTAATTCACATTTATTCCCATTGCTTCATAACTACCCCCCTCCCCCCCCGCCCTTCTCAGCCGAGCAGCCGACCGACCGACCTCGATACCGATACTGATACCGGTACCGGTACCGGTTACCGATACTGACGAGCGTGCCCCCTTCAGCAGCCCCGGCGAAACGCAAGAAATACGTCCTTCTCGATAACGATCTCGCGCAACAGCGGCATGGTTGTGTTGGAGCGACAACCGTGCCCCGCCTTCACGCTAAGGTGTATCAACGCCCGACCTTACCCCAACCCCAACCCCAACGCCAACCTCAACTCCAACCCCAACGCCAACGCCATCTCCAACGGCCCAACCCCAACGTGCTTCAAACTTAAAGCCATCTTCCTTTCCTTTTGTTCTCCTATTTTTCACTGTTCCTAATTAGTTTCCTTTCGTTTTTTTTTTCGGTCTTTCCTTGGCGTCTTTCTTTTCGTCTTTCTTGTCCACGTTCCTTTCCTCTTTCCTTCGCACTTTCTTGTCCACTTTCCTTTCGTGTTTCGTGCCGAACGCCCGGTGTGGGACACTGTGCAGGGCGGGCGAGGCGCGGAGGGCTTCGGCGAGAGCGAAAGGGCTGTCGCGCGGCGAAACGCCTGTCAAGCTGACGTACTCCTTTTCCGTGGAGCACGAGTACATCACCAACAACTACGGCGGCCTGAATGACCTCGTCATGGCCAGCGATGATGAGATCTACGTCACCCAGGTGACTATTAAATAGTTGGAGACAGACCACAGATTTTAGCATAAATTAGCTGTACGTCACTCAGGCAAACCGTTGGAGAAAACATGTACCTAACGTTTTATAGCTACTAATAGTCACCTGGGTGACGTAGATCTCATCATCGCTGGCCATGACGAGGTCATTCAGGCCGCCGTAGTTGTTGGTGATGTACTCGTGCTCCACGGAAAAGGAGTACGTCAGCTTGACAGGCGTTTCGCCGCGCGACAGCCCTTTCGCTCTCGCCGAAGCCCTCGCGCTCGCCGCCTGCACAGTGCCCACACCGGGCGTTACGCACGAAACACGAAAGGAAAGTGGACAAGAAAGTGCGAAGGAAAGAGGAAAGGAACGTGGACAAGAAAGACGAAAAGAAAGACGCCAGGAAAGACGAAAAAAAAAACGAAAGGAAACTATTAGGACAGTGAAAAATAGGAGAACAAAGGAAAGGAAGATGGCTTTAGTTTGAGCACGTTGGGGTTGGCCGTTGGAGATGGCGTTGGCGTTGGGGTTGGAGTTGAGGTTGGCGTTGGGGTTGGGGTTGGGGTAGGTCGGGCGTTGATACACTTAGCGTGAAGGCGGGGCACGGTGTCGCTCCAACAAACCATGCCGCTGTTGCGCGAGATCGTTATCGAGAAGGACGTATTTCTGCGTTTCGCCGGGGCTGCTGAGGGGGCACGCTCGTCAGTATCGGTACCGGTACCGGTACCGGTATCAGTATCGGTATCGAGGTCGGTCGGTCGGCTGCTCGGCTGAGAAGGGCGGGGGGGGGGGGGGGGCGGCGTACTCATTTGTTGCCTTGGCCTTTAGTCATTTGATCCAAGGGCGGGGGGGGGGGGATTATGAAGTATCGCACACCTGGGACAGATGTGATTTTGAACACCTAGAACATCTAAACATCTAAACATCTAGAAACATCTAACTATCTATCTATCTACGAAGTACCTATCTATATATATCTATCTATCTATCTATCTATCTAACTATCTATGGAAGCCTACTGTCGTAGAATCCCAAAGGTCCCAAGTGATGTGGTAGCTTTGACGCGCTATCGAGGGCTGCACGTTTTCTTCCTTATGTTTAGGGCAAGGAGAGAGCCCTCCACGCTGGGTTACCAGCGTGGAGAAGAGATAGATCGAGTGAAGTTCGGGCGGGCAAACAAGGCCCGTCTCGACTTCAAGGAGGTTCGGTTATTATGCCGAGTTCTCCCGTTCTCGGAAAGATACTCAGATGTGATACCACTTCTGGTGTATCTTCCATGGGTACATGTGCAACGACCATTCTACGAAATTTCCCCAACACCTGTCCTCCACATATCTATCTATCTATATATATATATGTCTGTCTGTCTATCTATACATCTACAGTATATATATGTCTGTCTATCTATCTATATATATATATATGTCTGTCTATCTATATATATATATATGCCTGCCGTTGTGAGAGATTGCGCAGGATCTGATCATGATCTGGATAGTACAGATCCAACCCAGGAAACATATGCTAGATCATGCAGACTAGACGGCTCCCACCCGGAAACATGAGCGAAATCACACAAGATCGGGAGTAGATCTGCCTTGAAACATCTATATAATGCAAGTGGGAACGATCTCATCTACATTATATATATGATCTACGATATATGATCTATATTATCTATACTATCTCTCCGAGGTGTGAAACTCTCCAAACCGGATGTCTGCCCTCCGATGTTTGCCCTCCTGTATCACGCGAATAATACGTTACCCAGGGCCGTCCAAGACATCAACCAAACAGGACAACACGGCACGGTACGGTACACTACAGCACAGCTCCACCGCCCCTAGATACGCCCGACATCCACCACATGACCACCACATGACCACAGCCGCCGCCTGATATCCAATGTACAGCAGACAGACAGGACTGCGGCCGAACAAACGACCGGATAAAACCAAGAAAAAGACCCCCCCCCTCCCATCTGTTCCGTCTCGAAAGGGATGCATGCGTGGTCAATCGTCAAATGACTAAGGCAAGCAACAAATGAGTACGCCCCTCTCCCCCCCCGCCCCGCCCCTGTATATGCTATATACATGATAGGTTAGGTTGGCGTCGGTTGGCAACGACGCTGAAAAACACGCCTCACTGCGTGCGCTAGACAGACAACAAGGGTGCCGTTTTGTTTTGTTTTGGTGGTCACCACGGCTGGCGGTCGAGTGATATCATTTGTGCGGGGTAGAGAACCTTAACTAGAGCCTTAACTCCGCACAAGGGGGACGATCGTATCACGTAGTGTGTATAATATATGGTAAGGCACCCACGAGGCAGATACATAGTATACCCATTTATTTCTGTCCCTGGAAGTGGCCACACCAGAAAACAAACCAATTCATTGGAGGCTGTGTCGTCCATATGCAAGTCCGCCTCACAAACGATTCTTAGGAGCGTGCAGCTCACCCTTCATGCGGCTCGCCCAACACCTCACGGCGCTTCGCGCCTGGTGCAAGCGATGTCTGCCTGGTCGGTGAAAACCCAACGTGCTCCGTCCCGGCATTATAGGGATGCGAGGGTCTATGGTCATACGGCTACGGCCATGAAATACACGAGTACCCCCCCCCCCCTCCGGGGGAAAAAAACGCCTGGACCAGATAAAACACGCCTCCTCACCTTATCGATCGCCTTCTGCTTCGCCTGCGCTTCTTTAGCTTCCGCCTGCTGCCTCCGAGCCTCTGCCTTTGCTTTGACAGCCGCCTCCTTAGTCTCTCTCTTGACCCTCTTCGCCCTTTCCTTGGCAGATTCCACGACATCCTCCCTCCTTTTAATCTCCTCTTCAAGTTCGGTGACGGAGGTCTCCAAAGCGGCTTTGGAGATTTGAGCGCCACGCTGGAGTGGCGAGAGACAAATGGTGGTGCAGGCGATAAGAGAGGGACCAATGGGAATATGAGAAGCACATTCGAAATCGGTCATCAGGGAAAACGAGGGGCTGGTGGTGGTGGTGGTAGTAGGTGTCGGTAGGAGATTAGCCACGTCGCGTCAGCTACCATTGGAAACGGCACACAAGCACAAGGTGCACAAGAGAGGCACAAGCAACGAAGCACAAGGAGCATGACATCATGGTGGCAAAGTCAGCAAGGAGCATGTGGTGCATGCCGCACCGCACGAGGTGCGCAGTATAGGGCGCACGGCACAAGGTCGTACGGCATAGGACGCAGAGCACAAAGGTGTATACAACACAAGTGGCATGGCACAAGCAGGACAGCACAAGCAGCACGAGGGTGAGCAGCACAAGGGTGAGCGAAACAAGGGTGAGCGAAACAAGGGTAAGCGGCACAAGGGTAAGCAACACGAGGGTATGCAGCACAAGGACAAACAGCATAAGGGTAAACAATACCAAGGGCAAGCAGCACAAGGATAAGCAGCACAAGGGTAAGAACCACAAGAATAAGCAGCACAAGGATACACCAGTACAAAGGCAAGCAACACTACGTGCCCAGCACGCAGCGCGTAAATATCTTCAAGCATTATTAATAGTAGTTGACGGTGAATTCGCTACCCCCGGCATTACGCTCCCGCACCCGAAATTCTCCACCAAACCCCCCAACAAGCTATGAGGACCTGCCAAGGACAACCAACCTACACTCTCATTTTCATGAGGCCCGACCCGTACGCCCAGCCCTACTCCTATCCCTATCTCTATATATACCCCTACTCCTATCAGGAAGAGGATAAGATAAGCATTTGCTTTGTTTGTGTAATACATAGGCAAAACGCACTGAGCGCTCTAATGTTGAAGGTGTCTCCCTACTAGGAGTAGGAGCGGTGCCCCCCGTCTCGAAAGGGATGCGGTCAGTGGTCAAACGACTAAAGCGAGCAACAAATCAGTGCGCCCCCCCCCTGCTCCTCTCTCTACCCTTCCTTCTATTTCTTGTCCCTGGCCCAATCCTCCCATCCCTTCCCCTGTCACTAATATCCCAACCCAGTTCTCCACGAACTCCATTCCCACCTGGTCGCCAGGCGTGTTGTCCGATACACCTCCCGCCTGCATGCGGTCGCGCCACATAGCCAGTGATTCCTCGCTGGCTTCACCACCCCCGCCCTCCTCCGCTCCAGACTCCATCCCGACCTCCACTTCCCCCTCCCCCGCGCCGCCCGCGTCGCCTTCCAAACCACCACCTCCAGCAGCATCCCCATCCACAACACCACCTTCACCCCCAGCGACGGCAGTTTCAGCGGTCTTGTCATCGTTGGCGTCGTCGTGAGCGACGCCTATGTCGACAATGGCGGCGGTTGGGTCGGAGTTGTCGCTAGAGTCGCCCTTGCTGTTTGGTCGCATCGCGTCCCTTTCTTGGGTGGTCTCCGGAGCGGCCGGTTCGGGGGTGGCCTCCAAGAGCGAGGGGTGTATTGTGGGCAGAGGGTCCTGCGGGAAAGCCTCGGAGACCTTTTTGAGGCGGAGAGGGAGCAGGCGGCAGAGGAAGGGGATTGAGTCAGGGAGGGTAAAAGGTAAAAAGGCGAGGAAAAGGCAAAGCGAGGCAATAAAAAAAGGAAAGGTAAGGCAAGTCAAAGAAAAGCAAGGCAACGAAAAGCAGGGCAAGGCAAGGCAAGGCAAGGCAAGGCAAGGCAAGGCAAGGCAAGGCAAGGCAAGGCAAAGCAAAGCAAAGCAAGGCAAGGCAAGGCAAATCAAGGTAAGAGGCAACCCAAGGACAAGCAAAGCAACGCGAAGCCCGAGAAAAAGGACGAGTGAAAGCAAGAAGCAAGCCAAGGACAAGCAAAGCACCGCGAAGCCCGAGTAAAGGGGGGTTCGGGACATCTGCGGTAATACTTTTACAGGGCCGAACACGAACATCAACAGCACCAGCAAAACACCAATTGCCTCGGCTAGGCAGCGGCCAGAGAAACCCCCGATCCCTCCACATGGGCAAGAAGGACGCTTGCGTCAGACCATGCTCATGCCATGCCCCACTGTCAAGGTACTTTCGGCTAACTCACAACAACAGCGCAGGGGGGGCTGTTTTCCATATCCCACCGCACGCAAAGCAACTTCACCCTTTGGGCGTATTCCAGGGGGAAAATAAAAAAATACCACTACAGCACCACCTACACGAAGCAGCACCGGGTGTGTGGTTAGCGGATGGCTACTCCAATGCTGGTCTCCAATACAGGGAGTCGGACGGCATGAATTGTCATTTATGAGCGCTCGCACCACTCGTATTAGAAAACGAAGTATGTACTTCGTACATATATAACACGCTGATCCGACGAACGGATGTCTTAAGCTGCATTTCTCGACAATGAGGAAGACACAAATGCCGAGCGGTATGCGGCAATATCTCGTCGCGAAAATTCTAAAAAGTCCGTCCTGTGCGTTTTCGATGTGTGTGCCACCCTTGCTTTGCCCCTTTAGCATATATGTGCTAACGACAAACTTGCTTCGGAATTCCGTTCCAGCAGTGGAGGGAGAGATCTTGCTATCGAAACTGTTACACGGTAAGACCCACAAGTGTGTGTTTCTTGATTCTACACGGGCCCCGAACGGGTCATAACATTGTAACTCACCGTACCTTCAACAGGGAAAATTATCAAGGGTTTTTGATGTCCCCATATACGGGTACCAATTCGGGGGTAGTCGGAAAATCGCATGTGCGACGGCGCCCAAGACCAACTAGAGCTCCTACCGATACAACTCCTAGCCCACCGGGCGAGGTCGAGGCTGACACAAAACTTCCAAAATAAACAGACTAACCTTGAAGACGTCTATGCGCTCGCCACCTTGAGAATAGGCGTGGTTGATCACGAACAGCTCTCCAGTCTCGCGTTGGAAGTGCATCCCATGGGGGCGGAACGCTATTCCCTCTGGAAACCCCTCTAGTTCAAGCCGCGCCGTTTTCGGGTCCTGCATAGTAGCCACAGCACAGGTCATGGGGAATGTGGGAAACGTATCGTTGCAGAGGAGCGGTCGATCAAGATTGTGGTCGAGTAACGCCTGCAACAAAAAGTGGGGGAAACCGGACTCCTTTTTCGTTTCGTTTTGTAAATTATGAACCTCTTAAGAAATAGACCCATTTCTCGGGGACAAACTAGATGGGATTAGAGTCGAAGTAGTTTTCAGCGGTACGAGAGCTATGAACCGGGTGCCCTCGTGCTTATTTTGCTGCCATCCTGGAATGGTGCAATGCCTTGGTGGCGACGGAGGGACCGACCAACCGACCAATCACTCAACAATCCAACAAACCAACAAACAAACCAACACCAACCAATCAACCAACCAACCAACCAGACAACCAACCAACCCAACCATCAACCAATCGAACACACCACAAACCAACCAATCAACGAACAGACCGATCAACAAACTAATCAACCAATCAACCAACCGCTCAGCCAACCAACAAACCAACCGACACCCCAACCAACCAATCAAACCAACCCAACCCAACCATCAACCAATCGAACACCGAACAAACCAACCAACCAATCAATCAACCAACAGACAGACCAACAAACTAACCAATCGAACCAACCAACAAAATAACCAATCAAACCAACCAACAAAACCAACTATAACCAAACCAACCAATCCAACAATCAACCAATCGAACCAACCAACCAATCAACCAACAGACCGACCAACAAACTAACCAATCAGCCAGCCAACAACCAACCAACCAACCAACAAAAAAATCAACCAATCAAACCACGCAACCAACCAACCAATCGAACCAACAAACCAAACCAACCTGTCCGGGCGTGTCGACGTTCCAGATCGCAAACAGGTTGCCCCAGGGAGTGGCCTCAGCCCCTATACTCTTCGTTTTGTGCGTCCTCCGCTCGTCGCTGGACCCGACAAACACGCCTTCGAAGACGGGGATGATGTCTTCGGGAGACATCATGCCGCGGTAACGAGTACATCTGCTCCAGAATATTGACGGAGGCAAGCGCATCAGTTCGCGGTCTCTCGATTGACGCCGTGCACGCAAATATGAACTCCTGTCTCTAGATTGACCCTGTGCACGCACATATGATACTATATGAAGTTCTTGCTACTTTTTGAACGGGGCAAGGTGGGAGAGAGAGCATAGCGCGAGTGCCTTCTACAATAAACTGAAGCTAAGCAGTGGTCTCCTGAAATACAATCAGGCTATGATTAGCAGTAAAGCGATCGCAGCTAAGAAGAAGTGTCTCCTGAAAGCGAAGGAAGTTAAGCAGTGTTTCCTGAATACGAACGGAGCTACAGTAAGTACGAGTGCCTCTCAGAAGCGAACGAAGCTAGGCAGTGCCTTCTGCAAGCCAACGAAACTATCAGAATCAGTACCTCCTGAAAACGCAAGAAGCTACATGTAAGCCAAGCAGTGCCTCCTCAAAGCAAACGCAACCAAACATTGCCTCCTGAAAGTGAACGGGGCTAAACAATACCCCCTGAAGGCGGACGAACCCATGACGACAAAGTGTTCCTAGAAGCGAACGAAGCTAAGCAAGTCTTGTCAAAACCCAATGCATATCGCCGTGGAGAACGCAACACACCAGTCCACCTGCCAGCAAGAGGCGGCGCGCGTCTTGGCGCACCAATACCGTGCAGCCACGCCAAGATAGACGTATAAGGTATACCTTTTTTTGGCTGAACTCGTTTCTGCATGATCGGGCTCCTTAACCCATAATCGTCGTACTGTCTGTCATTCTTGTGTTGCAAAATTGTTCATTGTATACTTAGGCATGGTATTTCTTAATCAGGTAGCATTTTTATTTACCTTCAAAATCAGTTTTTGATGAGGTTATAGAGCTCCTCATGTCACCACCCTCATGCTTACACCTCTACCGTAGCAAGCGTCTATACGTAAGAGTGTCACGCCAGCGACATCGCACCAACCAGCGAAGGCGCGCCTACACTACAATGGTTGCAAATTTTATTGCTTCAACGGACCGCATTTTACGAACCACGCTATGCCTTCTCTTCCCCCTAAAAGCGTCATCCACACCAGCGATAACTTTGACCCTCCTTGAGGTCTACTGCGGGTATGGTGACCCAGGTACGACAGCGACTCAAAAAGCGAGGAGAAAGTGCGCTCTCTTACGAACCGTCTAGGAGTGATCGTGCACCAGCAGCAGCAGTACAAGTATCGTGCGCGAGTGTCGTTCGTCTCTCTACGCTGCACTTCAGGTGCATCTCCCACCCCAGCAGTCTGGACTATGATATGAATACATCAAGTGACAGATGCTGCAATCGTCTTGTCTTTCGACGTTTTTTCTCTCTCAATTCCCAAAGGGGGGTATATAATATATAACCTTCACCTTTCACACCGCCTTCTTCCCGCACCATGGTACCGTCCTCCCCAGCACCACACATCGGACAGATAATATAGATAATCTTCAGATAGATCATCATCTAGATCGTTCACGGCAGATAGATACATTCCTGGTATGTAGGATCTAGCTCATGTTGCCGGGTGGTTCCTGGGTTGGATCTGTACTCTGTACAGATCCTGCGCAACATCTGATAACGGCAGGTGAGCAACTAGATGATCTATCTGATCTATCTGATCTATCTGTAGATGATCTGTCTGAGGTGTGAAACCCTTTCACACGCACCAATTAGGCTTATTTCTCCGTAATGGAACCCCCCCCCTCCCCTGACATAAATTTAGCTCACCCTTCTGACCCGAACGATGTTTTCTGCAACCTTCTATCCATCTCCCAGTACACCGACGCCACCTTAGCGATCGCCAGGCCAATCAAGGCCAGCCCGAGCAACCAGTAGTTGACCCCCCTTGAGGCTACCTTTGCCCCTGTCATCTTCCTGTTGCGTGCAACCAGCAATCAGCAAACGACCCACGGAGGACAAAACAGGTTCCGGTGTTAGTTATACTCGTGTGCAGCAGCATTGCATATGTGTGCGGCAGTGTATGCAAGGATGCAGGGAGTTCCACATATTGGTAGACATTTACCAATTGGCGTTACATACAGCATTATCGAGACGCGTATTATTTAGGTCGTGTTGGCACACAACGCACTCCTCGATCTGCTTGATCTCGTCCTAATATATATCGACAAGGAGTCCCTCCAGCACCGACGTACCTTCTGAGGGAAGGCTTTCGACTTATCTATCTATCCAGGTACGAATCTACATGGCCAACATTAGCAGAGACAGCAGGAACTGTATGTCCCAAGCTCTTGTTTGCAAGCGGTTATGAGCTTGGCTTGGGGGCGGTACGCATGCAAATAAATACATGAATTAAATAGGAAGCCACGAAGAAGGTCATCATATTCCAGCAAACAGCGTTGTGACAGGTGTGATTTGCTCTATAGGGGGTTGTCGAAGCGGCGGACCGTTTTATGGTGAGATGGCACGAGGAGGGGGCGGAGAGGAGAGAGGAGCTCGCTATTCCACGCAGAAGAGAATATCAAGAGTGGCGGAAAGGGGAACGGGGGGGGGGGGGGGGGCAGCCGTACGGGTACCGCTGCCGACGAAAAAAAGAAAAGCAGACCGTGTTGCACGGTTGTTACAGTTCGACTATAAATAATACTTGGTACCTGTTAAGTGAAACTAAGATAGAGGTATTGCTGCCCCGAATTCCATCATAGCATTGCTTTGTTCTGTTTTCGTGTTGTCTTTTTCCTGGGTGGGGCGTGACAGCAGCAGTATCGACACTTGACACCGCTGTCGACGACAGTACGAAGGAGATGGCAGATCGTGTGGCAATGCTCCCAGCTCGGCAGCGTACGTATCATATGGTGGTACATACCAGGTACATAAACGCGAAGGACGGAAACCAATTATTATTAATAACAGCTATTGCTGCTTCAAGTTTAAATACTCTTCTGTACGATGATATCTGGTTAATAGTTAATGTTAACATACACACATCGGGTAGATCTCATCACCATAGCTCTCATCTACTAATTTCGGGACAGATCAATCGATATAGGTATGAGTTACAGCAGTAGTGCACGAGCTATTTCTCGTACATGTTTGACGGGTGTGAGCTGTAGGAGACAGCTCTTCTACACATGTTTACCGGGGTTGAGCTACGGGACATGCATACTCGTAGCTCGTCTGCGCATACTTCCCGCGGGTGGACTACGGTAGAAGAGCTACGTGAGCTACCCCGTCTGCCGGGGGTGAGCTACTTTTTGATAGACCATCTACACATGCCCATGGGAGGTAGCTCTGATGCACATCTTTCCCCGCGGCTGAGCTGTAAGTGCTACCGGTATTGGACAGCTCTTCTACACATATTTGAGGCCTTCAGCACAAAGATGAAATTCGGAAGGTCGTTTTTTGTTGTGTGTTTCTGGTTCTGTTCGGCATCATTCTGATTCTGTTCGAGATCTACTTACACGATATGAGAGGAAACCAGAGGACAGCTTGAGTGAGTTTTTAAACCAACAAGCTGCAACCCACAACCAAACCGAAACACGACCCCCGACAGCATGGTAACCACCTTGGCAGCAGCTCTAGCGGCAGCACAGCCGCGGATCATATCACAGTAACGGGCAACCTGTGGATCGTACAATGCAGGCGATCGTTGTGGACGACGATGCTGCCGCTCGCCAGGCTCGGATCATTACTACCTGGTACCAATTATCTTGTCATGCAGCGTGATGAGTGTCAATCATCATGTCAATATTTCTCGAGGCTCAGCTATACCTGGTATGAGCTATGATACATGATCAATATACGTACACATGTTTTGCCGGGTGTGAGCTGCAGTCGATAGTTCTTCCGCCGGTGATCTGTAATAGCTACATGGGCTACGAGTACACATGTTTGCTGGGTGTGATCTGTAGGAGATAAATCTTATGCACATATTTTCCGCCCGTGAGCTGTAAGAGCTATTAATACATCAGCTATCACATGTTTGTCGGATGTGATCTGTACCGGTAGGAGATTCGTACGAACCCTATGATAACCCTTCTACATACGCGTGTTTGCTGGGGATGGACTATGATATGACAGATGCTCTTCTGCGCATACTTCCCGCGGGTGAGCTATAAGAGCTACATGAGCTATCACATGTTTCTCGGGTGTGATCTGTAGGAGATAGTTCTTTTACGCACGTTTGTCGGGGATGGGCTATGTGAGACAGATATGAATAATGTTGTTCGTAACAAGGAAGGAACAGGAAGAAGCTCAAACTTGCACTCGAAAAAAAAGCCGCAGTGCAGAGAGTAAGTAGGGTTGGGCTATTGAGTTACTTGCCGTCCCGCTCTGCTTGTCAAAGTGCAACCCCTTCGGATCGATGTTGACCTACTGCAGGCAGCTCTAAGGAACCATGGCCCGCGGCACATAAAAGGTGCTCTTTCACTAGAACCAGTGCCACCACCTCTCAAGTGGGTCCGCACTTGTAGGAAGTCGGTACCCGGTACTTCTGCTGCAGTACACAAAACACGTGTCGATTCTGCTAGCTCAACCTTTTCAAGGGTTGAGCTCAAGCCTATACATCCCCACCTGACAGGCTGCGCAAGGATGGCCATGCCAACGAATGGAAGCCAAACCACTGAACGCTGGTTGTGCAACTTGTCCACTGCTGCTGCTGGCTGGCCGTAGCGGTGGCAGTGCGGGGATCTAGGCGGTTCTGGGACGGGTAAATCCCCGTTCAAAAAAGACAATCCAAGTCTTTAGCAAACCTCCGTTTAAAAAAAAGTAAAATAGTTGAAGCACGAACGCACAGCACACTCACAGACCACTCTCGCCTGGTGCACTTAACACAAACACGATTTCTGGCCCAGACAACCTGGGTAATGCAAGCACTGCCTAAGTCGAGCGCCATGTTCTCACCATCAGACGAGCGTTATTCTCTGGCGCCCACAGGCTCCAGAGACGCTGGCAACGCGACATCGAAGGCTCCTAATCTTGGCACCAGCAGGACCCGATATCGCACTCCTCCCTCCAACCCTCCTTCTCACCCAGCAGCAACCACTGAAGTGGGTCAGTTGCTGGACCTTGGCCTAGCGCTTGGCCACCAGCGCTTCGAGCTTGTCAGTCTCGCTGGGCGCGACAATGCTGGGATGGTGGCGGCGCACGCGTGGGCCGAAGTACGAGATTGCTCTGACAGCACCGGTATGGATCCAAGAGCCACGCCGGCATCTCGAGCACGAAGCCGAAGCCGTCGACGGCCGCCGCCGCCGGCCAACGACGATGACGATGTCCGCTTCGAAGCCAGACACCAGCAGGATGCTCTGAAAGAGGTGAAAAGTGCGCATACCGGGCTAGTTTTACCACAAACAAGGCTTCGCGCGGGCGCCATTCTTTGTGAATCCGCCCAGCAGGCGGGCGGACGTTCTTGTTTTTCAAACTATATTTGAACGCGAAGATTTGCCACAAATCACAAATCACACTGCTGTGTGCGTATGATGCGTATTCGAAATTGGCGCGGTTGCAGGCTCGGGGCTCGTATCGTAAGACCCCTCCTCCCTGCTCTGATCCTTGTCCGCCGGCAACCGCCACAAGTAGCAGTACCGCGGGCTGGCATGCACCCCGTATTTATGCACCGGCGACAAACTACGCGTTACCACCGCCTAGAGTTTGGAGTTTGAGTGACGAACTGCTCTGAAAAGCTCCAAAAAGAGTCAACGTCCGGCCGAGCGGCTGGGCGCGAGCTACGGCAGCGTCGATCAGATGTAACCTTGTACGTACCTCTGGTACCGGTGTGTATCTGTCTGTGACCGCAGAATACCAAGTGTGAGGGGCTCCTGTCTCCACGTCAACAACAGCAGCAGCTTAGTCTATACGACCGGGTTCTGTCTGACGCCTTTACCAGCATTTCAGCGATATCGAAACAGCAAATCTATCTTGCAGTCTTTCATTGCCGAGAGGCACGGGCCGGCCGTGCACTCGTAGCGATTGCTTGCTGAACTTGCTTAGAATACGTATAATATGTACCTGGTACTCCAATGGCCAGGTGGGCATCTACTTACAAAACGAGCTGTGTCTACTCTGTTCACTCTACGACGTACCGAGCTCATGCCTGCACGCGCTCGTCTCGTTTCATTGTGTTTTGTTTTGCCACCCACCGCAGGTCGAATGGCTCAGGGAACGAGTGGACAACCTCAGCCAGGAGCTCGTGCTAGCCAGGAGAGATTCCGGCCGGCTTGCCAAGCAGCTCAAGGTGCAAATACCGCCTTCTGATATATTGTGTGCGCGACGTTAGATTCATATCGTTATTTACGTACCGCCGAGCAACTGCAGTTTCGAGGGGGCAGCAAAAGATGTCGGCGTGTTGGTGCTTTTTGTCTGTTGAAGCTTTTGAATCCGGGAGTACGAGGTAGAATGACGTCCTCGGAGATGGTCCTTGGAGGTTATAGGCGGGTTGACAACTGCGTTGCGCGCGGAACCTTTCACGTATTGCGCACAACTGCAAACGCGTCGAACTTTTCGCACTTAAAAGTCACCACCGACCGGCTGCTCAGGTTGCCCCTCGTCTTCCGTCGAAGTTTATTCGGTTGTGCACAGTAGTAGTACCGCAACAGCGGCCTTACATACCGTCATCGACCACTCTGCGCGAGAGCACTTTCCCCTCCCTCGCTCAGTGTGCTCAGCTCTGAGCAGCTATTGTAAATGTCGACGCCTGTGCCTTTCGCCCCCACTAACGGTACAGCAAGAAGAAGGGATTGGTAGAGAGCAGCGACGGAGAGCAGACGGTGCGGTTCGAGAAGTCAAGGCGTTAAGAGAAGAATTGGACCGCCTCAAGGATGCTCGCACCGTGAGTTGTTCCGCTGCTTCGCGTCTCGGTACCACCGTGTTTTCTGTCGCACGTTCCAGGGCACGGCAATAAACTGTACGGCCTGCTCACTAAAACCAAGTCAATTTACATGTATACACGCTGTTTGGTTTTATTTTCGTTCTTGTGCCACTCCCCTATGCATAGGCACTTCCCGGATGGGAACGTTGTAAACTACGTATATCATTGTGACATTTGTGATGTATATGTAATACTGTACGGTGCCGAGCCATGTTCACGTGATGCTGCAAACCCAACAACTAAAGAAACGTGTGTTATTTCTAGCTGTGCCGCACGGCAGTACTTGGAAGCATAACACAACTTTTGAAGAGACGCACCGCGAAGGGTGAGCGCTCGGCCCACCGACCGACGCTCATATAGCAATACAGAGGGAATATCACTAAAAACCTGTTTAGAGGCTACCCTCGGGTAGACCTATCTATATGTCTGGTGCGCTTTCGATTAATGGTGGACGGCTGGAAAGAGTTTGATCACAAAAAATCGTTTAGTGTTGCTTAGTTCGATGAAGCAGCAAGCATCTCTCCAGGTCGCCCAGCAAGCACGGCGCCTGAACCCATCAGAAAGACTTGTGTAACGGCCGAAGGTTTTCCCCTGGATGAAACGATGTCATCCATGGTTGTAACGAGGTATTGTATACCAGCATACACTTTGAACTCTGATTTGTTTGTGGGTTCGTAACATGTCGGCTCCCTTTGCCACATCCGACCTTACTGTATTTACACATTGATGTATTTATGCATTTGTTATGTGGTTATGGTGTATAACCTCCTTTTCTTTGTTGGTTGTTTTATCGGGCAGGTTAAGGATGCGGCGGCCAGAGCGGTCCTGTCCGACGCGCACTCCCGCAGCGTGAGGATGGCCGAACGACGGCGTCGACAGCAAGCCGAAAGGTAACCGTTGAGCGGGGTTGATGGAGTTGTTGATCGCTCACGAGCCATGCTTGTATTGGTACGGTGCTACTACAGTGCGGTTGTTACTACAGTGCGGTGCTGCTACAGTGCGGTGCTACTACAGTGCTACTACAGTGCGGTGCTGCCACAGTGCGGTGCTACTACAGTGCGGTGCTACTACAGTCCGGTGCTACTGCAGTGCGGTGTTTATATAGTGCGGTACTACTACAATGCGGTGCTACTACAGTGTGGTAGTGGAGGTGCTTTTGGGCTCATTTGTTTCTGACTGACGGTGCGGGGCTCCTCAACTGAGGATTTGTCCAATAAAATTCCTTTCCGTTTATATATATATTTATGTTTTGGTTCTATAGTTGTGACAAGCCTGGCCAATGGGATTCATTGTTATGCTCGTCGGGTTGCGCGTGCATTTTGTCTCAAAAAACGTTTCTTAGGTGAGGTATATAATTCCGTATGTGAGTAAGCGTATACAATGTTGAGTATCCCCCCTACCGTACTATGGCTGTCACGTGCGAAGAGGGTTTCACGAAAGCCGGCTAAACGTGGGGGTAGTCGCCATCGATAGGGGACGACCCGCAGTCAAGCGAAGAGGCATCCACTTTATTTGTTTTCGACACGCCAAGGCCCGATCAAGCGAAGGCAAACCACGTGTTTAAGTTTTTCGCTCGGCAAGCGAGCGAAGACTTGGAGTTGGTGAAGCAAAGGCAGCCGCTTTCGGATGCGTTAGTAGTAACGTATTTTTTGTTCTCTCCCAAGAACTCTGGGCCGTTCCTTCATGTGTTTGCATTCCTCGCCGGTGATGATGCTCCTGTATACCTGGTTAGGATGATTTTTTTTGTAGATGTAAGGGGGTTTTTCAATCGTACCGTTTCGCCAATTTTTCTTCTCATGGGTCCATAATACACTCATAATTTCCACGAGGAAATTACTAGGTAGTATATTTTGATTTTGCCACGTTTGAGCCGGGCGCCCTTCAACCAAAAACGGTGACCGTCCACTTTAGCACCCACGCCAACAACCAACCAGACTGATATCCCACCCCCGCCGGTTTCTTCCCTCTTCGATCGACCCCCCCCCCCAGTCTGATGCAGGCGTACAAGGGCCTGTACGAGGACCAGCTTCAGACTCAACACGCCTCCGCGGAAAGCTACCGCTCCCTCACCCGGGGCTACAGCCGCCTCTCGGCCGACAACAAGGCCCTGAGGCAGCAGACAGCCGCCGCTGCCGCCGGCGTCACCCCGACCGCGACGTTCTCCCCCTCTTCAGACGAACAGACTGGGGTCGGACCCTTCGCGCGAACCGCAACTCTAAGAGCCCCAATGCACGGCGGGGAGATCAAGGCAGCGCCTGATAGTGGCAGTGGTGACCTTGCGCGCAGCAGCTGCACCACCACCGATGCTGTACCGCTGTCAGGCATGATCAGTGACTGTATTGGTGATGTTCGGGAAAGCGCCTCGGCTCCGTTGGAGATGCCCGCAGAGACGGTTGCCACAGCAGCGGCGGCGGTTGCGGCGGCGGCAGGTGCTCTAGCCAAGGCGGCGGTGTCGACGGAAGCCGCGACGACGACTCAACCCTCGCACCGCGCAAGTGTCGACTTCTCGGAAAGCATGGCCTCGACCGAAAAACGCCGAAGCGGCACGAGTTCGACGGAGTGCGCCTCGACGGTCGAGACTTTCGCGTGTTCCCCCTTTTCCGACACGGAAAATGGTACGGCAGCGGCGCATGGTGTGACCGGCACTGCCCTCACCAGCAACCGAGAGTGCTCCGTAGCCCCGTCGTCGGCCGGCGCTTTCGGGAAACAGGAATGCTCCCCGCGTGGCGATGCCAGTGGTGGCGACAGCAGAGGCTGCCCGGGTGTCGAGGCGTATGCCTTCCCGACGGGCGGTGGACCCTCGACCTCGACTCAACAGCGACACGACGCCCGAAGCAGAGGTGATGGCGGGAAATCCGGAGTTTTTTCCTCGAGCAAGTTCGGCCCGGTTGCGGCCGCGGTTGCGGTGCCGCCCGTTGAGCCCGCCCCCCGCTGGCGGGGACGCTCGGTCGGTCCCGGAAGAGTGGTAGCGAGTTCTGCGTCGTTGACTGAAGCTGTCGACGGCCCAAAGCGAAGTAGTTCTCCGCCTCCCCCTAGACGTGGGAGGTGGGGGGAGGGCGGCGGGGGTGGTAGTGGTTGGGGGAGTGCCACAACTGCTTCTGGGAAGGATGGCTGCACGCGGATCGAACCTTCCCGTGCCCGACCGCACAGCATTTAGTCCGCACAGGAGTAGGAGTGTTCAGTCTTGAAAAGCGGCAGTTTACTCAGCACGGCAGTATTAATAGTGGTGGGGAGTCGTGAAAAGCGACCAGTGAGAGGTTTAACGTTTGATATGAATGTTGAAGGTTTATTGTGGAGACATCGATGTTTTTTTGTGGTTTTGTCGCGTGTGGAGAGGAAGAGGGGTGCACGAGGCACCCGCTTACGTAAGAGACTCACGATGTATTATACTCGATACTTGCCGGGAAGTGTGTTCCCAGTTTGGGGTTGTGCCGTGGTGTTAGCGGAAGCGTGGTTCGCTGGGTCCGAGTATTAATTCATGTACCTGTAATATTAATAGTAGCGTTTTTGCTCCTGTGCACGGCGTTGTTCAGAAGACAAGGGGGTTTGTACGAGAAGAGTGACGTTGTTGGCAAGAATGATGTTGCCGCGGGGAAATGCCACCATGGCTGTTGATCACCTCTTTGCCGTGGCTAGTAGTGTTGGTCCCAGGCCCAGAGATATACACGTGCCAGTGTGACCAGTCTGAATGTTGAGCGTGTATCCCCGCCCCTTAGCCACATCCGCTCACACGGGACCGTGTGATTCGAACCGTCTTCACGGTGCGAGTGACATCACATGCCACACGGTGTTTTACTATGAGGGATACCACGGCACCACACACGACACTACACACTAGCTAGATACGGGGTGTTACCGTCAGCGATGTAGTCCTTTGTGTTGCTGGTGCGTTTGTCACGAGACATTCCTCTCGACGATGTGCGTTGTTAGTCAACCCCTCGCATCGATGTAAATCGGCTCTCGAGCTAAAAGGGCATTTCTTTCTCTTGAGCAAACGAAAGAGGTGGTTCTACAGAGTAGTAGTAAAAGTGTGACGGCGTCTGTTGTGATGGCAGAGGGTAAAGTTTCCAGCAAAATGTGTGCCGTAAATTGTTGGAAAGGTGAAAAGTTGTAATGGTAGTGTTACTCGTAGGGTCTGGTCTGGAGCGAATACCGAGTGTGGAACAAGGAGTGGTTGTAACAGGCCAAAGGCTGAAAATAGTAACAATTTATATCGACGACGGGTGTTGTTTCGCGTCGTCTGTCCCTGTAAGCCAATCTAATTAAACTTGTGTGATGGTCGTCTTGAGGCACGAAGGGCCTGGTTTGGTGGAGCGTTGTACACGTGGATTCGACGACAGACTTAAGATCTGGTCCAACGTATTAGGGGACAAAAAACTTGGAATTAGTGTGGGATAAGTTTTTCAGTTCTGAATTGGTTGAGCAAAATGTTAAGTTGGGGTCTGTGGTGAGAACCGATTGCTGAGCAAGGAGTGGTTGTGAAGGCCCAAAAGCGAAAACGAACCGAAAGTTATTAAAATTAAAAAAAGAATGCGAAAATTTTGACGATTTATATCGACGACGGGTGGGTGTTTATGTTTCGCGTCGTCTTCCATGAAGTGAATTACTAAACTTAAACTTGTGATGATTGTCTCGAAGGGCCTGGTTTGGCGGAGCAAAGCGAATTCTACCACACCAGTAAACGCGAAGAGCGAGCATCATTTCGACAATTGAGTAGCTGGAGCGTTTTGCACGCGAATTCTACCACATCAGTAAACGCGACGAGCGATCATCATTTCGTCAATCGAATAGCTGGGCAACAGACTACGACGTCAGTGGCCAATCAGCAAAATGTGTTGCGTTTTCATGCCAGCTGTACATCCCACAATTATGTACCAGGTATGTTCACGGCGATGATAAATGGAGCTGCGAGTCATGAGGCCAACCTGCACGGCATACATGATATATATTCACACGTAGAGCGGGCGAACCCCAAAAACAGGTAGAATCCATGCACGTCGCCGTGGACAAGCAATCATGCTGTGCGCCACCAAGATACAAAAAAAGGGAAAACACCTGTCGATATTAATCCTTTGACCCCCGTCTGCCCGTGAAGCAGCCGCGCGAAAAAATGGAAAACCCCATGACGGAGAAAAAGCCAAAAGGTTCCCTTCCGTTCCCGCCCCCCTGCAGCCACCAGAAACCAACAGCAACCGCAGCCACCGTCAAAAATCACGCAAGCACCGTCCAACTCTAGCAGCGACAAATCGGCCGCTATCGCTAGAACCTTCTTTCGAAGGAGCTGGCCCTAACCCTGCGAAACCCCTGGCAGCAAAAAGCTAAAGCTGTTGTATAATCTGGAAGGTTTCAGGCTTAAGCGTCTTCCTCCGCGCTGAGCTTGGCGCCAGCGTTGGTGACGCGGATGTGCAGCTGCCCCGCGCGCTCTACGATCTCCTTGCGCTTGCGCGAGGACACGTTGTGGGCGATCTCCGCGGCGTACTTCCTATCGAGGTCAAAAAACGCGCAGCACACACCAGGATACGAATCGAAGGAAAGCATATTAGTAAAGTGCAGAAAAAAAATATTAATCTCAAGTCCGGCAGGATTAAACCCAACAGATGCCGCGCCGCTGTTATACCATACCAGTACGCGTATACCCAATAACCAAAACCGTGTTGGGGGTTCTTCAATTATTTCTTTATTTTTCGACTCCCCCCCCCCCCCACCTAGATGGATGTCTGCCTGGGTGGTGAAAACACAACGTGCTCCGTCCCGGCATTGTAGGGATGCGAGGGTATATATGGTCATACGACTACGGCCGTGCACGACATGAGTACACTCCCCCCCACCTAGATAGACGCAAACTACCAGGTGCCGCAATTAATATCGTATATACAGCAAGCCTTTGAAACACCAAAAATTGCGCACTACAAATTATTTTTTTAATAACTGGGTGAACACACGACGCAACAGTAAAAACGATACTGGCTCTCGTACGTAGGAAAAACTGTAAATATGAGGGAGAAAGTGGTTGAATCACCTGTTGTGCATGAGGAGAAGCTCAAGCTCCTTCACGTTGTGCACGAGGAACTTCAGGAAGCCGTTGGGGAGGACGTTCCGGGTGCGCTTGTCGGATCCTGCACAGAAAAAACAAAAGTACCGCCACACGCGTTGTCAAAAGCGTTGCCAGAAAACGAGAAAGGAAAAAAAGAGACATGGGGCACAAACCACAAAATGGTTTCGTTTTTATGGTGCAGCGAAAACACACCCGAACGTTCTCCGTTGAGCTATGTACCTTCCCCCGTTTACACCATTCTAAACAGCGCATACTTCATCTGGACCAAAAAAAGCAGCACGACCGGCGGTTTAATCCTCTTGGACAACTGCCCCTACGTTTTTCGGGACAGAAGAGTGTGGGACATTTTTTGCAGTGGTCCACACGATTTCAAGTCCCGCCGGCATGACGCAGGAAACTGGACGGCCTCGCCTAAAACGCGGCGTCAAGTCTCTCTCCGCCCCATGCAGCTAAACTTCACCAGAAACCACGAACCAGACAAATTTCGTAAAAACACTCGGACATTCTTTGAGCGATTGGGGGCCCAGCAAGACAAGAGGGCAAACGTCCACACGGCCAAGCTTTGAGCGCCCAACACCGGAAACAATAGGATGGACGCCAGACCGTCGCTGCGTTGTATTCATGTTACAGCTTCGTTCGACTACTGTAGTGGCAAGCAGGGTCTGGAGGGCGGGAGCTACTGGTGGTATGTACGACCGTGCAACACGTGTGCTTTTGTCAAGTAGAAGACAACACGCCCCATGGGATTCCCAAGTCCTTTCGTGATGGAGAAAATACCTAGGAAATTAATTCCAGGGAGTGTAGTATCTTATTATATTGACTACAGTATACCGTATACCAGGTAAATAGTAAGAGTAGGCATCGAGGACGACACAACTCTCTCCGTCGTCACAGTGATCTTTCACTTGTGACGTCAAGTTAAAATACTCTCATCATCAACATGCCGCACGAACAAGCAGTGGAGAACACTTTTGTTTGACTGCAATACGTGTGTAAATATGACGTGCTTCATTCAGCCAGTCGCCGATTCTAACTCCATGGGCAGGCTAACGTAACGCCATGCGTCATTTTGCTCTGCTATAAGAAGAGCCGTAGCGAACCAGCGAGTTGAGACAACCACGAGGCCATCATCTTCGACTCAACATGAACCATATACCGGTACATGACACTGAGCGTCCGTGTAAAATGATATTTTGTCAAAATGGAGCGCCACATTGAACACCGTTCACGCCGAAGTACTGACGATAAAAACCAGCAACCACTGATTAGGAAAAGGCGGAAAACCAGGTAGGGTAATACTACTGTTATAGTTCAAGTATCAATGTGCGTGCGTGGCGTGGTCCAACAGGGTGTATGAGAGGTAGTCAGCAGTGAATGTAGATCGCACTGCTGTCTGCGCTGTCTAGGCAAAACTCCGAATGCCACGTACTCTTGGCACGGTCGGGGCTGAATAATCCACACCCGGTCCTCCTATCGTAAGCGCGTCCAAAAACCAGGAGAACCAGGGACTAATTCGACGTGCCCCACCGACATACATCATCGGGCTCTCGCAAGCAAACATGTCGGGACGACGGTCTACAGTAGTTTTGGCCCGCCAAGGCCTCTTTACACCAAATTTACTGGTTTCAGTGTGGGGAGTTCCTTGGGGGCTATTTATTTGCAAAGGGGGAAAACAGTGCAAACCTCGGACAGATCATCTACAGATAGATCATGTACGGTAAATTATCTAGTTCATCACCTGCCGTTGTGAAAGGTTGTGCAAGATCTGCATAATACAGATTCAACCCAGGAAACGTGTCCTACGTCATGCAGGTTATACGGCTCCCACCCCTTGCAACATGAGCTACTGTAGATCATACAGATCATACAGATTATCTGCCCTGAAAGATCTAGATCATAAGGTGGGAATTGATGATCTGAAACAGTGCTGTCAACCAACCTATTTGCTCATAAGCCGTACGTACGGTATTGCTGGGCGGTACAGTCGGCGACATGTCCAACAAATGCAGCACAACAGCCCATGACATGACAGTCTAGATGTCCTTAGATGGAATTGCTCCATGTTCAGAAACGCGCGAATATAACAACATGAGAACGCAACAAGGCAACTTTCGTGTGCGCAAACGAACGAGTTGTCCTCCAGACGCGATCCCAGTCATAGCGCGGGCCATGGTATCTACTTGGGAGAACAGCATAGTACCCACTTATTCCGTCTGAACATATTACGAATAAGTGAACCTCTCCAATCAAGCAAAAGGGCCCAGACGCATGGCCAAGGCTGTTCGAGCGAGCTACTGTGGGACCGGCCCTGCAGCAACATAAGACCGTCGGCCCGGGAACACATGTACTATTAATACCTGTTTCTTTAGTACCGGTCCGGTGTACCTGTATGCAATACGGCTACATAAACTGTATCAGGTATGCTAGGTTACAAGCACCGCAGTACAAACGTCGCCCAAAGCTACACCCGGCCACAACAGAGTAAAAGCCGTAACCATCTATAGCTGGGGGGTCGCTTCTGCTGAAACTGTCAGTTCGACGGACACAGCGCTAAGGAGTAACAAGCAGTCTGAGCGTCAGACAGACCACACCGCTTTACTGCTGTTAGACACGCCACACAGATCGTTTTTACGGATCAGAACCATCTGTGCTACTTTCCGCGGGGCCTATCTACAGGATCTGGACAGCACCTCGGCTCAAGGTAAGGTAAATTCAGCCGGGGCAACCACACTTTGTAATAATCGAGTCTCGCCTGAATCAGACGGTACTCTAGTGTTACTGCTGTTTTGCGCAAGCTATATAGACGTACTGTGAATTGATAGGATCTGTTCGTAAGAAACGAGAGGGTCTCATACTGCTGTAGCTTAATACGCACTCGTGCTATACGATATACCTCAAGTCTATGGAGCGAATTGGTGAACCAATATCACCGTGATACTCCGAAATACAGCCAGAGATGCCGTGCTGTAAAAGCCTAAGAGCAGTCCAGGACTCGCAAGCTATTGGTATTTCGTACCCCAGCAGGTAAAAGAGCAGGAGGAGTGCTCGAGTGCTCTACTAATAGACGACACTATAGAACTTCGAAAGCTATGATACCAGGTGCACGTGTGATGTGAGGGTGCCTAACAACGTCAGCCGGGGGGTTGTTACGCTACTGAATGCAACCTTGTTTGCTTGAGCGATGCCACGAAATCATTGATGTTATTAATAGTGCTTGTCGGTTCTCGGTCAATGGTCTACAGTAGTAGGTATAATATGATATCAGCGATACGACCATGTATCCGTGCAGATAGCTCTGTCGTGTGGACTAAAACGAGTACCCTGGTCTGATATACCCGGTACCTGGCACACGTGAGTCTGCCAGTTTCGTGAGGGGACGTCATCGAACGTTACAATTCTCGAGGTGGAGTGGTGCACTGATAAAACAGGGCAGTACGAAGGTTTTGCAGGTGTGACTTACGTACTGCGAGTGTAACTGTATTTCCACCACCTGAGTGTCGTATGCCCACTTGCGCCTTAGTGTTTGCCCTTCTTGATACCCATGCTTTATGTTTTAGGAACCAGGTACCTGGTATGACATGATATACCAAGTATGATACCAGGAACTTCGTGTACGTGTACGAATACTCCAGAGGAGGCTTTTCGCAGGCTGTCCTGTCCTGGTCTTGTCTACTGCTGCTGTCATCTACGTACGTACCACCGTGCATTCGAACAAAAAGTGCGAAATAGCGATGGTGTCTACCACAGGTAAACCGTACGAGTAAAGAGCGTTGAATTCTGCCGCTGCTGTCTACGCACGAACTGCCGTGCGTTCGAGCAACCAGTGTGAAATAGCAATGGAATGGTGTACAGCAGTGTACATATATACCGCAAAGATAGTAGAGTTGGCACAGGGGTGTGATCGATTTTCAGCGCTCGATGTTTTCAGAACGGGAAAAACGATTCGTAGCACCTCTGTGTGAACTCAACGCTCTTTACAGTACTTCGTATTAATAGGGTATTACCAGCATATATGCCCCGAAAAGAGCAAAGGCGATCACCGTGAACCTTGTATAACGCGAGTTGCACTAAGAACAGGAAAGCCTACGTACATAAATAGGGTTATCTCGACATCGCTTTTTCCGTTGGTCAGCGCTGTCGGCACCCCGTCGTGGGCTATCACAGCTGCGAGTATACTTGTAGTACCACTGCTGCACCTTATACATATCATACTCGAAAGGACGACCGAAGTACCACTCTGGACGGAAACGTAAGCACTGTTTTATATTCATGTTTAAGACAGAACGGTCCTTACATTTCCGCCCAACATGAAATAATGGAAAAATAGAGTACCTGGTACTTAACTGTTGTACTGCTGAAATACAGCAACGTCGACGCTGTGAGTGCTGTCCAATAAGGACAAGGACAGTTGGCCATGATGGCCACATTCCTATTACACTTAGAGCTGGACGCCTAGGATAATCGAGCATCGTTTGTTCTAATGCTCATCTATGTCGGCAACGTGATACTCTTCGCTCGTACGGTAGCCTGTGACTGCTAAATACAGCAGCACCACCAGCACCATCGCACCGTATACCTGTTGTATAGAAAAATAGAGTACTGCTGGAAGTCTGCTGCTGCTGCTGCTGCTGCTGTATATACATCCGCAACCTGTGTACCTTGTGCGTGCTTTCGGATGTGGACGAGCAAACCAGGTCGGCTAGTCGGCACGATGGCCAACATCCACGAAATTAAGGTACAACCACGCCATAGAGGACCAGCAGCATTCACAGAAACAGTACGTAACGGAATGCTGCAGTGCTGCTGTGTGTCCCGTTTGTGCAACCAAGCCCTCCGTTTCCAGCCACAAACACTTTCGAATCGTCCAAAACACAAGGCAATAAATACCAGAAATCAAACTGATCCGCTGGACAAGAGAGGAGTGGTTCCTGTGGACAACCCACACACGCCTTGCTTGTGTCCATGTACAACAGTCTCCTCTTCCATGTCTCACGCATCCGATTGCACTGCTCGTTGCATCCCCATCTCACCGTATCCGATGTTGGGCATGGGAAGGCAACCCTTGAATCGCCTGCGCACACGTCCATCGATACCCTTGGGCTTCCTCCAGCTCGAGTTCTTGATCCGCATAAACCGGTCCGACTGATGCCGCGCAAACTTCTTGTTGCGCTTCTTGACCACATTGACCTTGTTGATGGGCTGAACTCCACCCATGGTTACGCCGTGCAGGGGTGACTCTGGTCCTACCTGGCTGCTTGGGGGCCCGAGCTATACAGGGGTGTGCTAGAGAACAAGGCCGCCTTCCCACCTCCACAGAGCCTCCGCAAATCGCAACTTAATGTTTTCGTGAATAATTGTTTTTACAGTCTTTTTTCATGTGTTTGTGAAAGTCGCAGGTTTTCCCTCTCCCCGCACAGAGAAAATAGTCTCCCAGAAAGGAACTCCTCGTTCGCCGAAATCCAAGATATTCGGCGGGCCGGCGGGTGCGTCTATCCGTGGCCCGTGGGCCCATTGGTTGTACACAATACAGATGCATACGACAGACAACTACAAAGTGTGCTACGGACGAGCATTACGCGAGTACTCACGCGTTGGCATGCACTCTGCACCGCATATGACACGTAGTGCTGCTGTGTAACTGCTGGGCTGCTGGGTACCTGACACAAGTTCGGTAGACTCGTATATATATACGTAGACTCTGATGTTTGTGTTGTCGCCGTTGGTGAATACTTATCGAACCCGTACGTATGGATAGGTTGCCACGGCAACTAACTGTCCTTGTGAGCTCACGAGAACGCTCACGTCGAGCGGAAGCGGCGTAGAGGGGTGCGCATGGACCTCGCTGACTTCGTGCTGTCGGCCACCCTTTTCGAGCTTGAAGCGTTACACCTTCGAAACGAAACGGCGGGGGGTACCAGAACTCTCGCAGGCCCTACGACGAAGTCTAATGGTGGACAACAACAGCGAGAGTATCCCAACACACAAGCCATGGCCCTAAGTTTTCCATGGTTTCGAGGAGATAGTGTATGTTGTTGTCTTCCCTCCCGGCGACGTAGCAAACATGGCAACAACGACGCATACCATGCCCGTGCGCCACAGAGCCATCTGTTGTTGTTGTCGTTGTTGTTGTTGTTGTTGTTGTTGTTGTTGTCAATATTCCAATATTTCCGTTCGCTTCCCTATGACAGGGACCTCCTCAAGACGGATCATCAATCATTAAGAATCGATTCATCAGCTGCCGCGCTCAACAACAGCAAGCAGCAGTGAAGCTCTCTTGGAAACATGATTCGACAATCACGTCGGGCAGTGAGAGAAAACATCCACTCGGTCAAGGACCTACCACCACCGTTGACGCATTGACGTCGATGTTGCAAACAATGCACCTGGTACGAAGTATATAACAAAACAGAAGGAGGGGGCGAGCGAAACGCACATTCCAAAGATTGGACACAAACACAAAACGGTTACGTACGATCATCGGACTTACTACAATGTTATTATGTTGTTGTAGCAACCGCGGCAGATCTGCCCGCGCAGGCACGCTTCTCTTGTTTGTGCCCGAATAAAACAGCTCGCATAAAATGATGATGTTTCAATTAGGAATGGTTTTGTCACGAAACTGTGTACAGGACTCTGTACGTAATACTTTTTTTCCCCCCGACGGTGATACTTTGTTTAGATTCGGCTAACGGTGGCCACCACACCGACCCGGAATCTCCAAGACGATGTCGTGTGCTGTAGGGTGTTTTTTTTTCGTTGAATTACGGCAGGTAAACCGCACCAAAGCACGCTATAGCCTTGCTCACGACAATATTCCATGAACTCATTAATAACTTCCCACGCTTCTGTATCACGTGGTATTGACCGCGCCACGTCCCGAACTGTGAAGGCTGACCAAGTATGATACCTGGTAGCTCTGAAGGCGACCACCGACTTCATGCGTTACAAAATGGAATCCCTTGTAGCATACCGGCTATGAAAGACACCGTAGCGTGTAGGAAGAAGACGTGTCTACGTTTGCTTGCGTAGCCCACCAACGACACAACAACTACACGCAAGACTATAAGCTTTACAGAAGAAGAACTTCGTGCAACAACAACGGAAAAGTGTGATTGCTAACCCATTATAGCTACTGTAAATGAGCATCCCTTTCTCTTCCTGTCCACGTATACGTATACGTAGACTAGCTACTGCTACTGCTGCTGCTGCCACCATGGCCCAAAAATAGACGTCCCGTACTGCTCCAAACCGGCGATGACAATTCACGGGGTCGATGGCGATGGCCGTAGCCTTGGTCCACAACATCTTCCACTTCTGCAAGACATGATACAGTATGTACTCCCTAAACTGCACGGTTTAAACTTCGCGCGGCGAACGCAGCCAGACAAATCACCGCAATGCCTGCGACGAGCGCACCAACAAGCTTGATGCTTCGTGACCAACCTAGAGGGCCGGCACAGGCGACATGCTTGGTCGACGACCGGATCAACGCTTCACGCGTAGCTGCAAGGGCCGCAGCATGGCGAGCTACGTCCAAGTTTAGCCGTACGACCTCCGGTCCCTTTTCGGCCTTGTGCTCCTCGGACAACGAGGTTTCAATGTCAAGCAGCCCCTCCCCCAGCTGGCGCCTGCGCCGTCGAGAGAAAAATAAGTAAAGAAATAAAGAAATAAAGAACAAGAACGGAGAAGGAAATTGGTTAAGTGCTGTTGAGTGCTACGGCAGCAATTTATTTTCGTTATTTTTCACTGCACGTGCGCTATAACGGTGGGTTGGAAGACGAGAGGGAGTCCACCCGCAGTTGCCCCAGCTGGACGAGTATCGCGACCTATGTTTCGAACTGGACGGAGTGAGACATGATGCGCTTACTGAGTACTACCTTGGTGCCTGCAATATAATACTACCCTGCCGCCTGCACAGCATGCTACCCTGGTCCCTGCATAGCGTACTACCCTGGTGTCTGTATAGCAACGATGCGTAAATCGCAGTATTATTTCGGAGGACCATAGTAAATACTAGTAAATAGGACCTACGGCACACACAAAAACCTATACATTTATGAAATTTTAATAGCAATATTTGGTCCTATTTACTACGGTCCCCCGGAATAATAATGAACATGGATTTTTTACAGTATTGGAAGAAGAGTGGACTCACCGTGATTCCCGCTCTTGCCCGAGCGCGGTCTCCACCTTCTCGTACTTGGCGACGGTGCGAGTCATCTGCGCGCGGCACTGCTTGTTGTGCGAGTGCTCCAACGTCGAGAAGGCCAATGTCGACACGCTGGAAAGGTAGTCTATCTGCATCTGCGAGTCCCAGATTCAAAAACGTCCCAGAGGCGTGCCCAACCGCGCGCATTCATCAAGCGAAAGCAGAAACCCAGAAAAATGGGGGGGGGGGAGTACTTAATACTCATGCATGGCCGTAGTTGTATGACCTTGGACCCTCGCGTCCGTACAATGCCGGGACGGAGCATGTCGGGTTTTCACCGACCAGGCAGACATTGCTAACACCATGCGCGAAGGGGGAGGGGTAATTGTCCAGTTCGGCTTTCATCCATGTGTTATACTTGGTATCATTATTACATTTTATTGTTTGCTCTCCGGCAATGACCAGCTAAACACTCGAATTATCCTATGTAGTCAGTACCTGGTACAGTAGAAAGAAAAAAAAACTCAAAAAGAAAATCAAACAGCAGTATTATGGTGCTTCAAGTACTTGCTTGTGTCCATGTACAACAGTCTCCTCTTCCATGTCTCACGCATCCGATTGCACTGCTCGTTGCATCCCCATCTCACCGTATCCGATGTTGGGCATGGGAAGGCAACCCTTGAATCGCCTGCGCACACGTCCATCGATACCCTTGGGCTTCCTCCAGCTCGAGTTCTTGATCCGCATAAACCGGTCCGACTGATGCCGCGCAAACTTCTTGTTGCGCTTCTTGACCACATTGACCTTGTTGATGGGCTGAACTCCACCCATGGTTACGCCGTGCAGGGGTGACTCTGGTCCTACCTGGCTGCTTGGGGGCCCGAGCTATACAGGGGTGTGCTAGAGAACAAGGCCGCCTTCCCACCTCCACAGAGCCTCCGCAAATCGCAACTTAATGTTTTCGTGAATAATTGTTTTTACAGTCTTTTTTCATGTGTTTGTGAAAGTCGCAGGTTTTCCCTCTCCCCGCACAGAGAAAATAGTCTCCCAGAAAGGAACTCCTCGTTCGCCGAAATCCAAGATATTCGGCGGGCCGGCGGGTGCGTCTATCCGTGGCCCGTGGGCCCATTGGTTGTACACAATACAGATGCATACGACAGACAACTACAAAGTGTGCTACGGACGAGCATTACGCGAGTACTCACGCGTTGGCATGCACTCTGCACCGCATATGACACGTAGTGCTGCTGTGTAACTGCTGGGCTGCTGGGTACCTGACACAAGTTCGGTAGACTCGTATATATACGTAGACTCTGATGTTTGTGTTGTCGCCGTTGGTGAATACTTATCGAACCCGTACGTATGGATAGGTTGCCACGGCAACTAACTGCCCTTGTGAGCTCACGAGAACGCTCACGTCGAGCGGAAGCGGCGTAGAGGGGTGCGCATGGACCTCGCTGACTTCGTGCTGTCGGCCACCCTTTTCGAGCTTGAAGCGTTACACCTTCGAGCTTGCTTCCAGCAGGGTCGGCGGGAAACGAAACGGCGGGGGGTACCAGAACTCTCGCAGGCCCTACGACGAAGTCTAATGGTGGACAACAACAGCGAGAGTATCCCAACACACAAGCCATGGCCCTATATTTTCCATGGTTTCGAGGAGATAGTGTATGCTGTTGTCTTCTCACCCGGCGACGTAGCAAACACGGCAACAACGACGCATACCATGCCCGTGCGCCACAGAGCCATCTGTTGTTGTTGTCGTTGTTGTTGTTGTTGTTGTTGTTGTTGTTGTCAATATTCCAATATTTCCGTTCGCTTCCCTATGACAGGGACCTCCTCAAGACGGATCATCAATCATCGATTCATCAGCTGCCGCGCTCAACAACAGCAAGCAGCAGTGAAGCTCTCTTGGAAACATGATTCGACAATCACGTCGGGCAGTGAGAGAAAACATCCACTCGGTCAAGGACCTACCACCACCGTTGACGCATTGACGTCGATGTTGCAAACAATGCACCTGGTACGAAGTATATAACAAAACAGAAGGAGGGGGCGAGCGAAACGCACATTCCAAAGATTGGACACAAACACAAAACGGTTACGTACGATCATCGGACTTACTACAATGTTATTATGTTGTTGTAGCAACCGCGGCAGATCTGCCCGCGCAGGCACGCTTCTCTTGTTTGTGCCCGAATAAAACAGCTCGCATAAAATGATGATGTTTCAATTAGGAATAGTTTTGTCACGAAACTGTGTACAGGACTCTGTACGTAATACTTTTTTTCCCCCCGACGGTGATACTTTGTTCAGATTCGGCTGACGGTGGCCACCACACCGACCCGGAATCTCCAAGACGATGTCGTGTGCTGTAGGGTGTTTTTTTTTCGTTGGATTACGGCAGGTAAACCGCACCAAAGCACGCTATAGCCTTGCTCACAACAATATTCCATGAACTCATAATAACTTCCCACGCTTCTGTATCACGTGGTATTGACCGCGCCACGTCCTGAACTGTGAAGGCTGACCAAGTATGATACCTGGTAGCTCTGAAGGCGACCACCGACTTCATGCGTTACAAAATGGAATCCCTTGTAGCATACCGGCTATGAAAGACACCGTAGCGTGTAGGAAGAAGACGTGTCTACGTTTGCTTGCGTAGCCCACCAACGACACAACAACGACACGCAAGACTATAAGCTTTACAGAAGAAGAACTTCGTGCAACAACAACGGAAAAGTGTGATTGCTAACCCATTATAGCTACTGTAAATGAGCATCCCTTTCTCTTCCTGTCCACGTATACGTATACGTAGACTAGCTACTGCTACTGCTGCTGCTGCCACCATGGCCCAAAAATAGACGTCCCGTACTGCTCCAAACCGGCGATGACAATTCACGGGGTCGATGGCGATGGCCGTAGCCTTGGTCCACAACATCTTCCACTTCTGCAAGACATGATACAGTATGTACTCCCTAAACTGCACGGTTTAAACTTCGCGCGGCGAACGCAGCCAGACAAATCACCGCAATGCCTGCGACGAGCGCACCAACAAGCTTGATGCTTCGTGACCAACCTAGAGGGCCGGCACAGGCGACATGCTTGGTCGACGACCGGATCAACGCTTCACGCGTAGCTGCAAGGGCCGCAGCATGGCGAGCTACGTCCAAGTTTAGCCGTACGACCTCCGGTCCCTTTTCGGCCTTGTGCTCCTCGGACAACGAGGTTTCAATGTCAAGCAGCCCCTCCCCCAGCTGGCGCCTGCGCCGTCGAGAGAAAAATAAGTAAAGAAATAAAGAAATAAAGAACAAGAACGGAGAAGGAAATTGGTTAAGTGCTGTTGAGTGCTACGGCAGCAATTTATTTTCGTTATTTTTCACTGCACGTGCGCTATAACGGTGGGTTGGAAGACGAGAGGGAGTCCACCCGCAGTTGCCCCAGCTGGACGAGTATCGCGACCTATGTTTCGAACTGGACGGAGTGAGACATGATGCGCTTACTGAGTACTACCTTGTTGCCTGCAATATAATACTACCCTGCCGCCTGCACAGCATGCTACCCTGGTCCCTGCATAGCGTACTACCCTGGTGTCTGTATAGCAACGATGCGTAAATCGCAGTATTATTACGGAGGACCATAGTAAACACTAGTAAATAGGACCTACGGCACACACAAAAAACTATACATTCATGAAATTTTAATAGCAATATTTGGTCCTATTTACTATGGTCCCCCGGAATAATAATGAACATGGATTTTTTACAGTATTGGAAGAAGAGTGGACTCACCGTGATTCCCGCTCTTGCCCGAGCGCGGTCTCCACCTTCTCGTACTTGGCGACGGTGCGAGTCATCTGCGCGCGGCACTGCTTGTTGTGCGAGTGCTCCAACGTCGAGAAGGCCAATGTCGACACGCTGGAAAGGTAGTCTATCTGCATCTGCGAGTCCCAGATTCAAAAACGTCCCAGAGGCGTGCCCAACCGCGCGCATTCATCAAGCGAAAGCAGAAACCCAGAAAAATGGGGTTTAGGGGGGGAGGGGTGTACTTCATACTCATGCATGGCCGTAGTTGTATGACCTTGGACCCTCGCGTCCGTACAATGCCGGGACGGAGCATGTCGGGTTTTCACCGACCAGGCAGACATTGCTAACACCATGCGCGAAGGGGGAGGGGTAATTGTCCAGTTCGGCTTTCATCCATGTGTTATACTTGGTATCATTATTACATTTTATTGTTTGCTCTCCGGCAATGACCAGCTAAACACTCGAATTATCCTATGTAGTCAGTACCTGGTACAGTAGAAAGAAAAAAAAACTCAAAAAGAAAATCAAACAGCAGTATTATGGTGCTTCAAGTATTGTGTTGTGGCCAAGGGAGCGTGTGTTCGGCAGGGGGGGGTTGATTATCCCGACAGAGTGGTTGGAGAAAACAGACGTGCATACACCCATACGTCGAACCTCAAGCTGTGCAGGTGGGGGACGAATAAATCAGATAGACATGATGACCTGAACGCATAAATAACTGGCGGAAACAATTTTCAAGCTTGGAGCGCACCTACTAAACCAAAACTAAAAACATGACAATTATCATGCAAGCTCGGGTGCCAGGTACCGCATATATCAATGGACAAACTCCATCCAGTTCGACACACCAGGTGTGTTCGAAGACCCATGGCGACATTGGTTTTAGGTCTTATATTCTTGCATTTGTCTCCACATAAATCTCCCACACATTGTCAGGGAGAGGTACGAAGAGAAGCAAGAGGAAAGGCCTCTCGATTCCACTAAACACAAGCCCAGAAGCCATATATGATTCCTCATAATAGGCCGATAGCCCGAACCGGCACGTAACTGTCATTGTGTAGGGGCCAAATCAACCAGGGAGTATCGGCACGTAGAGTATGCATCTCACCTCTTCGAGCAAGCTGAAGGCCAGAGACAGTGGCACATCGTCTGCGACCAAGCAAGCGTAAACCCTGTTCTTGTGATCGACAGCCATGTGCACGGCCAACGCCGACCCAGACGCGGTGTAGCGACTGCCGGGTAGCACAGGAGTGCTCGGCTCCAGCAGCAGCTGATACATCGAAAGAACGACAGGCGCCAAATAGAGAACGGGAGTTGTTGAACGGTGTACAGTAGTAGTCCCATATATGCAGCGAAAATTAAAACTGTGCCCACATTTTCGGAAACAAAATAATTCACAGCTCGAACAGATCATCTACAGATAGATAATGATCTAGATCTTTCAGAGGGAAGATATCTGTATGATCTGTATGATCTGTAAGATCTAGCTCATGTTGCCGGGCGGGAGCCGTATAATCTGCATGACCCAGCACATGCTTCCTGGGCTGGATTTGTACTATGCAGCTTCTGCGCAAGCTCTCACAACGGCAGGTAAAGAACTCCATGATCTAGACCATGATCTGTCCTAGAGGTGTGGATTAGTCTGCTTGGAATTCTTGTAGAGCAAGTTTTTATTCGTTGTATCTTGATTGTATTTATGAATGCTACTATTTAGTAAATGGGCTAAGGACGTATCTGCCTTGTAACGTGCGAGCGTGGGCGTGTTGACCTGACACCTGTAGCCGACCAAGAACCCCCGCGAAGAGGCATATGCGAGCGATTTTCTCCCTTTTACCTTTCACTTGGCAGCCTTTCGGGGCTATACGGCTATACACTCTCGCCAAGCCTTGGCTTCATTCCTTTTTGTTCAGGTGCTCTCAGAGCAACCCATGTAGTCTACTCTATAGACTTCGCCTTGGCAACGGCCGAAAGGCACGGGGGGCAGGAGTGTGCGCTCGACATAAACGCGAGAACAGCATACACGAAGTTGCTGTACGAGTGCGAGAGAAACTCGAGCCCCGTTGAGGAATAGGAGTAGGAGGAATATGAGGAGGCAGTACCTTAGGCATGCGCAAGTAGATCACGATACTCGTACCTGTGGTGCGTACGTACTCGTATTGATGCTTAGTATGTCTCGTGAACCACTTCGTATATTATTGGTATCAAATAGTACTAATCCACGTCATGCACCGCCTGATGGTTATTTCTCTACAGTGCAGTATATGTATACTGTCCGATACACATGTGGAAGGAGCATACACACGTCGGGCTACAGTACGAGTACGTACTCGTAGATGTACGAGTAGCGACTGGGGAGGGGGGGGGGGTGATAGCCGGCCACAAATGACGCTACGAAATGGGTGAAATTGGCGTCAACAACGATTTGCTCCCGTTATGCATTTGCAGAGTGCGGAAGGTACGTAAAATCTCCCACCTTCACGCCGCCAATAGGATGCAGAAGGGGTGGGTGATTTAGGCATTCGTGTACCTACTCGCATATGAGTAGGCACGGGCTACTTGAGTACGTCTCCCACTACGTGCTCGTGTGGTGACATACCAGTACAGCATACGAGTATATGTGTGCGAACGAGCATACCAGCACAACGTATTGTATGTGTATTAATACATATACCGTAAGTATTTATTCCTGAAATACTGGCACGTATGATATAAAGTAATATTGTTGGGTGCGTTACTCACCGATCTAACAAGATCCCTTGCGTCGGCGCCTCCTTGCGGTGCATAGCTCGCCAAAGCCACCCCGATCCCGTTCAAAAACACGCCAATGAAAGCTATCTGCGGTGGTGCTCGTTGGGGTCGTTGCTGCCTTTTCGCCGTGTCCGAGAGGTTCTGTGCAGCCCTTCCCCCCTTCACATGGCCGTCACTACGCATGCCAGAAGCATTTACCAACTCGCCCGTCGCCGGCGTATCGTCCTCCACAGCAGTGGCCACACGAGTATGATGCCCATCCTGCCCATGCATCGCGCTCCCCGTTAAGTCCTTTCGGGGCACTACTGTCCCGGGGGGGGCTTTCGGCTGGACGGGCTCCCCCCGCGGGCCAGGCCGCGTTTTGTTGGTGCTATCGCTAACCGTCTGCTCTGAGGAACGCACTCCTCCTCCTTCTCCTTCTCCTCCTCCTCCTTCTCTTTCTCCCTCGCGAGTTTTCTTTTGTTCTCGTGGTCGACCTTTGCGAGAGAAGTTCTTGGCGAGAATCCTCAACCCGAGAAGAGGAGAGCGCGACCTGCCCCCGACCCTCCTGCCTGCTGATAACAGGGGTGGTTCATCATCATCACCGTCACTCAAACCAAATTCGTCAGAAGTGCTGTGCATGCTATGCTCCTTCGAGCGACCTCTCTCCATTCCCATCGACTCACCACGCGGCGGGGGGGGCAATTGCGACTGGGACAGCCCACGAGGGGACGGTGCTGGAGTGCCCCCGGCACCATCTTCTTGTGGTGTCGGTGCCTGCACGGTCGCCAGCTCGGCGCCTTGCTGCTGCTCGGCAGCATCGCCTGAGCTGGACTTGGAGTTGTTCGCTGTCCTTCGCCGGGGACTCCTCAGTTTCCATCTTCCAGTAGGCTTGGTCTTGCCGACCATGTCCCCCTGCGTCCTCCTTCTGATGTGTATGCGCAGTTTGTTTGTACAGGTAATGCTTCTTGTGAGGGGGATGCGGAACTACGTACCCATCGTATTATCGTCGTCATATATACGTAGTCTGGTGGTATGATACCGCCGTTGGAAGTCGGAATTTTGTGGAAATATTTTAGGATAAAACGGTTTCAACATTAAAAACAAGATGAAAACGCGAAGAGCAACATCTGTTCGTGACGAGTTAACGACCAGAGTCCCAACCGTAACACACGAGCTGCTTCGGCACGAGCGTTTAGAAGGCCGAGGAGCCCAAGGGTGGAGCCCAGAATAAAACGAGCGATGCACGCGGCATGCGACGGCGACCTCAAGGCGTCTCTTTTGCTTGCCGACGAACGTTACCGAGAAGCACAGAGGCAAAAAGCGCGGCAGCGATGGGCGGTTCGCAAAAGTGCGCGCGAGGCGTTAGAGAGCAGCCACATATCCGAAGAAAAATCGTGAGTTCAAAAGTTCAAAGACTAGAAACAGGGTGCCACGGGACCGTCCGTGCCCGTGCATGCAGTGTGGGATGGCTTGAGGATATGAGTAGTTCGAGTATTTCGTCTGTCCCGTGACAAATGTTTCCGTGGTGCGCGCTGTCGATTGTCGACGGACGGCGTGGGGTAATTGCGCCGCATCTAACTCTACTGTAGGTCCATGTGTGTGGTACTCGTAATCGCGCCGCACCTCCGTCTCAAGTCCTCTCGTGTTCTGTGCCTCTCTGTGTCTCTGTGTGAATGGCAAGTACGATGCATACCAGTATGCTCTTGTGTAATAGAGTGATCTCGAGCCTGAATCTAGTGCGCGCTGGTGGTGTTGCGCAAAAGAACCCGATGTTGCCGTCTGCAGTACGTACATATGATACCGGTATGTATGTACTTTACTGTACCAACCCTGCTGAATATATATATTCCGTACAGGCTGCGATATGGTGAGCTGGCGGCAAAAGAAGCCGGCGCTAAGAAACGTGCTCTTGAGAAGGAGGATGCAAAGACGCGGTCGGAGAGGGAAGACATGGCCCTTGCAGACGAGGCAAGGCAGGTTGTCATTTATTTACCGTGGACACTACTGCACGACGTATGTACAGTACAAACGTACCAAGCGGAAACCGCAACTGCCACTGCTGTAATCTGTAATACCACTGTTGCTGCAACGGCATGCTACTCGTATGACGCCAACAAGCACAGTTTGACGTAAATTACACTCGTACGTACGTAGTGAAAGTGCGATTGAGGTGCTGACTCCATCGACCCGTCAAAACCAAGGCGTATACAACAGCATACCGTACGCTAGTGGAAAGGGCGAGCCGCGGGGCGGGGAGAAGTCGGGGGGGGGGGGGGGGTGCTTTGAGACTCCGGCACCGAAATGAAGACAAGAACCAGAGCCAAGGGTTGTGTAAAAGGACGAGCAAAAAACTCGCGACGTCTACTCGTATTTTATAGCATCTATTATACGTACTCGTAAGTTAGTCTGCGTTGGTATTTTTTTTGTTCGCATTTTGTTCGTCTTGGCTTTTTTGTATTCTGTTGAAATTTTGTACTCGTACGAGTTATATTCTGTTTGCCTTAGATTATTCGGCTGTTTCGTTCCACACGAGATTTTGATGGTCGAGTCCTCTGTCCTGCGTCGTCGGCGCTATATGTTTAGGACTCGCGCGTGAGCACGGCCTTGCACGCTGAGAAAAATCGAGCTATAGAGACGGCTCGGGACGACCACGCGCGTCGGTTCGAAGATCCCGAGTTCCATTTCGTCCCAAGACGGAAGATGATGCAGATTCAGGTAAGGTGGTAAGGTGGTACATACAGCAGTGTGTCGCTTATTATGCGATGTGGGTCACCTTCTCCAGAAGTAACGCCAATACTGCACCACGGGTGTCTGGTTTAACTTGGAATTAGAGTGGTCTCGTGATTTGCAGTATTAATGACGCAAGGTGCTCAGCTACGATAAATACAGTATTAAATAGTAGTCGTAGAGACGCGTTTTTTAAGAACGCATCTGGTGGCCTTTTCTTTTAAGAACGTACCTTGGTAGCCTTTTTATGGCATTGCACTCGACACACCGCTGTTTTGAGAGCTACGGGCGGTTTGTACCAGGTGAGCATTTGGGATGTGGTGCTTGGCGAGGGGCAGGAAGGCGGGAAGAAGGGCGGCTTTATTTTTCGTCTGTTTTTCGGTGCAAAACCTTCCATTATGCATGCAGTACTCTCTAGTTAAGATTAATATGAAGGTCTCCTCTTCGTCGCCTTCCTACAGTAAGCTATATACCCTGCAACTGCAACTGCAACTGCAATGGCGGCCTACACGCCTACTGGACTCTGACCACGTGCGTATGGTCACAAAAGGTATTACTGTCCGTGAGGTGGCACGGTGGCGCCCGTGCGCGAAGGATCACATTGCACGCTGCAATTGAGCAATCACAGCAGCGCCCTCCTGGGGGACAGCCATCAAGGAACCCCCCACACCAAAAGAAAAATTCAATACGTAAGGCATGGACTTAAAAAAATCACAGTCGTCAAAAGCCCTCCGCACACCAAGCAAAACTAACTGTGAAGGCGTGCCTTTATTAGCGGACAGTCGACAACGAACTCCCCACACTAAACATCAAACTATTGCGGCATGCCTTTAGATTGGTGGCCAGTAGTTTAGAAACTCCCCACACTAAAAATAAAAATGTTTGAGCATACCTCTATTGGTGCACAGCCGTCGAGGACCCCCCCCCAAAATAAGCAAGAGTGAATAAGGCATGCCTTTATTGAGTCTAAAGGGGCCTTGGCGGGTCAAAGCTACGATAGACCGTCAAATAACCTATTTAGCCGTTGTCGAAAGAAAGTACACAAAAAAACGACAGAAGCGCTGTGTAAAGTATTCTTGAGAGCATCTGTCTGTGCGACTGAACCAGTTCCCTGCCGACGGCACGTACATAAAAAAGCAATTTTATACCGGGATCTTAACCTGTTAGACGCTGTGCCTCGGGGTTAAAGATGTAATTTTCTCGGCTCGTTTCGCCCCCCCTCCCCCTCCGTCTCGAAAGGGATGCGTGGTCAATGGTCAAATGACTAAGGCAAGCAACAAATGAGTACGCCCCCCCCCCGGCATGCGCGCGCTGGAAACCATCGTCCTCACCTGCGGGAGAAGCGGAAAAGCCTCCGTGCAAACCCTGCACATCCCTTATCCAAATTTGAGACCAACCTGCGAAGGATACCTCTCCTCGACCGGTAAAAACCACCCCGACCTCGACAGCAGTTACACCGACTCACCAAGCGATAGTAGTTACGCCGCACTCGACGGCAGCGCTGGTTTTAGCCCCCGAGGGGGAGATGGAGTGGGCGGTACAGGTCTGAACCGCGCTCAACACCGGGATGGGGCCGGGGTCACGGCGTTTGTCCTGAGAGTTGCAGACGCTTATAGTCGCGACGACTCGCGCACGGTCGTTCGCCGGGCGGGGGCAGCGGGGGTGGCGGCGGGCGCGCTAGACCTCCTACGGGCGTTACTCGCAGACTCTGGGGAGCTGCGGAGGCATGGCGGGGAGGAGGGGAGGGGGGAGGGGTCACAGTAACACTCAACACCAGGTTCGTGTGGCTTTATCCCAAGCCTACATAGTGCTCACTACATATGTTTCTGCCATAATGAGCTCTGCGTGGTGTTTCCGTGCATAGTTTGCCTCGCCATGAAAACATGATAAACGTGTTTGTAGGTGCAGTGGAACACCCATCATCAGCCCCGACATGAGGAGACAGGGTTATCGTGATGAGATGGGGTTATTGCATTGAGATAGGGTAACAAGGGGTTAAAGCACGAGTCAATTATTTTTTTGGAGGTCATGGTATAACTGTTTTCTAACTTTAGGTGGTTGAGTACGTATGTACGTATGCACATATTATGACACAAATTGCTCATTCTGCCACGTTTCGAGGCTCTTCTTGCCAATTTCTGAAACGTGGAGTCAATTGTTTTTTAGGAGGTCATGGTATAACTGTTTTCTAACTTTAGGTGGTTGAGTACGTACGTACGTATGCACATATTATGACACAAATTGCTCATTCTGCCACGTTTCGAGGCTCTTCTTGCCAATTTCTGAAACGTGGATTATGTGTGTGTATGTTTGTTTGTGCGTGTTTTTTATAACAGGGGGTGGAGGTCATCGTTTCCGTGATGGAGTACCACGTCCACGATGCTATCCTGCTCCTGGCCGCTTGGCAGGTAAAAACACGCAAAAAAAAACAATTTCAGCGGCGTAGCTTCCTATTGGTCAACTCTTTTTCAAGGAAATTTCATGTCGATCGTCGTTGTCACGACGTCACTGTTAAAAATTTGTCTATTTGGCCGTGGGTTTAGTGCGTTCAGGGCACGGAGCAGCAACTCCGCACAACACGCAAGGCAGCACACCCCCGACAGTTAAGTCAGACGGATTTCCTCGCCGGTTCCGTAGCTCGATCACGGGGAGCGTGCGAACGCCGAACGATGTGTCGATGGAACGATCGATCTCGACAAGATCATCCCAACGCAGCAATTTTCATTGTATGTGCCCTGCTAGTTTGTTTCCGACAAATTCGTCCTACTAATAGTATAGAGTGTGTTATCTTTCTACTAGTATGAGGTGTGCTATTTCATCACACGTGTGTTATCTTTTCACATGCGTGTTAACACGACAACAAGCTTGGCAAGGTATTTATTCCGCTGACCTTATATGCTCTGTAGACCTATTTTCTCACCTTGCGCGAGATTTCAGGGAAACTAGCTAATATGCGAGAACTTCAGACAAGGCCCTCGCGCTTTTTCTTGCTCGTGTTTGACGAGAGGGGTCAAGTCGTACGAGCGCATCCTCTAAGAACTAACCCCGAGGATAAATGTAGTTCTTTGGGGTCTTCGCACGTGCCTGAGTGGCTCCTGAACCAGGAAATTAGCAGTATTTCGTAATAAAAACGATGTTAGCCCTTTGTCCTGCTGCAACAATCGTCCCACACTTATTCCAAGTACTTTTACCCAAAAATATGGGCGCCGTTCTGTACTCCCCCCCCCGTCCTCCCACCTCTAACTGGAACTCCTCCCGCTTCGCTTCGGGTTTTCCATATACTTGTATGATTTGCATTGCGCTTGACCCCACCCCCCCAAATGTTGGAGATGTCTCTACTAGGACTTAGGAACGGTGCCTACTGTAACCCATCCTACACCTACTGTAGCCCACCCTAGACCTACTGCTACCCTATATGCCTACGGTAACCAACCCCACACCTACTGTATCCCATCCTACACCTACCGTATTTCACTCTAGACATATTGCAGCCCACTCTAGATCTACTGTATAGCCCAGCCCACACTTACTGTAGCCCGCCCTACACCTTACTGTAGCCCACCTTAGACTTTCTGCAGCCCACCCTACGCCTACCGTAACCCACACCACTCTTACTGTTACCCTACACGCTTACTGTAACCCACCCTACACCTACTGTCTCCCATCCTACACCTACTGTTGCCCACCCTACACCTACTGCAGCCCACTCTAGACCTATTGTATAGCCCAACCCACACTTACTGTAGCCCACCCTACACCTACCTACTGTACCCCACTTTACTTGTGCACCTATTACCTGACCTGCGTTCGGTGGATTGTTTGGCCGCGTCAATAAGCTGCCACCACAGCATACCTGCTGCAAGGCGTGCCATCTACCCCATGTAGCCTATACTCGTCAAAAGGGCACAGGAACTACGTGCCGCCTTGTCCTGATCAAGACAGACACCTTCACAGAGCGGCTTAATTGTCGAGAGGCTATCACACAGGTGGCCGCCCCGCGCCCCCTTGCACAATGTAGGCGTGAAAACATCCGTGTGGAGACATTAGACTATGTAGCAAACCCCACAAGGTTGTCGACAACCCCTCAATTTGGTACGCAGTTATGGTGGTGTGCTACATTGTTCTTGACAATGTCTCTACAAGGATGGTTTTACGCCCGCATTGTCCAAGGGGGAGGTCTCGGCCACTTGTGATGCTATGCTATGCTATGCTATGCTATGCTATGCTATGCTATGCTATGCTATGCTATGCTATGCTGTGCTGTGCTATGCTATGCTGTGCTATGCTATGCTATGCTTTGCTAGTCACAGTGGAGGTTGTGTTGCTGCTATCAATTACAGTCACAATGTGACCCGTCGAGGCACACCCGACAAAGCCATATGTTCCTCGCAACACCGCATGCACGCTGCTGGCCCGCCCCCCCCTGCCAGCACCAACATCACAGACACAGCAAACCTCACTACTCGCAACATTCGGCGATCACCTACACTGCCAACCCTCACGGCCTCTCTAACAACATACCTTTCCCTAACATGTATACACTTTGTACAACAACCTTATGTTTTCTGTGCGGATGCGCCAACATAAAAGGCGTTTATCGAGGCCGGGGCCCTTGAAGCGGTGATGCTTGCAATGGACCACTTTCCTCGAGACGGTCACCTGCAGGCCAGCGGCTGCGACGCCATTTCCTCCATCACCGACGCCATCGCCGACGCCCTTCCTAAAGGGAGAAAGTTCCGTTCCCTTGGACGGCGTGTGCTGGACGGCGGGGCTCACCTAGTCGCGGCTCGAGCGTTACGACGGTGTGTTTAGCGATACAGTGGTTTACGCTCGGGATGTATATGAATAGTCCGAGAGTATTGATAGCGGCATAGGAGGCTTGCCACGACAGGGGGTGTACTCATTAGCCGCATGTCATGCACGGCCGTAGTCGTATGACCATAGACCCTCGCATCCCTACAATGCCGGGACGGAGCATGTCGGGTTGGCTAGGGGGGGGGGAGGGGGGTACTTCATTTTCATGCATGGCCGTAGTCGTATGACAATAGACCCTCGCACCCTACAATACCGAGACGGAGCACGTCGGGTTTTCACCTACCGGGCAGACATCGCTATTGTAGCACCAAGCAAGAAGCACCGTGAGGTATTCGGCTGGTCGCATGTAGGGTGAGCTGCACCCTACTAAAAACCGCTTGTTAGGCGGGTTTTGTTGCATATGGATGGCAGCTTCCAATTAATTGATTTTATAGCGGGGTGTTTTGAGACCTAAACATTTCTGACCGGCGGAAGCCCCTTGACTGAAAATCTGCGTAGTGTGTTAGCATTCTCGTTTTACCTTAATGGTTTTATTCGTTGTCCACCTGCGTACTGTAGCCTTGATGGAATTATTCTTCGGGCTGCGTAGCCTTGATGGGATTTTGTTCAATGTCGATTTTGGGGGGAAGGTATGCTGTGCCCCTCATATTCAAAGCAGCCGAGTTTGGCGGTATTATTGAGCGCTCTTGCCCAGCCACATCTCCGCCCCTGTCTATAGACTATAACGGTAACTACAACGGTAAATATGCCGGTGATTCTCGGTGTCATTGTCCTGCTGACTCGCGTGTAGATTCGTTTTTTTGTGTTATAACTACGCTTCCAGCGACCTGGTAGGGGGGAAGTCTTCCTTTCATCGCCCATCTCTCCATTTATTTTTCGCCCAACAGGTCAAGGCTTCGTGGCACATATCTTACCCTTCTCACTAATTTACCCTTCTCACGAAGACTTCATTCGCTAAACCTTGTCCCCTGTCCCCTCTCAAATACCCCCAAACACCGAACGCTTCCGCAGACACACTCGATCTGAGCAAACCCTCGTGGCGGGCATGCGCGCGCTGGAAACCATCGTCCTCACCTGCGGGAGAAGCGGAAAAGCCTCCGTGCAAACCCTGCACATCCCTTATCCAAATTTGAGACCAACCTGCGAAGGATACCTCTCCTCGACCGGTAAAAACCACCCCGACCTCGACAGCAGTTACACCGACTCACCAAGCGATAGTAGTTACGCCGCACTCGACGGCAGCGCTGGTTTTAGCCCCCGAGGGGGAGATGGAGTGGGCGGTACAGGTCTGAACCGCGCTCAACACCGGGATGGGGCCGGGGTCACGGCGTTTGTCCTGAGAGTTGCAGACGCTTATAGTCGCGACGACTCGCGCACGGTCGTTCGCCGGGCGGGGGCAGCGGGGGTGGCGGCGGGCGCGCTAGACCTCCTACGGGCGTTACTCGCAGACTCTGGGGAGCTGCGGAGGCATGGCGGGGAGGAGGGGAGGGGGNCCGAGAGATGGGTTCAAGGCAGACCAAGGGGCAGTGAAATAGACTTACCATCGTGTCCATATCTTAGTGGCAGTAAAAGGGGAAGTCTCTCAACCTCGCACCGCTTGCTTGACGTGATGTTGTGTTTGCTAGAGGTGTGAAAGCCGGCAATATTACGGTACAGGGTATTATGGAGCATGTTTCTGTGCCCGCCGTATCCACTCCGTTATTATCTGTACCAAGGTAGGTGGTACAGTAGATGGTACAGTAGATGGTACAGCAGTAGGTGGCACAGTAGGTGGTACAGCAGTAGGTGGTACACTAGGTGGTACAGTAGGTGGTACAGTAGGTGGTACAGTAGATACTAGAATAGGTGCTACAGTAGGTGCTACAGTAGGTGGTACAGCAGTAGGTGGTACAGTAGGTGTTGCAGTAGGTGCTACAGTAGGCGCTACAGTAGATGCTACAGTAGGTGATACAGTAGGTGCTACAGTAGGTGCTACAATAGGTGCTACAGTAGGTGCTACAGTAGGTTGCGTGTCGTCTTTTCTCGTTGTTCGACCAAGCGTTCAAGTGAACATTACGCTTACTTGTGCAGTATGAGCTACAAAGGCGATAGCCCATAAATGTTGCACCCTCCGGACAGACGCTATAGATCAGATAGGTCAGATAGATCAGATAAATCATTCCCGTTTCATGTGCTAAATATTTCAGAGCAGATAGGCTCCCTATGTTACCGGGTGGGAGCCGTACAACCTTCATGGTCTAGGACATACTTCCTCTAGGACATGCTTCCTGAATTGGATTTGTACTGTACAGATCCTGTACAACATGTCATAACGGCAGGTTAGAATCTAGCGGATCTAGATGATCTACAGTAGATGATCTGTAGATTATATGTATGTTCTGCAGATCATCTGTCCGACGTGTGAGAAGAAATCCAAGGGAAACCAAAAGTAATACGTACCAGGTACCTGGTAGCAACAATATATTTACATTCTCGTGTACTGTACCTACCGTAGAATCATAGTGCACGTTTGGGCTTTGCGTTCTACTGACACTGCTGTATGTACCTCGTGGATGGCGAACTGGATTTTTTCCACGAAGAGCCGCGTCCGCGAGGTAAAGCTGGGCTCGCTCATGACCGCTACCGCCCGACAGGCCTGCTCCATCACCGGGGCATGTCGAGCGTTCGTGCGAATAGACCTTTAGCAGCGCCGCGATGAAAAGGGGGGAGGGCGTGGATTGTTAGTACATCAGTGATATTCGTGACCTCACTATGACATAGCAGCGGCGTGAGTCGCGTTCGTTTACGAACACAACATGTATGCCAGGTGCATATATGTATACACTTCGGGGGCCCGATTCCCCGTCAACCGCGCCTTTTGGTCTGTCTTCCTCTCGTGCCGAATGTGAACATGCGCAGCCTTAGCTGCAGTAGATACGAACGGTGAGGCAGTATGGAACAGGCCCGACTACTGTGCAGGTTGACTCTGGCCACGCTTGTTTAACTCACACGTGTTGAAATCAAAATGATTATTAGCTCTTCGTTGCCTCTTCAGGTGCTTCTGAGAGAGAGAGGGAAACGTATTCCTCTTCCATGAGGAATCATAAATAGTAACGCCTCCACAACAATACAGGGGAAACGGGGACACCATGACACTACGAGGTACCCATAATATGTACCTGTGTATAATCTGGCAGCCGGAGTGCACCATGAAAAAGTCGGACACTCTCGCGTCCAGCGCATGGAGGTCCGTCAGGCAGACCAGGCAGATCCACTGCAGAGACGCGACGCCCAGATGCGTGTCCATACCCTGCGCCAGGGCGACCACAGCCCACTCCAAGTTCATCCCCCGCCTGAGCAATGCTGTGGAAACCCCTCCATCACGATCTGGAGAATGTCCTCCCTCCACTTTTTTTGCTGATTTATCCACACTATTAACAGTATGTGCTGGTAGTGGTTTACTTGGGCCCTTTGTTGAAGTTGTGTTGGAGTTCGTTGATTGGTTGAGGCATTCGGCGAGGTGGATGACGGTGTGCATCGCCTGTTGGGTTCGATTCAACCAGGGGGGCGGGGGGGGAGGGCGTACTCATTATTATCTGGCCTTAGTCATTTGACCATTGACCACGCATCCCTTTCGAGACGGAGCACCGTTCCTAAGTCCTAGTAGAGACATCTCCAACATTTGGGGGGGTGGGGTCAAGCGCAATGCAAATCATACAAGTATATGGAAAACCCGAAGCGAAGCGGGAGGAGTTCCAGTTAGAGGTGGGAGGACGGGGGGGGGAGTACAGAACGGCGCCCATATTTTTGGGTAAAAGTACTTGGAATAAGTGTGGGACGATTGTTGCAGCAGGACAAAGGGCTAACATCGTTTTTATTACGAAATACTGCTAATTTCCTGGTTCAGGAGCCACTCAGGCACGTGCGAAGACCCCAAAGAACTACATTTATCCTCGGGGTTAGTTCTTAGAGGATGCGCTCGTACGACTTGACCCCTCTCGTCAAACACGAGCAAGAAAAAGCGCGAGGGCCTTGTCTGAAGTTCTCGCATATTAGCTAGTTTCCCTGAAATCTCGCGCAAGGTGAGAAAATAGGTCTACAGAGCATATAAGGTCAGCGGAATAAATACCTTGCCAAGCTTGTTGTCGTGTTAACACGCATGTGAAAAGATAACACACGTGTGATGAAATAGCACACCTCATACTAGTAGAAAGATAACACACTCTATACTATTAGTAGGACGAATTTGTCGGAAACAAACTAGCAGGGCACATACAATGAAAATTGCTGCGTTGGGATGATCTTGTCGAGATCGATCGTTCCATCGACACATCGTTCGGCGTTCGCACGCTCCCCGTGATCGAGCTACGGAACCGGCGAGGAAATCCGTCTGACTTAACTGTCGGGGGTGTGCTGCCTTGCGTGTTGTGCGGAGTTGCTGCTCCGTGCCCTGAACGCACTAAACCCACGGCCAAATAGACAAATTTTTAACAGTGACGTCGTGACAACGACGATCGACATGAAATTTCCTTGAAAAAGAGTTGACCAATAGGAAGCTACGCCGCTGAAATTGTTTTTTTTTGCGTGTTTTTACCTGCCAAGCGGCCAGGAGCAGGATAGCATCGTGGACGTGGTACTCCATCACGGAAACGATGACCTCCACCCCCTGTTATAAAAAACACGCACAAACAAACATACACACACATAATCCACGTTTCAGAAATTGGCAAGAAGAGCCTCGAAACGTGGCAGAATGAGCAATTTGTGTCATAATATGTGCATACGTACGTACGTACTCAACCACCTAAAGTTAGAAAACAGTTATACCATGACCTCCTAAGAAACAATTGACTCCACGTTTCAGAAATTGGCAAGAAGAGCCTCGAAACGTGGCAGAATGAGCAATTTGTGTCATAATATGTGCATACGTACATACGTACTCAACCACCTAAAGTTAGAAAACAGTTATCCATGACCTCCAAAAAAATAATTGACTCGTGCTTTAACCCCTTGTTACCCTATCTCAATGCAATAACCCCATCTCATCACGATAACCCTGTCTCCTCATGTCGGGGCTGATGATGGGTGTTCCACTGCACCTACAAACAAGTTTATCATGTTTTCATGGCGAGGCAAACTATGCACGGAAACACCACGCAGAGCTCATTATGGCAGAAACATATGTAGTGAGCACTATGTAGGCTTGGGATAAAGCCACACGAACCTGGTGTTGAGTGTTACTGTGACCCCTCGGGGGGGGGGTGTACTCATGTTGTGCACGGCCGTAGTCATATGACCATAGACCCTCGCATCCCTACAATGCCGGGACGGAGCGCGTTGGGTTTTCACCAACCAGGCAGACATTGCTTGCACCAAGGGGGGGGTCACAGTACCACTCAACACCAGGTTCGTGTGGCTTTATCCCAAGCCTACATAGTGCTCACTACATATGTTTCTGCCATAATGAGCTCTGCGTGGTTTTTCCGTGCATAGTTTGCCTCGCCATGAAAACATGATAAACGTGTTTGTAGGTGCAGTGGAACACCCATCATCAGCCCCGACATGAGGAGACAGGGTTATCGTGATGAGATGGGGTTATTGCATTGAGATAGGGTAACAAGGGGTTAAAGCACGAGTCAATTATTTTTTTGGAGGTCATGGCATAACTGTTTTCTAACTTTAGGTGGTTGAGTACGTACGTACGTATGCACATATTATGACACAAATTGCTCATTCTGCCACGTTTCGAGGCTCTTCTTGCCAATTTCTGAAACGTGGATTATGTGTGTGTATGTTTGTTTGTGCGTGTTTTTTATAACAGGGGGTGGAGGTCATCGTTTCCGTGATGGAGTACCACGTCCACGATGCTATCCTGCTCCTGGCCGCTTGGCAGGTGAAAACACGCAAAAAAAAACAATTTCAGCGGCGTAGTTTCCTATTGGTCAACTCTTTTTCAAGGAAATTTCATGTCGATCGTCGTTGTCACGACGTCACTGTTAAAAATTTGTCTATTTGGCCGTGGGTTTAGTGCGTTCAGGGCACGGAGCAGCAACTCCGCACAACACGCAAGGCAGCACACCCCCGACAGTTAAGTCAGACGGATTTCCTCGCCGGTTCCGTAGCTCGATCACGGGGAGCGTGCGAACGCCGAACGATGTGTCGATGGAACGATCGATCTCGACAAGATCATCCCAACGCAGCAATTTTCATTGTATGTGCCCTGCTAGTTTGTTTCCGACAAATTCGTCCTACTAATAGTATAGAGTGTGTTATCTTTCTACTAGTATGAGGTGTGCTATTTCATCACACGTGTGTTATCTTTTCACATGTGTGTTAACACGACAACAAGCTTGGCAAGGTATTTATTCCGCTGACCTTATATGCTCTGTAGACCTATTTTCTCACCTTGCGCGAGATTTCAGGGAAACTAGCTAATATGCGAGAACTTCAGACAAGGCCCTCGCGCTTTTTCTTGCTCGTGTTTGACGAGAGGGGTCAAGTCGTACGAGCGCATCCTCTAAGAACTAACCCCGAGGATAAATGTAGTTCTTTGGGGTCTTCGCACGTGCCTGAGTGGCTCCTGAACCAGGAAATTAGCAGTATTTCGTAATAAAAACGATGTTAGCCCTTTGTCCTGCTGCAACAATCGTCCCACACTTATTCCTAGTACTTTTACCCAAAAATATGGGCGCCGTTCTGTACTCCCCCCCCCGTCCTCCCACCTCTAACTGGAACTCCTCCCGCTTCGCTTCGGGTTTTCCATATACTTGTATGATTTGCATTGCGCTTGACCCCACCCCCCCAAATGTTGGAGATGTCTCTACTAGGACTTAGGAACGGTGCTCCGTCTCGAAAGGGATGCGTGGTCAATGGTCAAATGACTAAGGCCAGATAATAATGAGTACGCCCTCCCCCCCCGCCCCCCTGGTTGAATCGAACCCAACAGGCGATGCACACCGTCATCCACCTCGCCGAATGCCTCAACCAATCAACGAACTCCAACACAACTTCAACAAAGGGCCCAAGTAAACCACTACCAGCACATACTGTTAATAGTGTGGATAAATCAGCAAAAAAAGTGGAGGGAGGACATTCTCCAGATCGTGATGGAGGGGTTTCCACAGCATTGCTCAGGCGGGGGATGAACTTGGAGTGGGCTGTGGTCGCCCTGGCGCAGGGTATGGACACGCATCTGGGCGTCGCGTCTCTGCAGTGGATCTGCCTGGTCTGCCTGACGGACCTCCATGCGCTGGACGCGAGAGTGTCCGACTTTTTCATGGTGCACTCCGGCTGCCAGATTATACACAGGTACATATTATGGGTACCTCGTAGTGTCATGGTGTCCCCGTTTCCCCTGTATTGTTGTGGAGGCGTTACTATTTATGATTCCTCATGGAAGAGGAATACGTTTCCCTCTCTCTCTCAGAAGCACCTGAAGAGGCAACGAAGAGCTAATAATCATTTTGATTTCAACACGTGTGAGTTAAACAAGCGTGGCCAGAGTCAACCTGCACAGTAGTCGGGCCTGTTCCATACTGCCTCACCGTTCGTATCTACTGCAGCTAAGGCTGCGCATGTTCACATTCGGCACGAGAGGAAGACAGACCAAAAGGCGCGGTTGACGGGGAATCGGGCCCCCGAAGTGTATACATATATGCACCTGGCATACATGTTGTGTTCGTAAACGAACGCGACTCACGCCGCTGCTATGTCATAGTGAGGTCACGAATATCACTGATGTACTAACAATCCACGCCCTCCCCCCTTTTCATCGCGGCGCTGCTAAAGGTCTATTCGCACGAACGCTCGACATGCCCCGGTGATGGAGCAGGCCTGTCGGGCGGTAGCGGTCATGAGCGAGCCCAGCTTTACCTCGCGGACGCGGCTCTTCGTGGAAAAAATCCAGTTCGCCATCCACGAGGTACATACAGCAGTGTCAGTAGAACGCAAAGCCCAAACGTGCACTATGATTCTACGGTAGGTACAGTACACGAGAATGTAAATATATTGTTGCTACCAGGTACCTGGTACGTATTACTTTTGGTTTCCCTTGGATTTCTTCTCACACGTCGGACAGATGATCTGCAGAACATACATATAATCTACAGATCATCTACTGTAGATCATCTAGATCCGCTAGATTCTAACCTGCCGTTATGACATGTTGTACAGGATCTGTACAGTACAAATCCAATTCAGGAAGCATGTCCTAGAGGAAGTATGTCCTAGACCATGAAGGTTGTACGGCTCCCACCCGGTAACATAGGGAGCCTATCTGCTCTGAAATATTTAGCACATGAAACGGGAATGATTTATCTGATCTATCTGACCTATCTGATCTATAGCGTCTGTCCGGAGGGTGCAACATTTATGGGCTATCGCCTTTGTAGCTCATACTGCACAAGTAAGCGTAATGTTCACTTGAACGCTTGGTCGAACAACGAGAAAAGACGACACGCAACCTACTGTAGCACCTACTGTAGCACCTATTGTAGCACCTACTGTAGCACCTACTGTATCACCTACTGTAGCATCTACTGTAGCGCCTACTGTAGCACCTACTGCAACACCTACTGTAGCACCTACTGTACAATCTACTGTAGCACCTACTGTAGCACCTACTGTACCACCTACTGTACCACCTACTGTACCACCTACTGTACCACCTAGTGTACCACCTACTGCTGTACCACCTACTGTGCCACCTACTGCTGTACCATCTACTGTACCATCTACTGTACCACCTACCTTGGTACAGATAATAACGGAGTGGATACGGCGGGCACAGAAACATGCTCCATAATACCCTGTACCGTATTATTGCCGGCTTTCACACCTCTAGCAAACACAACATCACGTCAAGCAAGCGGTGCGAGGTTGAGAGACTTCCCCTTTTACTGCCACTAAGATATGGACACGATGGTAAGTCTATTTCACTGCCCCTTGGTCTGCCTTGAACCCATCTCTCGGTATACCGGTATGCTGTTAGGTTCATCGTTGCTCCGCCCCGATTCCCCTGACTCTAGTACAGTAGATATTATTGATATGAATACGTACGGGTGCTTGTTGACGAGTCGAGTTACACGACCGACCGCGCTTGCATGCTTGCATGACGCGCGGAGTTTGGCAATGCTGCCAACTGCAAGTATTACCACTTCGTGCGATGGCGCTATATACAACTAATGTAGTATCGTGCGCCGACTTGTTCAGTCACCATGCTTGCTTGTCCTTTAGAGAGTTGGTTTTCGTTTGTGGTGGGCGACAAAAGAAGCAAAGGTTATCTATCTATTGCAAGAAGGAGGACACCAAGGAAGGGTAAACCGAAACGATAAGGTTGGTGCTAACGCAAAAAAAACTATACGAAGTACGGTAGGTAGTAAACAATATAGGGTATGGGTGGGTGATATTACACTACTGTAGTTAATAAATGACTCGAGCTACGTACAGTATAAAGAGTGGTAATGAATTGAGTGTTTTTTTTAGGAGATACCTGGTAAGAGGTAGGAGGGGTGGGTCAAATGAATGAATTAACTGCTTGAGTTATATTGGCAGTCGAATAGCGTGAAAGTGTTTTTTTTTGTCAGGAGACCATATGATGGTGTGATTGCTTCCATGAAAACGCTAAGTATTAGCTACCGGTACCAATGATGTGTCGAAAACGCATTCCCAACACAAAGCAGGAGGGAGACTCCCCCCCCCCTCCCGCCACTCCACCCCCAAACACATCATACCACTTGCCTCTCGACAAACTCCTCCCGGATGTCAAAATCTAACAACCACGATGACAAATAGCAGTGATCATGTCAATGTGGTGATATTGAGTTTCCCTTTACCTGTCTGGCCGTATGTTATGATGTATGCGTATAGGTGGTGTACCTCCACAGAAGGCACCCCGGCGTGCAGGCGCTGGGAAACAGGGCCCTCGATGCACTGTGGGGGGGGGACGAGTTCGGGGCAAAGCAGAAAGCTTCGGCGGCGGACAGGATGCACAAACAAAACGACCACGACCAGGACAACGACCACTGAGGAAAAGCGACCACGATCAGGATACATAGTGACCTATAAAGAAGACCCCTCCTTGATCTGCATAAACCTTTCAAATCCCCACAGCAGTTAAGTAGTGGTATACGGCTTACCTTGGGCTGGGTAACCGATCAACATGTTACCCTATTTTACCCGGTATATTAGCTCAGTACAGTAGTACGGGAGTAAAGTGCGGTGCTATTCACATCGGACAGATTATCTACAGATGGATCATCTACAGATAGATCACGATCTAGAGCTTTCAGGGCAGATATATTCATCATCTGTATGATCTGTATGATCTGTATGGCATGGTTCTTATCAGTATACTGGTATGTTTTTTGCCGCGTAGGATCTGCAGATCCTACCCTGGTACGGCTCTTGCGCAACATCTCATCATCGAAAGTATAGGATCTACTAGATGATCAACATGCTGTAGATGATCTAGATGACGAAGATGATCTATCTCTCCGATGTGTGAAAACAGTACCATTGCCATTCATTTTTCGGGGTGGACAATGCGGTGTGGACAGTGCCTCCGCTCTGCGGTCGTAACGGTTCGCTGTGCGGGGTGGGCAAAGCGGCGCGGACAGCAGTGCTGCCGCCCTTCCTTGAGGTAACGGTATCATAGCATCTCGACGCAGCCGTATCATAGCATCTCGACACGGCAGCAGCTCTCTACGCCGCCTTCGGTACCGTGTATATCTTACCAGGGCTATTAATGGCACTATTAATACCAACAGCACCGTGAAGACAGCGAGGGGCACAAAACATACAGACCAGCACCGAGGTCCGTTCTTTCGTTTTTTTCTAAATCTGTACCAGGTAATCCCCAAAAAGTCTTAAGGTGCGAGTTCTCCCTATAATAGGTAGAACTTTTTATTTTTTGCATTTTTTTTGTGGTATTCCTGTTAGGGAACGTAAGGGCCCATCTTAACGAAGACAGCAAAAATTCAAGTTGGAAAAAATAAAATTCAAATTCGCTTTTCATTGGTCAACACACGCACCAGCACCAAATTTTATGCCCCAAAAGATCCTAATCTTTGGTGCTGGTGCGTGTGTTGACCAATAAAAAGCGGATTTGAATAAAAAAACTTCCAAATTGAATTTTTTTCTTCTTCGTTAAAACGGGCCCTAAATAAGGTCCATTCAGATTTTAGCATCAAGACCCAAATGGACCTTAAAATTCCGGACAGAGTGGTCTTGAAAAAATGTTGTCCGGGGCCGAGTGGGACAAACTACGAAGGACAAACCAACACAAATATCGCCGCAAAAGCACGGTTCTACGTAACGCATTCGCGTATGATAACACCCGTACGTCTCGGAGCTGTCGCCCGTCTCCGCCGCCACCGCCGCGCCCCGAGCGTTTCACGGTCACTAAGCTCTATACCCGATTAATAGTGTTGGATATCGTATCGAATTTTTCGATATATCGAATTATCGAAGTTTCGATATATCAAAATATCGCAGTATATCGAAATATCAAAGTTTCGATATATATCGGACGTGTTTTGCCCACCTTCCCCTGGCATGCCCGTGTTTTTTTTTGGTATTTTATGCTGACACTGAACGAAAGCCTCGATGTCTTAAATATAATATCGGAATCGTATCGATAACTTTTTTTTTGTGTCCAACCCGTTATCGTACCGAACTCGATTCCGATATCGATAGCCAACACTAATACACACACTGTTGTCTTATCCCTTCTCAGAAAATATTTAAATTAATACGAGTAGCTTGTGCATCACGCTGCGCCGCCTACAGAAAATATCTGGTAACAAACAACTGCTCCTGTAGGACGCTCGTCCGGTAAGCAGCCTTTGAAAATGTACACCTACCCTTTTCGCAAGAAAGGCGTCGTGTTTGCCGTGGCTGGGATTGCGACTACATCCTGCCTCCGGCCAAAAACCCGAGAGCTACAGAAGGAAGGGGACACAATCCCATCATCCCCTCGCGCCAAGGCTTTCCGACAATCAAAAACTCGGCATCGAAGACGCCGTTCTTCCAGAAAGCTACGAGCGCTTCTAAAACTGCACCCCCGCTTTGGGGACAAACCCTCGAGAAGAACTGTCGGAGAACTTTTTACGTAGTAAAAAGCTAAGCTAGAGAACACGAAAATAAAACTGAAAAAAGGGCGTTGATTTCTCTCCCCGCGACGGCTTCCACCACCAAGCTCAGCAACAATGCACAATGCTTATTAATTATGATCTGCAACGCCAAAACGGCGGACAGGGACGGGACGGAACTGTGACTCTCCGAAAACGACATCGACCGGGCCGACAGCAACAACAACAACAACAAAAACTGGGCGTCGTCGACAAAAACTCTGCCTCGCTTCGCGTATGAGAGCATGCTCTGCACAGCGCCCCCCCCCGAACCAGCTCCCAACCCGAAATTATGCCCAACTTTGCACAGCGCGCTCGGCACGGCGCCTCACAACGCCCCCCCCCCGCCCCCGCTGGCTTGGCACGCACCGCTTTGCCAGCCCCCCCCCTAATGCTGGAGGTGTGTCTATTAGGAGTAGGAGCGGTGCTCCGTCTCGAAAGGGGTGCGTGGTGAATATGTCAAATAACTAAGGCAATCAACACCTGAGTACGCCCCCCTCAGTCTCGAAAGGGATGCGTGGTCAACGGCCAATTGACTTAAGGCAAGCAACAAATAAGTACGCCCCCCCCCTCCCCCTACTCCTCACGCCCTTACACCGCTACAAGCTCCTTCGTCGCGTCCGCCACCCCCTCTTCCCCTTTCCCGGAGACCTTCCCCCCGTCACCACTACTGTCCCCTTGGTCATCACTGTCGCCGCCTTCGCCTGCCCCCAACGCTGCCGTTGCCGCGGCCGAGCGAATAGCTTCCACTTCGCTGTCAAACTTTAGGTCCTTGGCGTCTTCCACCGCTGCTAGGGGAGACACGGCGGCGATGAGGCCGTATTGCCACCCGCTTAGCGCTCCTGCCAGGGCCAGCTGGAACTGCACCGCCGGGGCGAGCTGTTGGACATGCCCCCAGTAGGGTACAGGGTAAAAGCGCGTGGTAAAGGGTGCAGGTTACAAGTAGAGGGTACAAGGTACAGGGTACAGATACAGGGTGTAGGTACAGGGCGCAATTTATAGGGTACAAGGTGCAGGGTGCAGATACAGGGTACAAGCTATAGGGTACAAGGTACAGGGTGCAAGCAGGGTGCAAGGTACAGGGTACAAGGTACGGGGTTCAGGGTAAAGCGTACAAGTGTACCCTGGTATACCTTAACGTACAGGGTATCATACATGTTGCACGGGTGGCAGGCATGCATGCGGTCGAATTAGGTGGGGAAACTGCACTTGAGTAGGACGGATGTACAAAACAGTTGCCTCGGTTGTCAGCCGCGTGTCGCGTGTGACGCCGAAGGTGCACTAGGTGCACTCCCAAACCCTCAAAAGTAGCATTCCAAACAATGGCTATGATTGAGCTCAAGTAAAGGAAACCCCCAAGCCTGCTCCGAAGGGCCCAGATCCCCAAAGTTCAAGCAAGCCAAAAGAAAGCACAAAACCTAACTGAGCTGAGAGCAACGTTAGCCTTGTTGCAAAAGGGTGTCCTTGACCTCATTTACACTCCATCCAACTCGAACCGGAGACTGTCTGCACGATTATATACTCGCAAAAAACAATACCGCACCTTGAAGAAGAACTGTAAGCCGAACCCGAAGCGGCCCTGCCAGGTCTGGTGCAGCTCATTGTAAGGGAGGTTCGGGTATCCGGAAAGGAAGCCCTTGCGGAGGCGTGCAGTGTAATCAACGAGACAACGCAGGGGTTTGGTGAGGGTTTGCAAAAAGTGTGTACGTACGTATACCACCGGGAGCACCAACATTTACTTAGTGCGATCTTGTATCATACCGCAGATATTTTCTTACTCGGTAAGTTGGACAGATGTGAACAGCTGACTGACGTGCCATTGACGTGTTATTAATACTTCGCCTGCAAACAGCTGTTCACGCTTGTGTCAGGCTGGTCGTTAATACCAGGTACGTTCAACCATCCGTGAATAAAAGTAATGTTTTACGTCAACGACAGCCAAACGAACTTCCGCAGAAGCACCTCGGGAAAGTTATAAATATTTTGATGAATGTACTGGTAGTATGTACCATATTTGAAACCAAAAGTAGTTCGGCGTGTCGTTGCGCGTCACGAAACGACAAACACAACACGAAAGTCGCCCTACAGACTATACCAGATATGCCGCAAGCAAAAACGCACCCCCAAAAAGCAATTGCGCCGAAAACCCGCATGTTACATGGTTAGGTACACCAAACAACAACATACAACTTCACCATCAATTTCAACTCGAAGTTGAACATCAAGTTCAACTTCAACTTCAACCTGGACTACAAGTTCAAGTTCAATGATAACTTCAACTTCAAGTTGAACGTCGCCTCACCGCCCAGACAGAGGTCGGAAGCTTGAAGAAGCCGTTGAAGAAGCCCCGCAGCACGGGGGCCTGCTGCGCCATCAAAAACTCCCCACCGAAGACATGGAAATCCCTCTGAAGCTTTGCCTTGGCAGGCCAGAGGGCCTGGTACGCTCTTCGAGCAGCGGCTTCGGAAGCGCCGGGCCCTCCCTTCTTCAACTCGGACGCGATGGCCCTCGCGACGCCCCCGGATGCCGCCAACATTCGCACCTTCATGGTTTGAGGAGGCGGTAGATTGTGGTGATGAAGCGCGACGTCGGGGACGGCAAGACACTGAGAAACATCGCCGTCGGTTATCCCTCTTGGGACTTGAGAGGGGAAAATTGACGGTTACAGCAGTAGTAGTAACGGCCACTGCGTGATGGGTGATTGGGGGATGGTTGTGATACAATGGTTGGTGTCCGAGTTCCAATGGTTGCAAGGCAAGGAGTCGTACGGCACGGGCGCAACGTTATCCTACCCGTGCCCTACCCGTGCTGCTGCTGCTGGGCGCTCACGGTGCCCGTAGACTGTTAATGCTGATAACACCAAAGTGATCCTTTGCTTTGGTCGCTATCCCTCATATCCCTTATAAAGGGTCTCTTATATCCCTTAAACCGGGTTACATGAACCACGGAGTACTCCATGTGTTGTCACATCTTACCTCACCGGCCTAACCAGGTCAGTGGCAACAATACTTGACGCTCTCCTAGAGAGGACACACTGGTGAAACAGCGACAGGTATGTACGCGAGCAGAGGCTCGACCTGGCGGCCCTCGTGCTCCTTACTTCCTTCGTACAAGCGATAATAGTACGCCCATCACGCCACCAAGTGCAGGAATCCCGACGTGCGGATTAAAGCCCAAAGCCCCACCCCCCGGCTCCTCTATACCTAATCTCACCCTTTTCATTTCACCCCCCCACTAGTGTTTTACGACTTTGCCCAGCTTCGACTAAAATGGTTTGATACCCATACCCCACACTACCTCTTCATTACACCAACCATTTTCATTCCGAGAAAATTCTCAGACAGCACTAAAATGGTTGATAGCTCACACCAACTCTTCAGTACACCTTCATTAGTTTCCGAGAAACTTCCCAGGCGGTCGATCTAGGGTTAGGGTTCAGGTTAAGGTCTAAAGTCAAGCGAATTTCAACCATTTTTCTCAAAGCTGAGCCAAGGTCTATGCGTCTGTTTAGCCCTGCTCAGCCCTTCAGTAGCTCCACTCACGTGCATGTAGCCTGTGGCGGCGTGCACCAGTCCAGACGCTCCGCCGAGGGCCACCACGCGCTGAACAAATACGTCAGCAGGAAGAACAGGGGTTGGGGTGCGGGTGGGGTTGGGGTTGGGGTTGGGGTGAGGTTGGGGTGGGGGTTGAGGTGAGGGTTGGGGTGACGTTGTGGGCAAGGTTGGGGTTGGGGTGGGGGTTGGGGTCGGGGTCGGGGTTGGGGTTGGGGTTGGGGTGGGGGTTGGGGTGGGGGCGGGGGTGGCAGGATGACAGACAGGCAGACACACACAAACAGACAGATATATGAAGCAGACCGAAAAACACGCAGACAGACGTCAAGCGGACTGACCTGGGTAAGCACCGGCATGGAGCCTCCCATCGGAATGTAGCAAAACTCCTCGTCCATGACCTTGGTGATCTCGATTCCGTGGTGCTTCATACGCCTGTACAGGCGTTCTTTGCACAGATCAAAACTTATCGGAGGACGCGCCACCAAAGAAGTCTATACGGGCACAGTACGGGGTTTGCCGGGTGCAAGTGCGCGAAAAGGCGGGGTAGAGAGGGGGGGGGGGGAGATTTGGTACAAATATAACTTTACCATGTGTGCGTTAGCATCACATGAAACCGTTTTTTGGATCCATCGGCATGCAGAACACCCAGTGTCCATCCACACTGATAACAATTCCTAGAGAGAGACAAGATGGGCGTGCAAGGATATTAATAGTACGACTGCCAAGGGCGACCTACCCGGCATGCCTTTCCCTCCCTCCCTCCCTCCCTCCCTCCCTCCCTCCCCTGCTCTCTCTCTCCCTCTCTCTCTCGATCGCTGCCTCCCTTCCCCTCTCCCCCCTCCCCCCCCCCCATCCGTTGCTCTCTCTTATCTCTTGTTCTCTCAAAATAAAACCATATCAAAAACAAAAACGGCACCACTTATTGAAATACCTTGTGGCCTGTAATATAATACTGTAAAATCATAACTGTATGACAGAGAGATGAATAAACCAATCGCTGTATAACCAGGAGGATCAATCACCCAAGCATCTCTCACCTCTTCGAAGAATATCCTTCGTCGGCCGTTGGGCGCCTCCCCCATGGGCATGGCATAGAGGAACGTCGGGATCCCGTCCAACTCCTTCGACTCTTCCTCCGAAAGCTCAGACTTGTCCACGTAGTCGGTACGGTAGTCCATGAATAACATGGCGTTTTCGTCGTACGGGGCATGCCCGTCTGGCGGAGAAAGCGTAACAAGGCGCCACCGCCGCCGCCAGGGTAGGGTTCGGAGTTAAGGGGCGAAGGTGCATAGAGATGTCTGCCCTTCAAGCGGCGAAAATGTGCGACAACTACACACGTAAGTGACTGTCTGTTGGTTCGAATGATTTACTTAATACTCGTAGCCTATAATAGACAACTCAGTCAGCGCTGACTGAGAAGGCTAGTGGGTTATCTTTTCTGGGTGGGCTAATGTAGAGGTCATCCGTTCTAACCAACAAATGATATGCGGTCAGCGCTGACTAAGGTAGGCTATATATACTAATATTATTAGTAGATTATCCCTTCTCGGTGGGCTATTGTAGTAGGCCACCCCTTCTAATCAACAAATCAGGTATATACGCGGTCACCGCCGCTTGAGTGGGCTAGTAGGTTATCCCTTGTGACCGACAGTGACTCAACAACAATCGACCATCGGCAATCGGCAGGTCGGCCGGGTACTTTCGTTACCTCGTCCGCGCTTAAATTCAAAGCAGACGAATGACTCGTCAAGTGCCTCGTTCGGGTAGTGCTTCTGTTGATTGATCTCTAAAGGTGTACACGTATTTGGCACAGGCAGTCGTCGTGGTGGCTCAAGACAGCAGTAACACAGAAGCTCTCGTATGCATTATTCCCGTAGCTGTCGAGCTGACTCGGCCCAAACATCGAGCTGGCTCGGCCCAAGCATCGAGAGACATCGAGCGGCTCATGAAACATCCCGATGTCCCATATCCCACTACAATAATTCCTATCAATCATGTGGAACTCCTACCATACGATGGATCTTATGCGTTGTGATACTGAGTACAATCAACAGCTTCGTTCGGGAAATGCTTTGTTGGGAAGCCTCATTGAGCGGATTTCTACAGCACTGTCTTCGGTCCAGCCTCTTCTTCAGTGACTGAGCTCGGAGGCTGAGTAACCGATGCCTTTCGAGCTTGGCAACCGGGGATACTACTGTACTGTGAATACCCATCTTACCCAGCATCGAAAAAAATAACGATAAAGCAGAAGTACAGCCGTATAGGCCACTGTTCTAGTCTATCGGTACAGTATAGGCTACCGTTGTACAATATAGGCTACTGCAGTACCACTACAGTAGTCCAGTTAGGCTACGAGTACCTACTGTGGTACCAGTACAGTATTAAGCTAGAAATACTGCTGTTGTACAGCAGTACCAGGTACCAGGTATAGGATACTGCTGAGAAGTGTAGGCTACTGTTGTACAGTACCAGGTACCAGGTATAGGATACTGTTGAACAGTATAGGCTACTGATGTACAGTATAGGCTACTGAAATTGTGCAGTAGTAGAGGCGTACAGTATAGGCTACTGAAATTGTGCAGTAGTAGAGGCTACTTGTTGTATAGTACCAGCATAGTATTAACAGTAGGCATACTGCTACAAATACCGCTACTACGTACAGTGCAACCAGAGCTGTTAATATTATTACTATAACCAGGTACATACAAGGTGTCTATGGCGACGACGAGCCGGGTAAGACTTACCCTTCACCTCCACCTCCGCCCCGTACGCGATCTGCACCCCCGGGTTGTGCTCGCCAACTCTCTCCACGAGCTCCGAGAAGTGACCGCTGCTGTCCACGACGAGGCGGCAGTTGATCTGCTCCCCGTCGTCAAGGCACATCGTCGTCCCTTCCGCCGAGTGTTCCACCTGTACATAGCCGTTAACGGTAACGTCGTACTATTAGAACACTCCATCAACTACAATATTACACAATTAAACGGTTACAACGCCTTGCCTGTATATAGCAGGGCTGTTCGCGGGTCAGGTCAAACCTCACGGGTCAGGTCGGGTCGGGTCGGGTCAGCTGACCCGACCCGACCCGCGAAATTTTGAGATATCGGGTCATGACCCGACCCGACCCGCGAAAAATTGAGATGTCGGGTCATGACCCGACCCGACCCGCGAAAATTTTGAGATGTCGGGTCATGACCCGACCCGACCCGCGAGATTTTGGAAACTCTTGACCCGACCCGACCCGACCCGTGAGATTTGCAAACTCCTGACCGACCGACCGACCCGTGAATTTTGAAACACTTGGACCCGACCCGACCCGACCCGCCAGATACCGATTGACCCGTGAGATACGGGTTTCATACGGGTCGGGTCGACTGGACCCGTGGTATTTCTCGCGGGTCAAAGATAAAAACTCGCGGGTCCAAACCTGTAGTCGTTGCTCGTTTGTCCGTTGGTTGGGCCTTGGTCCCTCAGAATATTCCTAGAGTGTCGTGCTTGTGTTTTTTTGTGTTTTTTTGCTTCAGTTTTAGAATTTGTGATGTGTGCTCCCGAAGATCTTCGTGAATAGAGAGAGAGGTAAACCCACATCCCGCACATTGCCGTGCCTACCACGCCTTCTTCTCGGGTCGACCTGATAGCTCTGACCCAAGATGGCTTCTGCTTTCGCCCCGAAAAGCGGGCAGACTATGCCGCCTCGGGCGAGGGCAAGCGTACTAATTTCTCCATGTGTTTGTGACATGGTCTGCCTTGTTGTTACTGCTGCTGCCATTTTTTTATCTTTTGTACCCTGCATTGATTTGTGCTGTCGTGTAGTGGATTTGGAGGATGTGTGAGCATGATGACATACTACTACTGCTGTGTGGTGTCATCCGACCAGGAGTTCGCCAGACGTTTGCCTGGTATGTAGTGCTGTACAAGGTCTACAATATAATCGTTCTGCACGCTATGATATGCCTCGGGGTATCGGCACGACGGGCGAGTGGAAGTAGGTTTGGGACCCGCGGGTCCGACCCGCTGAGACGAGAGTGGCCCTCGGGCAGGAAGCGGTAACATGGAAAAAATACGGTCCTGCGGGCCGGATCCGCGGGTTCGACCCACGGGTCCGACCCGCGGGTCAACGGGAAAAAACTCGCGGATCATTCTGGCCCGACCCGCGAGTGACCCGTTTCTCGCGGGTCATGACCTGACCCGACCCGCGAAAATTTTGAGATGTCGGGTCATGACCCGACCCGACCCGCGAAAAATTGAGATGTCGGGTCATGACCCGACCCGACCTGCGAAAATTTTGAGATGTCGGGTCATGACCCGACCCGACCCGCGAGATTTTGGAAACCTCTTGACCCGACCCGACCCGACCCGTGAGATTTGCAAACCTCTTGACCCGACCCGACCCGACCCGTGAGATTTTGAACACTTGCTGACCCGACCCGACCCGACCCACGACATTTTGAACACCTCCTGACCCGACCCGCGGGTCGGGTCATGACCCGCGAACAGCCCTGGTATATAGCCGTTAACGGTAAAGCCGTGCTATTATAACACTACAGCACCACACTATTACGCCATTTCACCATTAGAACGCCTCAAGGTTCGCGTGTCACACATACACCGATACCCCCCCCGCGACCCAACCGCAGGCGTTGTACGTACATACACTGCTGCTGTCCTGCTTGTTGTAGCAGTATGCAGTGGTATGCAGCCACGTGGCCACGTACCGGGGAAACAAACAGGAGGGGGGGAGCGGAAAAACGACGCACGAAAAAAGCAAAATGAAAAAAATATACCTACAAAAATTGTAAAAAACCTTACCGTTTTAGCGTCCACTCTTCCCTTGATCTTTCGGACTCCCGCCGCAGACAGGCGAGCCTTGAGGTTGGCCTGCATCTTGTCTCGGGATACACGAGCGTAGGCGCGATTGATGCGGCAACGCTCGTCCGCAGGGACTCCGTGGCTACCGCCGAAGAAGGAGTCAGTCACCTCCCACGTCAGGTCAAGGCAGTCCCCAAGCCCGATCTGGTGAAGGGGAGGGGGGGTTAAGAGAGGGAGCGCAAAACAATCTTTATGATCAAACTTACAGCTGGCGCTTCTGTAACGTACTGTACTACATAGCATTATACAAAGCGTATCACGAGGGGGAAAAGTGCGGCGCAATAGTGCACACTTCAGCCGCATCCTTTTCCACCATTCAAGGGAAAGGACCGATGCGACGGTTGGGCTATGCAGGCGTTAGTTTACTGCTGCTCATCTAACCGCCGCTGATTTAGTGCTGGCGCTTTGGAGGTTTGTGCGGAGCGGGGGCTCGTTTTTGCAATGTCGCCATTTACACCCACAGCAGGGGTACTTGTGTATTGTTGTTATCGGAATGGTTCCGCCGCTTCACGCTGCTATATTGATTGATTCTTGAATGTGTACAGTTTTACGACGGACATACGAATAGCGTGCGGTGAAGCGCGCGACGGAAACTCAAGCCCACATCCCACCATAAAATCAAGGACCATGCAGTCAATGCGACAGCATCTTCAAGACGCTCCCTACATTTGCACGGCTGAGCACACAGGTACCAGGTATGGATTTTTTAACCCCCCGGTGTTGGCTTTACGTGACTCCAACGACTGGGGTTTCTGAAAGATGTGCAGGCGTCATTTGATAAAAAAAATATCGCCCGTAGCATTGCATACCGCTCTCTCTTCATCCCACTCTGGACGGAAAAATAAGTACCGTTCATACATTAATATTAATACCACGCGGTTCTTACATTTTCGCCCAGGGCGGTATAGGGAATCATTTTGATAATATGTGGACCAGCTTCATCGGTTCGATACCGGGCGAAGCCGTGCACATTGTCCGAATTATCAACCCCCCCCCCCCCCCCCCCCCCCCCCCCCCCCCCCCCCCCACCCCGCCCTCTCTATACAAGACCCGGGGAAATTCATGTACCTGCAGGTCTTTATCCAGTGCTTCCCACTCTTCGACCCAGACTCCGTAGTTAGGTATCCAGCGCTTCTCCAGGTTAGGGTCAATGATGCAGACATTGAGGCCGTGCTTTTCGGCCAGGAGGGTAGCCTGAGGGGTGCAGGCAGCGTCATAAGCATAGGGATGCCGCAGTCCAGCAGAGCAGTACGTGCAGCAGTGGCAGAGGGCGTCTTTTGAAAGCGCCATTTGCTTCCTCTGGCTTTTTTTTTTTTTTGTCATTTTCTACGTACGTAGTCGTACGTGTATGAGTACCCATTACGGAGGACTCGTATAGTAAATAGGAGAAAATATTGTTGGTAAGAATGGGTAAATATGTAAATAGGTAAATATATAGGTTTTTTGTGTTACCGTAGGTCCTGTTTACTAGTATTTACTATGCCTCCCCGTAATAGTACCTGTACGAGTACCCATTATCTTGGCCCCTTCGTAAATTTCGGTGTAAAGGTGAAAGGCAACAATACAACAACAGGAGCAGCAGCAACAACAACAACAACAACAAACAGCAATATTTAGCAGCAGCAGCAGCAGCAGCAACAACAATACCGACAACACCAACAACACCAACACCACCGACAACAACGAGGCCATGTCGTACCAAGGCGGCACTACTGGCAAGGTCCGTGAACTATTAATAGCATGGCAGCGCGTTGTGCGTGCGATACCAGTGTCACGGTGGCACCCAGTAGTGGAACAGACATCAGACAGCACAAGCAGTAGGGGAACCCGCGGGCTGATTCGGTTGAGGTAATTGCTGACTTGATCACAGGTTGGAGTACTTCACGTTGTCAAGTCAGACCTCACAGCAACCTGGCATGGTACAGCAGCATTCTTGCTGAGAGAGGAGATGGCGACACAGGACGAAGTACGTACAGGCTGCTGTATCGATGGTATCGACTACGAGCCTTTCGGTCTCTGAGGTTTGGGAGCACGTGCACATCAGTACTGGTAGTTACCATGAACCGCCGTACTCGCACAGGTTCTGCATGATGTGATACCCTCAAGTACACGCCAACCTACAGCAGCAGTATCCCTTTATGTCTTGATTCCCCCTATTTTCAGGCCCGAACGTGCCACGACCCTTACTGCCTATCGTACCCTCCCCGCACAACACAGCAGCCCAACAAACAGCAGGTGCACCCTACAGGACGACAAGACGAGGCAACACAACAACTGCTGTGCCGCTGTGAGTGCTGCTGTAGACTTGATATACACGAAGACAAGGCAAGACACGACCAAACGCACCATCACGCCTCCGGCTGGGCCGTACCCGACGATAGCAGCGTCGTACACAACGCCTTTGCTCGAGTCGCCGCCTCCATTGCTGCTGCTACCGCCGTTGCCACCTATCGAGCCCATTATTTGCTCCATCATCTGGCCTAGATCGAAGGCCATGGAGAGCCTCCCGGTAGAGGCCCCACCTCTGTCGCTAGCCCTCCCGAGGCGGCGTGCATTCGCAGAGGTGTCCTGGCGGAAAGCGCGGCGGAAATTCGGTCGAGACACAGCAAGATTTACCGCCGGTGCTGAGCGAGACGAGACGAGGTTGGCCGGGCCATGGTGGGCCACGAACGCGGTCGCGGTTGCGGTGATCGAGAGGAGTAGCGCCGAAGGGGCGAGAACCGTCACGGGCACCCAAGCAGGGCGCATTGTTTAGCTCAGGTTGCAGATGATGATCCCGAGCGTGTTCACAACATGCTACATGAAAAGGTGTTCCATAACTACGCGGAGGCGGGTATGAACCGGGGACGTTCGAACCTACTTTTGAGACCGGGCAGCCGAATCTCATCTGCTTTTATTTTCCATCTGGAACCGGTCAAACACTGGGTAGCGGCTGAGCGGGGGGGGGGGGGGGGGGGGCCC
>MEHQ01002044.1:665107-750328 GCA_008828725.1 Saccharina japonica
GTTTGGACAATAAACAATAGCACGAATTCTTTGCAAGGGCATGAATGTCTGTAGCACGTACACCAATTCAAATACTAGAACGAAATGGATTGAAATGAATTCGCATTTATCTTTGTAATCACAAGTTTGGTACAATTCAGAGCAACGTTCATTGAGGGGGAGTGTTATGGAAATTTCAGCACATAGCCAATATGAGTCAATGTTCAGTAGTACTGCTCTTGTACATCGTATGTTTCGGTTGGTGAGTAACGCATATGTATGCGGAGGAATTACTGCTGTAGCCTTCTCTACTCGTAGGATCGTATCCTTTACTCTTCCATGTGGATCTCTCTGGATAGCCTCGGCTCTTAGCTTTCCCGGTCGTCTCTAGGATGGATTTCTCTGGATAGCCTCGGCTCTTAGCTTTCCTGGTTATCTCTAGGAGGTGCCGTCATCTGGACTTCTGCGTTTTCTCTCTGCTGCGAATTCTTGTGTGTTTGACTCTCTGATGTTGGCACACGTGAAGCGAACAGCTGGTTTACAAGCATCCTCTTCTACTTACCTCTACCACGAGCACCAAGCAATCCCATCTCTGCCTTCTGGCTTCCAGACCACTCAGAGAGTGAGCAACCATTATCTTAGACTAGCGTGCTGAGAGGTGGCGGCCTTGTGCAACTTGACAGGGTATCACCAACGATAACTCCATATAAAGAAGTGTGGTCCCAACTTACGAATGTGGAAGTAGCGCGAAGAGGAGACAATCAAACAGATCTGAAAGTGTCACGCTCGTACCTGTTTGTGGTCGCTGTCGGTTATAACACTGACGGCTTTTCGGGTGGCGGGAGATGTGCTGAAACTGCCCGCACGAGAAGGTTCTCGGTGCACAAAAGATCACGAAGCATAGATTTCTGACTTACAGTACCTACAGTAACATTGAAACAACATGCTGCAGCGCTGCAGCAGTGTTTCCCACACGGTAAAAATTACGGTGCTTCTCAGATGCTCGCTTCGTCTACTGACTGTATCTACTGTACCAGAGATACCAGTACGATTCACGTACTACAGCTGAGTCAGTAACCGTGTACGTGAGCGTAGTGAGCGGTCGAAAGCTCTTGTGGCTCTCCGCGTCGGCCATTTTCTGCCCCCAGAAATCATGGCGCCACATGTCGCTCCACGGCGAATCGGTCCAGACGTCGTGATTATCCAGCTAGACCAATCAACATCCGTGTGTGAAACAGGGAATTCGAACACTGTATCACAGGCAGAGAAAGGACGACAAAAACTCAAAATACGCATCAAGAGCACAGAATCGTGTGAATGCAGAGCAGAAGTTAACGTAGTACTTGTACGACGATTACCAAACAAACTACTGCTGCTGTACGTACAGTACTCTGTAGACACCTACTCGTAGCGCAATGCTCGAAGCCCGCTGAGCCGTACGCTGGTTGCCTGGTCGATACGCCGTATGAATATGTATGTGGCGAACCCACATGGTTCCATCACGGGCGCAACACAACACAACACAACACAGCACAAAGTACAGTAGTTGTGTTCACTCCCATCAGGTTTCCCTATACGTATACGTACGCCGTGCGTTTAGGATGGGGTCTCACCACAGCTGGTCGGTCGTCCCAGACGAACGTGCCCCGCAGCGTGCTGGCGTGGAGGGAAAATGACAGCAAAGCCACGCCAGCCGGAGCCTTCCACCTGGGAGCACGGGGTGGGTACAGGTAGCACATGATCGACGCCGTCATCCGCACGAATCCTCTCTCTCTTGTTTGCCAAGACAGGCTCGCGATTGTTTTCGCAAATCACACAACCAACCGTTGGCCGGATCCATATCCTCAAAATGTTGGATATCGACGGCACAGCCGCGACGCCGTGTTACACACCTTGGTAGCTTCTTCAGCCATGCCGAGGCCCTTGCTCTCCTCGTACGGGGCATATAGCGCAGTTCCTTTCGGTCGGAGGCGCATCAACTCCAAGTGGGTGTTCAAGCGCAAGGCCGACGGCACCTACAAGGGGCGCCTGGTAGCTCAAGGTTGGAACCAAGTGCCTGGTGTTGACTGCGGCAGCAAATTCGCGCCTGTGTGCAAGCTACAAGCCATCCGTGTGACCCTGTGTATCAGCGTGCAATTCGGCTGGAAAGTACACCAAATGGACATTTCAACAGCCTTTCTGTACGCGGGCCTACAGGAGATAGTGTTCGTGGAGCAGGCACCAGGCTTTGAAGTCAAAGACAAGGATGGAGGCGAGCTAGTAATGCAGCTAGAGAAGAGCCTTTACGGACTCGCCCAAAGTCCTGGGAACTGGTTTCGCACCATCGACCCCGTCCTCGTCGAGATCGGGTTTGTTCCGCTAAAGTCCGACACCTGCGTCTACGTGTACGACCACGACGGCGCTAAGATCATCCTGACACTTTACGTGGACGACTTGCTACTGACGGGAAACAGTGAGGACACCATTGTTAAGGTCAAAAGCCAGCTGAAGGAACGTTTCAAGATGACTGACATGGGCGAGGCATCGCTCGCGCTGGGCATCGAGATCAAGAGAGACTATAAGCTGGGCACACTGACCATTTCCCAGAAGGAGTACACCAAGTCTGTTCTCGAGAAGTTCGGGTTTTCGGATTGCAAACCTACACCCACACCTGGCTACGGTCCGGAGCTTTCAAACGAGCAACCGGAGGACACTGTACTGAGCGCGGAAGACAAGAAGACCTATCAGAGCATCGTGGAGTGTCTGATGTACCTCACAAATCTGCGCTATGACACCATGTACGCCACGGGACAACTCACCCGTGCGATGGCCAAGCCATCTCAAGTCCACTTAGCGGCGGCGAAGCGTCTTCTTCGCTACCTAGCTGGAACGACGGACTTCTCTATCATCTACAACAAACTTCTCACCACGGCAGCTGTGATGCTGTGATGCTGTGACAGCTGTGCTACTTTCCGACCGTGTTGGTAAGTATAATAATCGTTTGGTATCCCCGCCAGGTCACGCGCCACGCATCACTTTCTTCTCCATAAACATCCACCAAACAAATAAACGTGTGCCGAGTTGGCCGAGCATGAACCGTACAACCTATCGAGGTACCAAATATCCATGAATATGTACCTGGTATCAGGTACCAGGCGTATGCCCTACTACTAATAGGCAGTAGTACGTAGTGACGGGTGCATCCTACTGGCGATCGAGGACGCGAAACTTATCCCCCGAACACTAACATTTGAACACTTTGGCACATGCGATTTGTACCCTGTGCCGCGCGCACCCTGTGCCGTGCGATTAGGTTGAGCAATGTGCTCGCGCAAACGTTGTCTGCGGAACGAAGTGTCTCCGACGGAAGTCCGGAAGAGAACGTCGATCTGATCGCGGCGGAATTATTTCGGGGAGCAGGACCCAAGTACACCGACGCACCCGGGTTTCACCTGTTTAACGTCATCGTGCACGCGGCCACCTGCTCGTCCTCGGTTTGGCTTTTCCGCCGCGTTTTTGCAGGCAAGAAGTTACGGCGACGGGCGATCAAATAGGACTGTACACTTGTCGTAGTTTACCGCTTGTGGGTTTGGGCTACGCTCGTATGCATCGATTGCGCGACGTTACGCTTGCTAGATCTAAAAGCAGGCCGATACTAGTTTTTGGCGATACTTTTTCTTCGGGATATCTCGGTACGTAGCAGGTATTAAGTTGCAATCTGAACAACACAAAGACAGACCGCATTGATAGCCCCACAAATGGTTGTTGATACGTGCGGTTACCGAGACGAGGAAGCGGGCGTAGCAACGCTGGACTCGTTTACCTCCCTTTACGCACATAGGGATAGACATTGTGAACTCTGTCGCACGTACTTCAAAATCTTGTTGTTTATGTGCCTTGCGTTCACCTCCGGCTAACCTTCTCCCACGTGTGCCATCCCTTGGGCAGGCGACGAGCTACCAGCAGTCGCTGCGTCGCTGTTGTTCGCGGTTCATCCTGTGCACGTTGAGGTAAGACTTGACACTTACTGTACAGTAGATGCCGTCTAACAACCACAAATACATCGTATTTATTTTCGACGAATGAAGAGTGAACCAGTCAGTGTCTACTGGGTCGCTACGAGGTATAACATGCGATCCAGCTCCGTTTCTACATAATTATCTTTGGACTCGACTATGTCAGTAGGAATTAATCAATGATCGATTGCGCACAGCTGTGAGCGTAGCGTTTAAAGCTGATGAGCTGGAGCGACAGTCTCTTGGTCCTTCAAAAGGAGGAACGTTGCCCTCTTGCGCCAGTCATTAAACCTACGTAGGATCGACTTTTTTCAGCTTTCTATTCGCAGGGTGCACACGAACCGCTCTAATTCAGACCTCCGATAGGGGAAGATTAAGCAACGACATCTACCCAGAGGCGACACGAGCCTACAGTACCCTCCCGTCTCATTCCTTCGATCCCATCTTTTTATCATGCGGCATGACCATAAGACTGCCAAAACGTCTCACTTTGGGTTTCCTTTGCTTTATCCTGGCAGGCTGTTGCCCCCATCGTCGGCAGAGCCGATTTACTCTGCGGCTTCTTCGCGGTGATTGCCCTTTCCCTCTCGGTGGGAGGTGAACCCCCTGCCACGACGCCAAACAAGCCCAAGGCATGCGCTCGGGGTGTAACGCCGGATGCGGGTAGTCGCGATCAGCAGAACAAGGGGAGCAAGCGCAGCAAGTGCAGCAAGCGAAGCAAGCGTCGCAAACAGAGCGGCGTCGCGGGGTCCGGGAAGATGTCATCTGCAAAGCTCGCGGTCGTCGATGATTCTTTCCGTCGAGATATTACCACAGCCCATCGAGACATCACTGCTCTAACAATCAAAGGTGTTGCGACAACGGCCAGCAGTATCACAAAGTCAGACAATGTCTTGCCAGCTGGATCTGGAACTACTTCAACAGCAACGGTATGCTCGGTAAATGCCACAAGGGTGGCGAATGGCAGCGACCAATTGCGCCCAGGGACCACTGCAGACGCGCCTGCTGGCACCCACCGCACCCGTGTCTCCAAGGCGGAGGGCACATCACAAAGCTCTACTGCTGGGGAACTTTTTCTGACGGAGAAGGTGGGGATCGCTGAGGAGAGCGTTACCTCAGATTCGGGGCCTGGTGCTGCGAGGTTTCTAGCGGCGGTCGGATTCGCGTTTGCCGCGACCCTGTGCAAGGAGATAGGGGTGACTGTTTTTGGACTCATGGCGGGAGCGGATGTGGTGCGGTTCTTGGACAAGAGCAACTGCTGGCAGTCGAGGGCGAATTCGACGGCTGGAGATGATGCTTCAGGCGAGTATACACTAGCAGAAGGAAACGCTAAGTACCAGCTACCGGTATCAAAGAGGAGAACAACGTTTCTGTCGGTATCTCTCTAGTTGGAGGCTACAGTAGTTTCCATTTGAGCTACTGTAGTTTTCTCTGCAACGCGAGGGCACCGAGCTCCATTGCGTTTCAGAGGACAACTGCACTGTTAAGATGGTGTGGCTAGACGACGTCGGCGAGGTTTAAGTAATAACGCTGATGGGGCTCGATGGACTATTGAGCGCTTCAAAAATCAAACCGAGAGATATTCTGTGGCTTCGTTACACCCTCTGCAGTACTTTGGGCAAAGCACTACAGGCCCCCGGTATGGTGTCTGATCCACACAGGGCCTTAAACAAACCGTCAAGCAACGTATAGGCGGCCAAGCGCGCGCAGGAAAATGCACAGTAGTTGTAACTGGCTGCTAACACAAGTATCGCGTGCTCTTCAATGGCAAACCATGTATTTGATACGGACAAAGGTTTTTCCCTACCCCGAGCCCCTCCCTCGTGTAACGCCTCTCCCCCGCTCGCGTTGCGCGAACAGTGTCGACGAGGCTGCGCGAGGCACTGCGGAGGCGTGTATGCCGGTTCAAACCCGCGCCAGCAGCCGCAAGGATAACTACCGCCGTGCTTTGCGCCATTGGGTTGGTCTTGATGCACTTAAGCTTGCACGAGGGGGCCGAGGTTCGAGAGTGGGGCGTGCTTGAGAACGACATCTCTATCCTGTCAAGGTAGGGTTCGGCTGCTTGTATGTTTCTGCTATAAATCACTTGCATTTAAAGTGGGTAACTCTATTCAAGAGCCCCCTGTGACAAGGCAAAACAAGTGTTCTTAACTTAACATTGCTCCTATCTGTGTGGGAAATATACAGCTTTTAGTACAGGCGGGACATGCCGACTTGACCGCTCTTAAATCCGGAATGCTCTAATGCTCTTATCTTGGGGGCTCTTAAATACGGTTACCCACTGTACCCTTTTGGGGCCCGTGTATGGTCACCAATAATATGGTACGTGCGGTCTTATGAATTGGCTGGTGCTAACTAACGCGCAGTAGGACGGGCGGTGGCATAAGGCGCACGTATCGTGCGTCTTTTTGCAGTCGGACACTACAGCAATCCTCCGTCCCCTACCCTGTAGCCCGAGTTCGTTTGTGTTGCCGATGCTGTACGTAGTAATCATCATGTTGTTCTTCATTGTTCCCCCCTGCAGTTCCTAAGGGGTCAAAGTAAAAAGCAAAGCAAACACTCCCTGGGGCGGAAACGCTGTTTTGAAACCCTGTTTTATCCCCAGAATGATTATCAAAAAACAAAATAGGCTCACGGAGAATAGCTTAGGCGTCAGCATAAACCGAGGAAAATACCGGTGGATTTTCTTGTTTAGGTCGGTGTTCTACCTCCTCGGCCACCGCCATGGATAGAGCGTGTTAGGCTTGAAGCTTGCTTTCATTTACCTCACGTATTTGCCGGAGGAGTTGACAAATCGCCGCCTTCAATACGCTCGCAGCAAAAGAGGCGATTCATTTAACATGACGTTATACACCTAACACACTACCTTCTGTCCTTCGGAGATGTATACTTCCTAAGCTCTGATACTTAATAATTTTTGTGGTCTGTTCTTGTAGAGCACTGCATACCCCCAAGGCCTTTCGCGTTCACGAAAGAGGTCGCTCAAAGAGGTCGGCCACAGCTCGTTCGTCCCCTCATTATCAAAACACTCGGAAGACGTTTTTTACCGCATATACCCACGTCTGCTTAAAGGGTCCCTCCACTGATAATTTTGGAACACATTCCAACCTTTGGATAACGTGACATCAGCTGACTCCAAAGCCATTCGTGTCTGGAAGGACCCAGGGGTACGCGTTTGCGTTGCTTAAAAGCCTAAAACGAGCCGACGCCTGACGTGATGCGTACAACCACCAGGTGACGCATGCTACGGTAGAGGCTCCTTACTCGGAGAGCTCTATACTAATAGTAAATACTAGTAAGCCACCTGCCTTTGAAGGAAAATAAAAGTGCTACCCCATGAACAATCCCGTGGCTTATATAGGTATACCACGAAATATATCCCAACACAATAATTAAATTCCAATGATATTGGGTTAAGGAGCCCCCTCGTCATACAAAAAAATAGCCAAAAAAAGGTATACCTCGCGTCATGTACGTTACTCGACGCCGGCATCGGGGCCTACGGGAGCTACGACCATCCGCGCACCACCTGCCTACAAAAGTATTGTCCTGAATTGTTTCCGCTCGCGATGCGCGCCGTTCTGTGTTCCACTCTTCACGCAGCCGTAAGGAGAGGGCACTGTCTTACGCTTACACCCATGCTGTGTACGCATCGAAGCTTCTGTGGCCGAACCAGCTCTGCTACGACTGGGGCTTCAGGTACGAACCGTACGGTGCACAACAACCGTTCTGACGGGGGGGGCGAGCGGATGGTATAGCAGCAATGATAGTCATATTCACGACCTGTCCCGCGACTCAGAAATTATCGTGACATTAAATGGAAGGTTGCACGACCCCTCCCCCCTCCGCTCCCGCCCTCCTTCCCTCCAACAACTCTCTGCACCCGAACAAAACAAAATAGCTCCACCAGGCAGCCTCCCCCGCTCCCTACGGCTACGATTGTGCATGATAAGAGTATACCCCCCCCTCCCGTCACTTAACCTCACCCCCAACCCCCTCTCACCACCCCCCCGGTGCTCCGTCTCGAAAAGGGAATGCGTGGCAATGGTCAAATGACTAAGGTAAGCAACAAATGAGTACGCCCCCCAACATGAAAATGAAGTACACCCCCCCCCGCCCCCAATTCCCCGCCAAACGCCACCTTGCAGGTGCATCCCGCACGTCTCTTCCTTCGCCGACCCCGCGAACCTCGCCCCGCTCTCGCTGTACGCCGCGATTGTCGTCTGTACGGTGATCGCTCTCGTACGGTCCGACACCGCGATGATGTGGGGGCTGGCGTTCATTGTGATCCCCTTTGTGCCAGCCTCAAACGCGCTTTTCCCTATCGGCGCAGTGGTCGCGGAGCGGGTGAGTTGTTATTAGCGCATGGATGCTTCGGGGCCAGATGGAGGTCGGGTCGGATCGGGTCGGGTCGGGTCGGGTCGGGTCGGGTCGGGCGGTGTCGGGTGGCGGTCGGGAGGGGAACACTTTAATCTGGAAGCGTTATCTGTGGCCGTTTTGATGCTTGTCTCTGGTCGCCACAAAGGTGCTCCCGGAGACCAGTTTTGGGTCCGTGCTTTTTAAGTTGGCGCCACATGACGTGCTTACCGTACCCCGCGTGTCCGTGAAAAACGTGGTGCCTTGATGTGGCGTGGATGAGAATTGCAATAAAGTGAACAACAGGCTGCGTAGAGGTTAGACGTGAGATACGAGGGGGCTTGATTTTCTGTCCTTGGCGCCTCCGAATCTGCTTTACCATCTCGAAGGAAACCAAACGTCCATTGCTGCGCTCTCAGTCGGTGTGTACTGCGGTTCTTCTCAGAAGCATTGTCGCTTTTTGATGGCAAACAAGATGTATCTCCTGTTAGTGTAGAGGCGTGTTTGCCTTCTAGGGGTAGCACCTTAATTTTCTGGGGCTCTTCAGTTGAATATATTGATTATAGTATAGGATCTATATGCCTCAATACTGCCGTAGGCCGTAGCGCCCAACAAACGACTTCGAGAAAATGGCCCGTAAGTTATTACGCCCTATGCACACAGTTAAATGGGCTAAGTATGTATCTAACGAATAACATTGAAAAAACACATCGGATCCAACTATATTTGGCATTTTGAGAGTTTCAATGGTTGAGAAACGTCGTCAGTGACAAAAATGAAAACTTCCCTGTATCTACCGTGGCGCGAACGTGTTGCTACTCCACCCCTGCCTCCATTTTCCAGCGCAATGCCTCACACCTGTGCCCTCCCCCCACCCCCCCTGTTCGGCAACCTTCGTAGCTTCTCTACCTGCCGAGCCTAGGTGCTTGCGTGCTTGCCGCGTGCATGCTGCGTCGCGACAGCAGCCTGATCAGCGCAAAATCCAGAGCGCAAGCCTCCGAGGAAAACGAAAGTTTGGGTTCGAGCGCAGCCAGCCGAGAGCGTGCGGGTACGGATGACAGCCGGGTCAAGACTTCTGCTGACAATTACGCCTCGCCTCCTGAAAACCCCGGACAATGGCAGCCTGATTTGGTTCCTAATACGACATCACCATCACCGTTAGCGAAAGCTCCTGCAAGCGGCAACAGCAGCGAGCTCCTTGAAAGTCAAGCACCAGAAGCAGGGTCGGGAGTGGACGCTCGTCGCCGACTTCAAAGCGCGTCTTCTTTGTCGAAGCCGTCACCCGCAGCAACTAAAGGGTCGCACGAAGGCGGGAGTACACTACGGCGCGGTTTCCCCCCAAAAGGAGCGACAACTAAGGCGCGCAAGCGATCGCCATCGGCTGACGTCCCGAACGTCGCGCCGCTACGTCGTAAGGTTTCGTGGGCCTCCCACGGTAGTCAAGGCGGGGAGCGAAAGAACGAAGAGCGATCGTCGGGGCTTGCCGAAGCAACAGGAGGTCTTCTCGCAGACACCGCCGCGCGCGGTGACGGCGCTGGTTCGAGAAAATCGCAACCCTTTGAACGTACGAGGCAGAAGCGTGTTTTGACTGCTTCCCCCGGGTCTCGAGCGCGCGAACCGCGTGTTTGCCGAGGCAATTGTCCTGGAGGAATGCAGACCGCGATCAGGATCTGGAGGTTGCTGAGAGGCACCATCGCCATGGGTTTTCTGGTAGCATGGGCGGCGTTTTTTGGCGATCAGACGATACGGCGATGCGAGGAATGGAACTCCGAGAGGGCGTTGTTCGAGTCCGCACTTCGAGTGTGCCCCGATGGGATCAAGACTCTGAACAACCTGGCGTCGGGCATGCTGAACGTGGACGAAGCGCCTCGAGCGGAGGGGCTTCTGCGAAGGGCTATCGAGGTTAGGTCGGAGGGTGTGAGAGATAGGAGGAGTAACTAGCCGACAACTCGTATTCCGATCCGGTGCCCCGTGGATTCAGTACTTCCCGACTAGTTAACTCCGCGCGTAGACGGGGTGGCCACTACAACTGCGCGTTCTCTCACCCCCCCCTAAAAATGGTGCCGAAACGAGGTCGGTGCGACGTCGGAGTCCCTCGTCTGTGGCTGCACGCTCACGCTCCCGGGTGGGTGTGTAACACGCACGGGGCAGATATCTCGCAAAGGGCGCTGTATATGCATGAGAGTCTGTGACTGGTCGTTATCCGTCTGCGAAAGGCGGTACAATGCATTGATACGTAGCCAAACTTGTGTGTTCCCCCAACATCCTTCGGCGGGCACCGCTCGGATGTGAAAGGTACTGCTCCGCACTCTCGGAAAGCGCGAAGATGAACCTCTTCGGAATCCTGCCATCCACGCTTTACACATGCACTAAACTTACCCCCTCCCTCTTCTTCCCTCTCTTCCCCTTCCCCCCTCTCTTCGTCTCCCCCCCCACCGCCACCTCTCCCCCCCTCCTCCCACTTGCTGCGAAAATCAGTTGCATTCAGATTTCCCGTCGGCGCTGTTTAACTACGGGGTTTCCGTAATGCTGGCAGGCGACCACGTGCGGGCCGTTTCGGCGATGGAACGAGCCCTTGAGCTCGAGCCAAAAAACTTCAAGACTGTGGTCTATCTAGGGCAGGCGAGTAGTGTGGAATAGTACTCTCCCGCGAATATTGCCCCTCCCCCCCTCGCTAGCGACCCGTTCATTGGCACAGTATGGCGTAAGCAACTCAACTTCTTCATCTTGTTCCTGGCACCAATCAATCAATGTCACTGCATTAATGTCAGCAGGAGTACCTCGCTCTTACCAGGGAAGCCCTTCTAGCAGGCAGGGGGGGCATGGCAATGGGGCAGGGAGACATGAAGCACACCAGCCAAGACGGCGTTAGCTCTGACGCCTCGGCCGAATCGCTCCTGTGGCGAGCGGAGTTCTACACCGACCAGGCCTTGGCTGCGGGATCTGGTTTTCCGCTCGCGAGGCTAGTCAAAGGCCAGGCGTTGGTTCTTAGGGGGCAGTTTCAGGTCAGCACTTACTTCATGCCTTCGGTGTCACCTTCTGTCCCCTCCTCTTATTCGTTTGCACTCTGGGTGGGCTACTTTTGCACCTGTGCTGGGTAGATCAATCTTATACGTGGTTGGCGCTTGGGAACAGATATTGACAATTTTTCAACGTGCTAGGTGGGAGCTTGAAGCCCAACTCACGCAGCAAAACGTGTTCCCTAATCCCGTTACACCTGCACCAACGCTTTGGGGACACAATACTCTGCACCAACGCTTTGGGGACACAATACTGGGATTTTATAATAGGACAAGGACTAAGCTTGACTGTGGAATAATACATGAATTACTTTACCAATCCGTTTTATGCTGGTGTGTTGCCACCGTGTGCACACAGGGGTTAGGGTTGGATGTAGTCAACTACTGTTTCGGAAACAAAATAATTTCGTGTCCGTTTACTCCAACGCACATTTTTTCATCGTTTTTCATCTCACACAACACAACACACCTTTCCATCCGTCCTTCCCACCCCGCTTGGCACTGGCACAATCTGGTGTACGAAAACAAAAAAAACACACACACACGCACCAATTGCTGCAGGAGGCCGCGGAGCACTTCCAGGAGGGCATCACCGCCTCGCTCCGCCTCCTCTCCGGCGGCATCCCCGCGGGGAGCGGACAAGGCGGCATGGGACAAGCCGACGCTCTTGACCTTCCGGCTGCCTACAACAGGCTGGGGCTTGCGCTGAGGGAGGCGAGGCGCGGTGACAATGCTGAAAAAGAGGCGTTTTTGTCGGGGCTGTTGGTAGCTCCGGAGGACTTGGCCCTCCTCGTCAACGGTGGAGCGGCGCACCAGGTACTCTTGCAATTCATGCTTCTGCTATTACTACTGCTACTACTGCTGCTGCTACTACTACTACTACTACTACTACTACTCGTACTACTGCTACTACTACTACTGCTACTACTACTGCTATATTATTATAGTAATACAGTGGTACCATTGTGCTGCTGTTGGTGACGACTCACGTGCGCGCGACTTCTACCCCAACCGCAAACTCTGCTCCGTTCCCGCCCCCCCCCCCCCCCCCTATAAATATATGATATACTTACAGGTTGGGTTGGCGTCGGTTGGCAACGACGCTGTAAAATACGCCTCTCACTGCGTGAGCTAGACAACCAGGGTACCGTTTTTTTTTTTGGCGGTCACCAAAGCTGGCGGTCTTGTTAGATCATTTGTGCGGGGTGGAGAACCTTTGCCCGCACAAGGGGAATGATCGATCCGTAGTGTGTATATGGTAAGGCACCCGAGGCAGTACATAGTTCCCATTGCTGTCTCGGAAGTGCCACACCAGAAATTAAATAACTCATTGAAGCTGTCTCCATATGCAAGTCCGCCTCAGAGGCGGTTTTTAGCAGGATGCAGCTCACCCTCCATGCGACTCGCCCAATACCTCACGGCGCTTCGTGCTTGGTGCAAGCAATGTCTGCCTGGTTGGTGAAAACCCAACGTGCTCCGTCCCGGCATTGTTGGGATGCGGGGTCTATGGTCATACGACTACGGCCGTGCACGACATGAGTACCTTTTTCCCTACAGCCCACCCCCCCCCCCCCAACTTTCCCCCCTTCCACACCAGGCGGCAGGTGACATTCCGGGCGCGAGGGCCCTCTACCACCGAGCCCTTGCCTTGCACCCGACCTCGCCTGAGCTTCTCAGCAACCTGGGCTGGCTCGAGGAGCAGAGCGGGGGCGGGTCGCTAAAATCTCTTGAGGCAGCCGCAGAGCTGTACGGGAGGGCGCTCGAAGTGCTGAACGTCGAGTCGCCCGCCCGCAGGCAGGTGGAGGTGAACCTCGCCAACGTTCGGAGCAGGCGGGGCGCATTACTGCAGGCCGCGGAGAGCTGATTGAGGTCCCGCGCGCCATGAACGATGCGGCGGCTTGTCTACTGTAGATGGGCTTGTTTGCGCTCCCTGTTGACGCGTGCTGTTCACTGGTCTATGATAGGGGTATGTGTATATCAACAATTTTTTTCTGAGCCTCCATACTAGAGGAACTTCATACTCACCCAAAACTGACTACGGGAAAATAGGTAGGCTTACCGAATGAACAACCCCATGGCTTAGGTGTGCTTAGGTGTGAAGATACCAGGTATACCATGGTGAAGTTGTGCAACAAAAATGGGATACCGGGTGTTCTCAGATGACGAGTATACTAATAGTCAGTGATGGTCACTAATAGCCAGTAGTAGTCACTAATAGTCGGTAATAGTAACTAATAGTCAGTGTTGCGGTACTGCTGCTCCGCCGTCGAGGGCTCGCGACACCTGTCCAAAGAAATCGCCCCATCAAGGTAGTGAGGGGGGCGGTCGTAGGCTCGTCAGGCGTGATGGCTCGTGACAAACGTTTCTGAAGGGGGTACACTCCCAGCCGGGGACCCACTCAGGGGAGCGTATGCCCTCATGGCTGTTTTCATCGCACCTCACGAGAACATCGGGCGCGGAGGACTTAATCGAACGCTCACATCAGTCACAAATATCTCGTCTAAAATGTGCTACGAACCCCTATCGTGTTTTTGTGGTAGCCCCTCTGGTAGTAGCTCTAGTATCGTCGCACGCCCCCCGCAACTTAAGGGCGTGTTGCATCTTTTCACGTCGGCTTATGTCCGTTTCTGCTTCGTATGGCACCCCCTCCACTATCGCAGCACTCCTCCGCATATGTTAGGGCACGTTGTATGTGATGCGTGTACCCTTAGGCCCAGATCCCGAGCGTGTTTGCCCTATTATTAGGTTCTGCTCCATCGAATGCATCTTCTATCTACGGTATGCACGCGCAGTTTCAGCAATTCAACAATCTGGAAAATTGGATGCATTTTCGTGCAGTTCTCCTGTTGACCCTGCTCGATTTTTTCGCGGGGAGTTGCTGGCTATATACCGAGATCTGGTCGTAGATATTACTTTTATTTCTGTGGAGAGGGCGCAAAAACAAAAGAGATACTTTTTGCTTCACAGGTGGCCGAGACCCCCCCCTTGCACAATGTAGGCGTAAATAAATCCTTGTGGAGGCACTGAACAATGTAGCAAATCCGGCGAGGTGTCGACAACCCATCACCTCGGCACGCCTCTATTGGTGCGCTGCATTGTTCAATATCTCCACAATGATTTTTTTACGCCCACATGATGCAGGGAGGGGGGGCGGGGGGGGCACCTATGTTAACGTTGCCGCCGTCAAGGTCATCTCGTCAAACAAGGCCAGAACCAACGTGCCCCTTTCTCTTTTATACCACAAAACCACGGATTAATCCTTTCTCCCTCACCACAAACCATGAATTATCCTCGGTTCAATTCCCGATCTCCAATAATCCTCTTCTTTCATGCCGTCGGGGGGGTGAAAAACCTCCAGTTGGCAGCTACCAGGTATTACTATATCAGGTATATCTCTGTCCGTGGATATAAGGACCGCTTGAGTATTGATACTAATACCCATGGGGCCTTAAATTTCCGGACATCGTGGTGTAGCTGACTTCGCGCCGGTGGCTGATGTTATGCTTACTTATTTACTACTACTGTTACAGCAGCGTCAGTCTCTCGGACCAGTCCCGAGAGAAGGCTCAACTCCTTGCTGGTTGAGTTCGATGGAGATGATAGAGTTGCCTCCCGAAAGGCTTTCCAAGCTCTCGTCCGAGAGCTTCCGAATGCCCCGGGTGTCCGATGTTGGACGCGTGGTGCGTTGGTCAAGCGTGAGCCAAGCGCATAGCGGGCAACAGACAGGTGGACACATGACAAATGGACATATCACTGAACGATAGACATTGGGTTTGACTTTGATCCTTCACTTGGGGGTGGTTTTGACTAAAACCAGGTGATATGCCCGCTTCAACAGTCCAGGTTTTGGCCTGCATTCGGCTTTCCATTGACGTGATGGCGTTCCTTTGAGGGGAACCCATCCTCAACCTCCATCGTTCAAGCGGGGAGCCTCGTACGGCTTGACCCCCGTTATAACGATGGACCCTCCGCGTAGCACTGGCCACGACAGTCGCTTACGCATCACAGTATTGTCCTCTGGCTCACAACTCGCTGCAACACTACTACTACTGAAAACACGCGGGGCTTCACGTCAAGGAAGTACGTCGATTTTTTTTACAGAATATTCCTCTGTTGCAGCGGCGTGAGCCCTTGGACCGTCAGATTGACCAGGATCGTCACTCCCGAGACCTGACTCTCACCTTGCTGTCTTGATTTCGTTGGAGTGTGTCGAGAATTGGCCAGGCTAGCTCCTCAGAGCACCAGATTTCCTGATACTTCAAGAATTCCAGTCGCCGAAACAGGCAACGCTGTAGATTAACGAGGCACCAAGCGCGTGTTGGATGGTATTATATGTATTCAGGACAGGTGGAACACGTGACCAGTGGGCATGTCCTTCCAAAGGTGGACAGAGGGTTTGACTGGGATCTTCGTCCTTTGGGTGGCACTGAAACGCCCCTGGGGATGCGTGCTTTGGCGTCCATTTTTGTTTTTCCACAGCATATATGTATGCAGGCTCCCCACGCCCGAGACACTCCTCCTTGCCCCTATTGCTTCAGCCGGGAGCTGCCGATAGCTTGATCCCTGCTCATACTAATGGGCTCTCCATTCAGGACTGGTGCGGACAGGCCCTATGCTTCATCGTTCTTAACCTTGGCGTGCGGCGCTGCAACACCACCCCTCCCCTACGCATAACTATCGTGGGCGCAAAACGGGCATTCCTGTCACGGCCCGGTAACAGCCTGTGCGTTCCATACAACGGGTCCGTCGTTCTTCCTCGGCACCCTGTCGCTGCAGCATCCCTCCTGCCCGACGCATAACTATCATCGGTGCAAAACGGACATTCCTGACACGGCCCGGTAACAAGCGTGCACCATCCATATAAGGGGTCCCACGCTCTTGCTCGGCACCCCGTCGCTGACATGCCCCCCGCCCACCGCATAACTATCTTCGGTGCAAAACAGGAATTCTGGTCACAACCCGGTAACAGCGTGTGCACCTCAAAGTCACGGATCCTTCATCGTTCTTCCTCGGTGCCTCGTCGCTGCAACACCACCCCTCCCTGCCTGACGCATAACTATCGTCGGTGCCAAACGGGCAACACCACCCATCCCTGCCCGACGCATAACTATCATCGGCGCAAAACGGGCATTCACGGCCCAGGAACAACGTGCACCTTCAAACGAATCCATACGTTCTTCCTCGGCACCCTGTCGCTGTAAACGCCTCCATGGTGACGATTTTTGGGCTTGGATATGCTTTTGACGTTTCTGCTACCTGAAGGATACCGATTCATCCAAATTCCAATGGACAACGACGTGGACAGTGAATACCGCAGCAATATCACGTACCAGTCTGGGTGTGAATATAAGGACCGTTTGGTATTCATATTGATGTACAAATGGTATTTATATTCCCGCCCAGAGTGGTATATCATACCGGTACTGCAATGCAGCGCCAATTGAAGGTATTAGCTTGCTCCTCCCCAGTGTTCTGTTGTTTTTATGAGATTGGATGGTTGGACGAAGAACTGACCATAATTTCAGCATCAACGTACTGTAACTCCTACCTACTCGTACGTACGTATAAATTCATCTCTCTAAAATACTTGGAAGTACGTACGCTTTTTTTACGGGCAGACGGATTGACACATTTAGACTTTCCGTCATAAAAGTACCCCAGCGAAACTGGGGAATATTATTTTACGTGGGTACACCTGACGCTTCCTTTGTGTTAATGTTAGTAGGGGTAAGGTTATACAAGATGGTATGGGGATATAATACTTTTTTTATCGGGAGCCGAAATGAGTTTCTCGCGCACAGCCTGCCACCAGCACGACCAACCGCATGAATGAATCAATCACTTAGGGACCGACCACCAAAGATAATCGGCGCTGCTATCCTACAATAATAACCAAGTCACCGCCGAAACCAAACGCGCGCTGCGACATAGTCGAAACCTCATTCAGTGTTGGAAAACAGAGAGAAGATAGCCGGCAGTCGGTCATAATAGCTGAATACATCCGAGTTCCGCATTGGGCATCGAGACGAGGTCCCACTCGAAAGGATTCCGGACGGTTTCGCGCGCACCGATGATCCTCTTTTTCCCGTAGCCCTCCCAATCTCGCCGCATCCACAACTAAAAACCAAACATGCTACTATCTGATGGGAGACCGCGGTTTGGCCCCTTGACTGACCGCGCCCAAATACACTAAAAGTAGCATTATTAAGGCCCAATGAGGGCTTGACGCGCACAAAAAGACTGGTCTCCTCGTAGATTATTTGCTTAAGAAATTGCTTACTTTGATCATATTCGAGTAAATTGTGATATAAGGCGCACAGCTCAAAAAGGCAGGCGACTTTGTAATGCCACCGCCCTTTTCCCCAACCTGTTTCAATCAATGCCGCCCCCTTCCTGAGGACGAAACACCACGCGTGCGCGCGTACCAGGTATACAACAACTTTTAATGTTGACAGCAGTAAACTAGAGTCCGAAAAACACGACCTCTTAGTAGTATCTAATCTTAAGTGTCTCCTCTGTGTAACCAACCACTCTTTCTTCTAGTACGATTACTGCTGCACTGCTAGTATACGAGCAAGTCTTATGCCATCACCCCCAACAAAAAACACTCATCATGCACTGTACATTGCGCCTCACACACTCCCTCCCGCAAGTAACCAGCTCAATCCATATTTTTTTTAGCGCACCGTAGTTCGCTGCCGTACTATTTGAGCCCTTTAGAGTTGATAAAACCACAAGACAGCATCACAGAAGCTTGCCACAACGACAGAATCTTCTGAAGTCCGGGCGATGTTGTACCCCCATCAATCGTTCTATGTCATACACATCTATGCTCACGAGATTGTCTTCCACACCTACCTCGGGTTAATTAAGCTAACAGCCACCACACAGTAGATATAATTCTTCGGACATTCGGGGTTTCGTGGTCATTTGGAGCCCCTTAACACGCATGTGGTAATTCATTAATACCAGTACTCAAAACACAAAAAGAGGAACACATAATAGTCAATCGATGCTTCAGACAATCACTCGCCGCGGCACACAGCAGAGGAACGATCCGACGAACGCTCCCCGTGCTCCTCCGCGACAAAACCAGATAAAAAACACTATAGTTGCCATAGTTCTACGCGGAATCCCTTCTACAGGTAGCTACTCATAAGAGCTAGCTAGCTCCCCCCCCTTAACTAGTTGATTGCTGCAACAGCCCCAGCCAAGCCGCACAACAAATCAAATACCAGAAAAAAAAGACGACCAAAACGACAAGAACAATATAATCGTGCTCCCTATTAGCCTCTTGCCTACCCTTCCCTGTACGTGTGCCATCAGACTGGCAAACGTTAATCGAGCCGTACCTTTAAAAGGGCAAGCACGGGAAGAAGGAGAGACGGCGCACTACTATGGTACTATTAGTACTCAACGGTCAAATCGGCAAACATACACTAAAACATAAAAAACAAAGATAAGGTCAAACATGGGGAAACAATGAAAAGTATGCCGTACAGGGGGTAGAGAGATGAATACCCATACATTTCCGATCGTTTAGAATTTCAACGGCTATGACCGCCGAGCTAGGTAGCACTCACCCCCCCCCTTAATGGCCGAAAAACATGCACTTGCCCCACTCGGACAGAAGGTAGGCCAGAGGGTTGATTTCGCATCACGCTGCTATAAAAAAGAGAGCAGCCAGAGCAAAATATTACCTGGTACCTGATAACAAAAAGTGAGAGGTGGGACAAAGGGACAAAAACAATAAAATAACTCCCTCCAGGCGAAGGGGACGGACTGCCCCCCCCCCCCCCGACCCGCCCCACCCTCCACCCGCTTCCTCTCCCCCACCTAAAAATATTACCGAGGCCACTGGTTCTCGTTGCCTACACGAAATCCTCTCTCAAAACACACCGCACCGTCATGTGGGCCGAGAACCCTATACATCTTAACCGTGCCCAAACCCGTACACCATACCGCGCGCACCCAGTACCGTACCGAATACACCTTTTCAACCAGAAAAGGAGCAGCCAGGAAATTACAATGATATGTCAGGACAGACGCATGTACCCACCACCCTCTCTCACCAACGCCTCCGACTCATCTTCGCCAAACCCACCACACGTAACGACACACGGCGTCGCAAAATTAGTAATTCCAGAACGGCGATCTCTCCCCTCCCCCCCCTCCCAAGCTTCTCATATAATATTATCCGCCAAGCTATTGAACCAATCAACACTCAAGTTTATTTTCTGGCCCTAGCCAATCAGGCCGCCGCACCAGAAGGGTCCAGCATCTCCCCCCCCCCCGTCTCCTCCCTCCATAACCCCCCATTTTCGTCCCCGCTGGCCATTTGATAAAAAACGCCTCTATTTACTACCCCCCCACCTTGGAACACCCACCCATACCGTACCGTAACGGGCCCTGCACACATAGCACGCCCGCTCTCAACCAAACACGTGGTCGACACCCACAACTGCGAAACGTAAAAATCAACGGTATTCTTCAAGCCAAGGACCGGGGACGACAAAAAAGATAATCAACGGTACCGTGTTGTTCATGGCGTCAGGCGATGTCACCAGAAACAGATCAACAAAAGCGAAGGCCACCAACAGAAACGCGTTATCAAATGCATTTTTCACCCAACCTTCACCCGGCCTGACCCCTGGACATCAGTATCAACATCAACGTCAGTACCAATATCAATGCCAATATCAAATATCAAAATCAATATCAAATATCGATATCAAAACGGGCTCTTCCTTACAATATCGTATCTGAAACCGCAAAGCAGAAAACATCCATGGAAGGCATTTCGTACACTCCGCCATTGAGAAATAATGCACTAAAGACACAACCGCCCCTGATAAAAAACCCCCCCCCCCCCCCCCCCCCCCCCCCCGTTCTTTCAAGCAGCGACAACATCAACTAAGGGCAAGGTGTGAGGTTCGGGCACGGGCGCCATCGTGCCTCCTCTCGACCTAACCATACACATCCAGACCTTTTGTAGCTGCCCGAAAAAACACCCGACAGGAAACGCTAGCCGAATCCCCGCGAGCTCCAGTAAACCGTAAATTTTGACCGTTTCACCCGATTTTTCGAGCGTTTCACCCCCCCACCCCGCGCACACCAACCATGCAATGCAAGCAATTCCGCCGCTTCTTTAGCGCCACGGCCCTAACCGACCATTACAACCCACATCCACATCCATGATCACCCAGGACAACCGCACGCATCATACCCCCCCCCCTCCCCCGATTGGCATGCGTCGTCACAATCTGGGGGCGCAACGACCTAAAATAGAGACCGCAATAATCGAAGAAGAAATGTGCGAAACGCCTCGTTAATAATACCTCCCATGAAAAACCTGTCCCCAGGTTTGTACCATAGCGTGCCCCCCGCGCGCAGCGTGGCCCGTTACCTCGTCCAAATTCTGCCGTGATGCTTCGAGCGTGACGTAATATATACTTTGCCCGCCCCATGCCATACCATACCATCCCATCCCGTTCCATCTCCCCCCAATTCCAGTCCGTTTTCTCCCATTTCAGTTCCATTCCCTCCTCCCATTCCCTCTCGTTTCAATTCCATTCAATTCCATTCCCCATTCCACTCCCTCTCGTTTCAATTCCATTCCATTGCGCATTCTACTCCATTCCCACCGCCTATCGTACTCGCGACAGGATTTTGCCCACTCGCGACAATAACTGTTTTTTCCCCGACATGCCATACAAGAGGAAACCACCACGTAATAAAAACTGCTCGAAAGAGAGACCATAAGAGAAAGAAAGAAAAAGACAAGGGGGGGGGGGGGACAGGACGGTTCATTGACTTCACGGCTCCACACAAAAAGCGTGCTCGCGTCACATCACGGCTTACCACCAAAAACGCTCTCGCGCCAAGAGCGCCCCCAAGACAACAAAAAAAACGCCGCCCACCATTCTAAAAGGTAAGCCACCCTTGCAAAAGGTAAGCCAACCTTGAAAAAGGTCAGCCAGCCTTGAAAAAGGTAAGCCACCCTTGTCAAAGATAAGCCACCCCCCTTCTAAAAGGTCAGCCACCCTTGAAAAAGGTAAGCCACCCCCCTTCTAAAAGGTCAGCCACCCTTGAAAAAGGTAAGCCACCCCCCTTCTAAAAGGTCAGCCACCCTTGAAAAAGGTCAGCCACCCTTGCAAAAGGCCAGGCACCCTTCAAAAAGGTAAGCCACCTTTCTAAAAGGTAAGCCGCCCTTCTCAAAAGGTAGGCCACCCTTCTGAAGGGTCAGAGGCTCTTGGACAGCATAGACGCCGACGAGGATGTCGTCATCGAAATCGGTTGAGCGTGAGACACGTCTTTCTTCAGCGCGTCCGCCCTCACTTCCACATTCGTGGCTCGCGGCGCGTCGATCTGTCGATTGGGAGCACAACACGGAAATTTCGGAGAAAATGCACGGCGAGGGTAACAAAACAGCAGCGGCACGGACGACAACGGAAGCGAGATCAGGACCCCGCGGGTAAAGCGTAGTACCGGTACCAGATGAACCAACGAAACGAAAAAAAAGGGACAAGGACAAATTCCTGGTACGAATATACGTGGGACCAATCGTTGACCTTCAAAAACCCTTTCGGCGTTTCATAGGCAACATTTCCCATCAGGGGGTAGTAAGAACCAGGTACTTTTCTACTCATAAAATTAGAATTCCGCGAACGGCAACAATTTTGCGAACGGCGCGCGAGCATACGTGTAACGCGGGACATGCCATCCTTGGGGGAAAAGCAGTAGCCTTTACCCTATCACCGAATTATTATCTACGGTAAAGTATGGAAATCGGGGAATATTTTATTATACTTCGTATGCCTTTAGTGTAGTGTGTCGACCATTTTTTATTTTTTTTTCCGAGACAAAGCTGATGAGGGTCGGTGCGGCATTAGGGTCAAGTGTCTAAAGTAGTGTTCTCGGCATTTTTCGTAATATCCCTTCTTACAACACTGGAACCACACGCGGGCCACAACCAATTCCCCGATTTCTACACTGCTATCCTAGATAACAATTCAGAATTTCGGTAAAGGTGGCTCTTTTAGTGACAAAACAAAAACAAAAAAAAGCGTCCTGGTTCGCTCTCGCTCTGTGTGTAAGATTATCCAGGAGGTGGGAAAGAGCTGGCAGTAACCTAGTTGTAGTACTACGTGGTCAACATGGACTGAATGGGCGGTTGCAGCATCAGCTACACCTAGCAGACCGAGCGTAACAAGAAGTACAAGCAGCCCCGGGGTGCTGAGGTGGGGAAGGCCCTCGGTCTGACCTGTAGCACCCTGTTGTATCGTCGTCGGAAGTCCTCCTTCTCGGTGAGCGATCGAAGGGCGAAGTAGTACTTGGCGTACATACTGCTCGAGATGGACATGTCCCACCGGATCGCGCCCAGGAACAGAAGCTCAAGCCTGCCAAAAACAGACAAAAAACCCAAGTACATACATATATATCAGGTAAATACATAAACACGAGGTACCAGGTATCACATAAATACATGGTGCTTTGTACTCGTAGAACATGAGTGGCAACATAAACGATTGGCTATCGAAGCGCATCAATTCAAAAGGCCAGTGTGCGTGGGGCGTGCGCCACAAAACACACACATACATGAAAAACATACATTCACAATTTTTATTGTTACTCCAATATAACCATGTTGATACCGGTACGTCATAAGAGAACTGCAAAAATTACCAGTGTGTATATCCTACGGTGGTAGTAGTAACATTAACATTCACACCACTCGGGCGGAAGTATAGGGAGCGTTTACATATTAACATGAAGACCAATCGGTCCTTACAATTCCGCCCAGATTGGTACCTGGAAAGCAACAATGGTATCAATAGTGGTTACAACCTCCTTTACACTGCACACTGCACACACATTTTTTGGGGGCATATTACTCGGACTCAGTGTACGAATAGGACAATTTTACCTATTAAAGTAACTGGGTTAAAATGCAAGCCGTCTTCTCTTCCCCTAATCCGTGCAAAATCAAGAAAGTGGGCGACAAAATAAAAAAACAAAAAACGAAAAATTAAAACGGAAAAAAGGCAAAAACTCCCAGAATAATATCCATGCCAACGTACCTGTTGATGCTCTTAAGGGAGTACTGAGGGTACACCGTGGAGAACTCTACGTTCCAGCTGCTCAGATCCTGCCACACCTGGGAGCCCACAGAGACAACCGAGGAGGAGGAGGAGAAGGTGGGGGGGGGGTCATGGTCCGCCTTGCCAACAACAATCCCGACATTTTATTGCTGCTGCTGCTGCTGCTGCTGCTGGCTCCGATCCCGACATTTTTCAAAACTCACGAAGGTAGACGGTGCGATTGCACGACCACTCCGTTTCTCGTAGGAATTGAACCTTTTCCGTCACAGTATGGGTACGGACTCCTACGTACGTACCTGGTATGAGCTACGTATTGACTGTTGCCAATTTGATTGGCCATGTGTCGGATTGGAGAGCTACAACAGTAGTATTATACGTACAGTAGGTTCCAAGGTCCCAATGGCAAGCTGGAGGATGGCTTTCCCAGGGCGAATAATTGTCCCGCAATTTTACGCGCGAACCGACACATAAGCTCTACAGCAGTATTCGTACGGGAACTAAATATGCCGGTTGATGGTTACAGTCTACAGTAGAACTTTACACTTTACACCCGTCAAGGTCTTCGTAGAATTGAGAATAAACATGCTACTTTTAGTGCGATGAGTTCCTTGAGGGCTGTTCGGCAAGGGCGAATCCTGTCTACCGTCAACCGACATCTTAGACGGTTTCTGAGGTCTAAGGGGGACAGACGTTTCAATGTCCCAATGGTTTGTTCCCAACCCGAAAGTCCCCTGAGCGAGCACGAGGTCCCCAGCAACGAATCGATTCCAGACCTCCAGAAATCAGATTGAGTCGCATCTATGATGTATTGTACCAGCATGGGAACAAACACGAGATGGTACGTACTCGTACTCGTAGCTCTGCTCTACTGCTGTTGTAGGGAAACTGGCAGGTGCCACTTTGGTCGAAAATGTAAGGACCGTTGGGGGACAAACATCGATACAAAACGGTCCTTCAACTTCCGTGTATAGAGAGGGGTATGATGCAACTAAACGAACCTCTGGGCGAGCAAGCGATCCCAAGCAAACGCATGGACTCCAGTTCTCTACATGCGAAGCAGAAGGAGTGGCATGTATTGTATCATATAAAAAATCAGAAGTTTGTTTGGTATGTACATGGTACACTCGTACATTTAGATAGCTCTGCTATGTACGTATAATAGGTACGTGTAATATGGTATGATATGTTCAGTGAGCAAATCATCTTGTTACTGCCAATCACACGATGAATGAATGAATCGAACGAATCATGGGTTTACCTTGGACGCGAGGAGGAGGCCGCACAACAGCACGGGCTTCCAGTTTCCTGCCAGAAGCGGCACGTGCGCCGTCTCCATCAGACGCTCCACGTAGATCAGGCACACCTGCGACAAGCCAACAAATAACACAAAAAAATCAACAAAATGCATCCAACCATCCATGCGTACTTCTATAATACAGCAAGCAGTAAGTAGTCAACAGCAGTGAAAGCACTACAGAACCAAAACACGCCCAATAGATCTACCGAGATCTACCGTAATTTGTTACGTTGATATTATTTCGTTTGTTGATTTATTTCGTATATTTCTCTCTTCAACGCACATCTGCACTACTACCATTGGTAGGTCGTTCATGTCGTACATGGCATTGCAACGTCTGCTCTGCTTACTGCACTACAACGCAGTACGAGTAGTATCTCTGCTGTGCCGTGGTTTTATGACCACATAACTTGTATCTCTCTATTGATAGGATAAAGAATCGGCACGGACACTGCTGGGCTGCTGGGTGTGCTGGATGCTGGGTGTCGACGGGTAGAACGAACGGTTTCATGTGAACAACACACAAGCACCATGAACGAAACGCACGGAATGCTGCTGCAGCGTTGTAGGGCAATATTTCATCCATGGGAGATACCTTCGACCCTTAAAAGCAATCTTTTTTTCTTAAACCAAAACATTCAACAACGTAAAAGACCATCTGTTATGTTTTTTTTTTTAGCCGTGATTTCTGTAGTTTTTTCAGCGATCTCCGAAGCCCCAAAAAAAGCACCTACAACATCACACCTACGGCGAGCTGTACCTACGGGCTATGACGCTTGTGTAAGATGCTGCTTCTACCTCGCATGGAAGCGATGGCAGCAGCAGCAGCAGCAGCAGAAGCAACGGCAGCAGCGATGGCGATTCGACGTGGCAGCAGCAGCAGCAGCAGCAGCAGTAACAGCGGCGGCAGCGGCGGCGATGGCGATTCGACGTCGACCGCAAAAATCCAGCCGTACTTGGATGCCGAAACCACGCTCGCGGAGGCGCGGTGGTCGTTGGCTTCGCGTCGTTCGACGCAAACCAGACAAACCAATACTCTACAGAACCAGCTTCGAATATCAGAAGCGATATTAGACGGTCCTTACTTCTCATGCACATGTTTCTGGAGCCTCAAAACTAGAAAAATAATCGACAGAAATCACGGCTCAATTTTTTCTCAAAGTAGTTGGTCTAAAGGCGGCATGTTTTTTTTCTATACGGGATACTATGTTAGCCGTGAAAACAAAGGTAAAGCCCGAGAATCAGAGCGCCTCAACAGCTAGTCTCATGCGAAAGATCATACACAAACAATATACTATAATCAGCACTATGATAGATCCTGCGATACATCATGCTACAGGGGTCGTCATGTGAGAAAGACGGAATTTTCCAGGGATGTTTCGTGATTTTTTTCATTCACAACAGCGATGCAAGCATCGAAATTGAAAACGGTCAACGTTACAATGACCCCGTGGGTCGTGGGGTTCTTCGCAGCCCTGGTTTAGTTGAGCGGAGATGCTGGCTCAAGCCCTATATACTAATTTTGTTTGAGAGCGTAACTGGGACGAGCGATTTGTAGGTTTGCAGCAGTTCGGAGACATAAGCCTCGTTGCCAGATCTCACCACCGTGCTTTGACCACTAGGTATCAGTCGAGACGGGAGTTGCGGCAAACGTTGCCCAGTGTACGTAGGTGTAGTCAGCTGTGCGTTTCCATGAAAGCCGCGGTTCCCGGCCTCTTTTACAGCTGAAAATACGGCAGTTCTTGGTTTCCGGCTCTTTTCATTTTTTTTTTGTCGCCACTGGAGAAAACAAAATCACAAACAACGTTCCTGGAAAATTCCGGTCTTTCTAAAAAATGACGACCCCTGTATTGTATAATCAACATTATGAAAGATCATGCGATATAACCTAACAGAAAATACAGAAAATACAGCGGTACCCGTAGCAGGATGTACAGTTACGGCATAATTGTACTGCTGTCGTTTGCTGCGTGGCTACGAGCGTAGTGACTGCCAGGTACTCGTACAACACCACCGCTGTCCCTGTCCGATGATATCACGAATCAATAATCGGGGCCCAACGATTTGTATGCGCCCGAGCTACGAAAAACGAGACGCCTAAACCTCCGGGGGGGGGAGCCGTGCATTCTACTGCTGCTACGAAATTACAAGCAGAAACGTCAAACACATTTTTTTTGTGTTAAAACACTTCTTTAGTTGCGTACATTCAGCAGGCATTCACCAATACAATTAGTACGGGGGTGTCGATACTACATACAGGTATTCAACAAAACACGATACTACATACTGCATCACCCTGGGCGTGAAACGTCAATTAATTGTGCATGTGCAGCAGTAAGTATATTACCCTGGTAAGAGGTACTGGTAGTGCTGCTGTGTATTTTGTAGTATTTCAGTATTTTTATACTTGTGTTATTTCCCAGTCTATACATTTTCTGTCGTACACTACTCGTATCGTCCTACGGAGGGGAGCCTGAGACCACGAAGAAGGAAGTAAACTATTTTTCGAATCGGTACAGAATCTGAATGTGCTGGCGTGCTGCCGTCTGAGGGGACTGAGCGTTTCCTTTTTATTGCCCCAGTTATCTATCTCACGTAAACTCGATGCAATACAATCGTGACCCCTGCATGCCGTACGCCGCTGTAGGGCGCTGGAATCTAATCCACTTGAACGAACTTTCAACTTGAACATGAAATAAGTAACCAGGTTTCGCCCGACTTTTCCCGCCTTAAGAGCTTTTGCGCTCTCAAGAGCAGAAATAATTCCCGACTTAAAAGAGAGAGTTTGCTGTCATCCCGAGAAAATAACAAATCGCTCTTAAGTGGGGATACGAGCGGTGCGGAGATAATAGCGGTATTTTTGGCCTGTTCCCAGGGGTACCCCACTGCTGTTATACCTGGTTTTGGCAATTCAACTACGCAAGAGTACGTACGTAGTTGTAGTTGAGACCTGTCAGCAGATCCGCCAGAATTATACACGAGGTAGGAGGTATTACAACTGCTTTAGTATACCCGGTTTAGCATTCCAATACACCCAGTACGTACAGCAGTAGTTCAGACCTGTCGGAATTACGGGTACCTGATGTGTTGCAACTAATATCTCGTAGTACGCACTACAGTAGGAATATCTCAAATCATTCAGCATCTCTCTCAGAATTACAAGTTACACAATGGTACCGGTACACAGAGCTGAGTAATGGTCCACGGGGATATTTTTTTGATATCTTGTTATTTGGATAGGACGGCTTACGGCTTACCAGAGAGCACTCGCTGCTGAGACACGCCTTGTTGAACAGCGTCTTCACGAACCCGTAGATTTCGTCCACCGTGGGTACCTTGGGCGTGGAGCGCACCTCCCTCAGGGTGAACATCGCACCCGGCAACGCCATTATCGGCGCATGCACGAAGTTGTACCTGTCCACAACCAAAACCACATGAGTTATCACACACCATTTACCAGACACAATTTATCACACACCAGTTACCACACAACAGTTCATCACACCCCAGTCACTACGTGCACAACAGTTATTGCTCTAGGGTCGGAAACCGGAAATATTTCGTTTGTTCGTTACTCTGTTCATCCAAATCACACAACAAAAAGTCTACTTTTTCCTTTTTTTTTCGAGGGTTAGAAGAGTTAGTCCAATCACCAATCACACAGCAGTCATCGCTCGCTCGCGGAGAAACTGCTGTTATTTGTTACGATGTTTTGATCTGATGTGTTTCACAATTTACCTACGTACCTTATCTGTTCATTTATTTACTGCCGCATTTACCAGGCAACATATCATAATATGTACCAGTACATACATTCAATTTCGTCTTTTACTGGTACACTTTACAACAGAAAAAACATCATGACGAAAAAGTATCCCCTAGAAAGGTGTAGGCACATAATTACTTAGGTTCAGTATACTATATATATTCGATTTTGGGCGTTAAATATGGCTGTAAATTGGTTCTACGCAGTCAGTTCTTCGAATACAAAAAAGGATGGATGTCGTCTAATAGAGAAAATTAATGAATGTTGCAAAACAGGGGTCACCATTTATTGCTAAACAAAAACACACACAAACAAACAGACACAAAACAAAAACGAAAGGCAAGTCACCTGAGAGTTGGAGAGACAAAGTACTTCTCGTCGAATATGTCTGCCATCCTGTGGTTGAAGGGTTCTGGAGAGAGCTTCTTCTCTGCCGACTGCCCCTCTCGTCTCGCTGCACTCCACCCCCCCTCCCCCCACAAGGCGCTCTCGTTGGACCTCAGGGTGGCCAAAGAGGGGGCCGATCGTCGCCATGCCTTTTCCACAGGATAGGGCACACAGCGTCCATAAGGCAGGGCAGGGTAGGGTAGGTTAAGGTACGGTAGGGCAGGGCAAGGTAGGATAGGGTAGGGTAAGGTACGGTAGGGTAGGGTAGGGTAGGGTAGGGTAGGGTAGGGTAGGGTAGGGTAGGGTAGGGTAGGGGAGGGTAGGGTTGGGTACGGTAGGGGCGGAAATGGGACAATAAACATTGCTGGGCGTGGGCGAATGACATGTGGTTTGTGTTTTACGCCGCATGAGTACCCGCGCCAAATCACCGACCCACTACAAAAACAGCATACGTTCCTCTTGACCGTCCTGTCGTGAGCCAAATATTTACTCTGATACCCGCAACACCCAATTGTGATGACATTCTTACCTTCATGGACGGTGCAGCGAAGTCAGTACCCGCGTTAGCCGCCTTAGCCGCTGCGGCCTTCCGGCGCTTCTCGGCGACCTTCTGCTTCCATTCGCACGTCTTGATGTGTTGGTACACCACCACCGAAACTGATCGTGCATCGAACAGGTGGGTGGGTGGGTGGGTGGGTCGGTGGGCGGGGGTTAGAGTGACTATTGTCAGTACTCGTTCATTTTCGAGTACACATCAGTAAATCACATGCCCACCAAACAATATCAACGCCACCACCACAAACGACAATCAACAACACCCCCGGCACCGCCACCACCACCAACAACCAGTGGCAAAAACAGTGGCGAAAACAGTGACAACTGTTGAGCGGAAGCGAGCGAGCGAGCGAGCCCGGCCGTGCGAGCGTGCATGCGTGTGTGTGCGCGTGTGTGGGAAAATGGTGCATTGGGAACATAGGGGCGTTGCCGGTCACTTCTCGGCGGTGGCATTGGAACAAACAAAAGCTCCTCTGATTACTAAAGTCCACTGATCAAGGTCGACTGATTAAGGACGCCGTGAGTATGTCGCCCGAATGGGTCAACAGTCAACAGTCAACAGGGTGCTGGCGCGGGATCTGGTAAGGCCTAAAAAAGTCAACAGCAGTAATCGTTTCACACACAGCACAGCACAGAGCACAGATCAGATCCCCGTTTCATCATCTATAGATCTTTCGGGGGCAGAAAAATCCCTGATTTATTCGTATGATCTGCACGTATCTACCAGGTACGTATTGTACGTATTCGTATCTACTACTACTGTAATCATGTTTGCCGGGTGGGATCGGTTTGACACGGCTCTTGCTCTGGCACAATATACACCTGGTACGGTATATCATAACGGCAAATATGGGATCTGAATGATCTGTATGATCTAGATGATCTGTATGACCTACGAGTAGATCGTGATCTGTCCTATGTGCGAATACTTTTTACATATTTGAAAAAAAAAATACCTCACCTGCGAGATCGATTACTGTTTCCATTTTTTTCGGCTGCAAAGAACTACGTACGTACATACAAAAATGCAGGTATATTTATCCTACATCCGACTGCTGATGTGCTGCATGCCATGCGCTGGTTATATATTAATACCAGCATCTTCGTACTGTTGATGTATTGCATGTTTGGGCCGCAAGCAAGTTGCAAGTAACGCCCCAAACCACTTCCAAAGACGAACTATAATAATAACTATTAATTGCTGTACGTACGTAATCATAGCGCCGTGTGTGTCGCGTCAGGCCGACTGAACCCTTGTTTCCCACTTCGTTAGGTACGCCTGAAATGGGTGGTCGTATACAAAAAGTCGCGCTCATTACTTAAGTTTACTAGAGCCGGTCGCCCCGGTGGTCTAACAGGTAACCCCGAAGACTGTTAAGTTTGAGTTCGAGGGTTCGAGTCTCCGTAAGGAGATCATTATTCTCAAATGACAACAACTGTCGAGAGCGCATATTATGGCGTGGGTAAGCACAATTCGACGAGAGTCGACGAGGGAAGAAAATGCTGAAATCTTCTCGCGATAGAAGTACAAGGCATGTACCGTGCGTAGTCGGGGAGGGAGGGAGGGAGGGAGGAGAAAAGCCTACTTAGTGACCCCGGATCTGAGTTACGACTATGATAGAGGGAGAGAGAAAACTTTAAGGACGAATACAACAAATGGGATAGAAAAAAAAAAACTATGCATTTACAGAAGAGTCAGAGAGCCGACCCTTCGGGCCTATTACACCAACAGCAACTCGTGCTAAAAATAAACACGTGGAGCTACAGCATTTCATTTTTCAGAAAATATTTGCAGCCAGCAACACCCGTTACACACATAATACAAGGTACGTAAGTAGATAGCCCCTTTGCACCAACAACGTGTTGAGGACAAACTCTTTAAAACTAGTGTAGGCAATTGTGTAAATAACGCCGCAGCTGAAACCCATCGCCTCCTCACCTCTTCTCAAGGCGTCGTGGTAGTTCGGTCGCACCATGGAGCTGGGGGGGGCTACAGCGCTGGGAACCCTCCTCTCCGGCGCTTTGTACTTCATGTCCTGCAGGCATTCGCTTGACATAGTTGGCGTGAAGGTCGCGTAGCTCGGCACGAAAGTCTCATCTTTCTCCTCCTCGTCGTCTCCCTGCCAATAAGACATGCAGCAAGCAGTACCGAAGGGCACACACAACCGTTTTTCGTTTTTCGAGAGCTTCAGTTGCAGTCTTCTTTGTGCCCACGCGCCCCCTTTTTTTTTGTGTTCCAGGCCAGTTCGACGATCTTCGACGAGCAGCAGCAATTTTTTTTCTTTAGAAGTTAGGGGAGTGTAGTGTAACATGCGCAGCGGTGTTCCGTACGCTTACGATATGCGATATATACTCGTATATATATACAAGAAAATGTCACCGCTCAGCAGCGGTGCAACCCTTACTGAAGCCTTCTCATGACTACAGGTAACTACTCCGGTTGCCTGTCCTTTCCTGTCGTTCTTAGTCGTGCTCTGTTTTACGTACGTTGTTTTTCTTTCCATTTCATTTCGTTTAATTTCCTTTGATTTTTATTGTCTGTCGCATCTTCTCTGGGAGAAGCACGACACTTTTTTTTTTTTCTGTCATGTTTTTGTTTGGTTGTTTGGTTGTTTGTTGATTTGCTTATGTTTCTTTATTTTTTCTCTATGTTTTCATTTTCGCTTTTTCTCTCTTCTTTTTTAGTTTTCTTTTCTCTTTCATGCACCTGGATTGCTAGCAGGTAGTCTTGCCTGTCGTATATGGCATTGCATTATCTGCTCTGCTTTATGCACTGCAGCGTAGTATCTCTGCGTCGAAGTGTTGTGACTACAGAACTGGCACCTCTCTAGGATGAAGAATCGGCACGGACACTGGTTGTGCTGGATGTCGACGGGTAGAAAGGAAGGTTTTAATGTGAAGAACACACACAAACTACTGTAACGCGAAAGATACATAAAAACTGAATAATAAAAATAAATTTCGTAGAATAATAGTCGGCACCGCGAGAAATAGAGGGGAAGTCTCCTCCCGGCTTTGCTCCCGTTGGATATCGCCTTCGTGGAACTGAATCAAACGGAATCGGACGACAAGCTTGTCTCAGAGACAATACCGGGGTATAATGTAGAATATGTACCTTTCAAAGTTTCACTCTGGCGAGCGCTACGAGAGCGTCGGACTGGGTGATATTTTTTTATACCAGGGCGAGGGTGGTCGATTTTGTTTTTTTCGACATCTCACAGAATTTTTTGTTCGTTAGGGGGGGGGGGGTGTACTCATGTTGTGCACGGCCGTAGTCATATGACCATAGACCCTCGCATCCCTACAATGCCGGGACGGAGCGCGTTGGGTTTTCACCAACCAGGCAGAGGGGGCTTGCACCAAGCGCGAAGGGGGGGTTACTAAAACCAAGTGAAAAAAAAGAAAAAAAGGAAACTTTTTTTCACCATTTTCTTATTTCATCATGTGATCACAACGGTTGCAACGGTTTTTTATTCCGACCTCTGGGGTTGTGGTGTGTCGTTTTCTCTTTTTTCTGGGCGCCCCTGACCAGGGTGTCATTTATTTTATTTTATTTTATATGTTTCCATCCTGTTTTATTATACTCGCCCTTTTTTTCTCTCTCCCTCTTCACGAGTATTACTAGATATATATATTAATTAATAGTCGTAACTCAGATCCGGGGTCACCACGAGGATGATGAATCGGCACGGACACTGGGTGTGCTGGATGTCGACGGGTAGAAAGGAAGGTTTAATGTGAAGAACACACACGTAGGCTCTTCTCCCTCCTCCCCCACTACGATACGCGCCTTGCATTTTCATCGCGAAAAGATTTCAGCACTTTCTTCCCCTCGCCAACTCTCGTCACCTTATGCCTACCCGCGCTATGCGCGCTCTCAGCGGTTGGTGTCATTTGAGAAAAAAAAACTCCATACGGAGACTCGAACCCCCGACCTCAACGGTAGCAATCTTCGTGGGTAACCGCTATAAATAGACCGCCGGGGCGACCGGACAATGCATCGACTAAACCACATACCTCGGATACATGTATACTTAAGGATACCAGAGGGTAGAGGCAATAAGAAATAAGATTGGTACAACAGCATCAACACAAAACATAAAACACGAAAAAATAGTGTTGTTCGTGTTTATCGACGTTTAAGTGTATGCTGCACATACGTACAGTACGAAGTTAAATGTATTATACTCGTACGATAGTACCGGGTATATCCATCCGTAGGACTCTATTTTCTATTTTAGTAACACACGAATATTTCAATATTTCGGTTGTCTGCCGAAATCTCGGTAGAATCTCGGTGCGACCGAACGGGCAAGTTCAAGTTTGAAGTTTAAAGCTGAAATGGCAGGGGAGAGCAGGGGGCCCTCCTGTTCGTATACCGTCGTGTATTTATATATCATACCAGGTAACAAGGAAGAAAGCACACCCCGGTGATAATATTTTGACCTTTAAAATTAGTGTTACCGGGTGTGCTGTTGTGGGGGGGGTGTGCTATCTAAAAATCCCCGGTGATAGGCAACATGCACGGGAGCCCCGCAGGCAGGGAATGTGGTGACGTGTGGGGGGGGGGGGGGGGGCGTACTCATATTGTTGCTTGCCTTAGTCATTTGACCATTGACCACGCATCCCTTTCGAGACGGAGCACCGTTCCTACTCCTAATAGAGACACCTCCAACACTTGGGCGCTCATTACGTTGTTTCCATATATTACAAAGAAACTTTTTGCTAATCGTATCCCCTTCCTGTTTCGCCGCCTGTGGCCACCATCTATCTCCTAAGATAGCGATCGTTTTCTCGCTACTATTTAGTGCACCAAACTGCTCCATGTCACACTCGTCTATTTTTCTCATCTCCTCCTCTAATACACCCCTTTCCTCCTTGTACCTTTCACATTCTCGTGGGGGGGGGTGATAATGAGGGGGTGTGCTAAGGGTAGTGATAATTGCTAAGGAGCGTTAATAGACCTCGGCCAGACTGCAGATGGCGTGGTAACAAGAGGGTGTGATAGCAAGGGGATCGACAACAAAGGGGGGTGATGCCGGCAACAAGGGGTGTACCATGGGTGTACTAACATGTGAGAGGCTGTAGTATGAAACCAGCTTGCTTTTCTGTTCCCACGCAATACTGCCGGTGACGGTAAGGCTCACGCCTGAAACTGGACATGACAGCAAAGACCCCCGCCTTGCTGCAATGCCGCAGAACGGATACCGGTAGGGCATCAAGTAGCTGTTGCGCTGGCGCAGCTTCCGGGTTGGAGATTAATTGCTGTTTAGCGTAACAGGCGTCGGGAGGCGTGTTGCGCGCAGTGAAACAAGAGGTTTCGCGCCGGGCGACTTTTTTCGTCGCATCCGAAAAACCCGGTGGGCGTGTCCTTTCCGTCAGAGGCGGGCCTTTTTTGTTTTCGCTGTGGTCGAAAAAACTGTTTTAAGGTGTCTAAACACACTTTTTCAAGTGATTTTCGGGCAAATATCAACGAAATTGTCGCGTTTTTTTTTTCTCCGAGCTACACGCCTGCGGCCCGGGAGCGCAACACGCTTTCCAGGTTACGTTGTGTGCTTCACGGAACAGGCACCGGAGCCCTACATACCTCTATGCCCTGGTGACAGGTGCAGTACCACCATATGATAGGAATTCAATGGTGTCAAAACTCCCGAAGATTGCACATCAGAGCCCCTTGCCCCTCTGAAAAACTAACCGCTGCCATCATCCTATCGTACATGAAACCTCTCTTTCTAGCCGACGCTTCCAACAACAATACATTACGCACTGGTTAATCTTCGAGATAATGCTACAACAATGTCACGCGACAAGTTCCGTGATTGGCCACAAAGCTCCTACCGGCGCCGGTGGTTGGGGCGTAGCGCACAAGTAGGAGGAGTGCGTCGAAGTAGCAAGTGTTGTGGGTGAATGGTATCCACCCGAGGTGGTGTGGTAATTTTGGAGTTTGATGGTGTTTTCAGGCGCACCTTCGTAGGGGGTGTGGTATTCACCGTACCCCCGGTGATAAAGCGACGATAAAAAACGGACCCCAAAAAAAATATCACCGGGTGTGCTCATGTATGATAGGGTGTGTGGGTGGTATCTTAGGGGGGTGTGCTTTCTTCCGTACTATATATGCGGCAGTCTAGAGTCGCAGACAAAGACCAAGCATATCAGTCAAAACAGTGGACTACGTAGACTACACAAATAGAGCAAGCGCAACACAGCAGCAGCACGTAGTAGTGTTTATAGATAGAGAAAGCACAGCAATTATTACGTGTACGTACGTACTCGCCACGGCTGTTGTTGTTGCGCGTCTGTTGCCTTTTCTTTCAACCTTTCTACACATCAAAGTCATCAACGCGTCATCAGCTATTGACTATCAATTATCAATAGCCTAACCAACAGACTGACTGTCGCCCGTCGCCCCCTGCTGGGTCAAGATCGGGGGTTATACGAGTAACTTTAAACGTTCGAACGGGTAAACAGATCTTCTTCAGTTATTATTCTGTCGCTGAAAGCAGCGCAACTTACCATTTCTTAAGTGGTTCCTTCGGTCAAAACAAAAAAAGACTATATTAATACGTACGTTCGACATACCGGTAAGTCTTTTGATTATTTTTTGGTAGTTTTCGGCTTTTTAATAGCAAAACTATTTCTGGTACAAAAACACCACATCAAGACTCCTTACCAAACACGGCATAGCTCCAGTTCTCAAGCTCAGACCTGCTCCCGGCCAACGTATACGTTTTTCGTTTTTGGTCTCTATTAATAGCAGGTGTGGGGGGCCTTGGATCAGCAAGGGAGGGCAGGCATTGCTCATCACGAAACGAAAGTGCTCTTGCAGCAATAATTTTGATCGTTTCGGAGCTCCCGTTTGGTACCCACACACTGCTGTGGCCGCGCAGGACGCTACGGATGGTCGAACTAGAGGCCCATGTAGGTTCGCCTACTACGAGTAGTGCTCGGCGTCCTCGTTGAACATCCGAGTTAAAACAACAGCATCAGCAGCCGGGGGAACTGCCATTTTTCAAATTCGTCTTTGGGTGCCGGAGGTATGGGGAGTCGTTTTCGAGTAATAGGCACTTTTCGTGACGAAAAAGGCGTAGGATCCATCCGGCCCCGAACACAGAAATGTTGCCCGCGTGGACCTGCGCTCTCTAAAACTGCTCGCAGGGATTGAGCATCAGAACTGGAGAAATGTCGTTTTCGGTAGGGAGTAATGAAAGGCCGAAATTATACCAAAAATAGTATTGCAACTGACAACAATTTAAACGGATTTGCTTTTGTTTCAAGACTGCAGTGCTCTCAACTTTTTTGCCCGAAGGGGCCCCGTAACAGATATCACTCTGTCCCGAAATATAAGAACCGTTTCTATTGAATATTAACCTACATAAGGTGCTTATATTTCGGGACAGATGGTACTACCAGGTAGGTATCTTCTCTCGCCACTTTCGTGTCAAGGCGTCAAGAGCTCGGGGAGGGAGGTCGGAGTGAGAGGCCTATTGGGACAGACCTCCGGCCTGCCTGTTGAAAATTTTGAAAAACCAGGCAACCAGGCAGAGACTCCTATTTTTTATATAATTTTGAATTTTCTTTGCAGAACAATCCTACTTCGCCCCCAGATCCGCGCGAACGAGAGCATTTCAGTGACAAGATTTAACAGCGACACTTAAAGTATTGGTCATGGACGGCTCGGATCCTGTGGGTGGATGTGCGGGCGCCTTGAGGGTTGCAGGCTCGGCAAGCTGGTGGGCTGCCTTGGCTTTCTTGCCTCGTGAAGAAAAACGCGATTCTACAAGTTACAGCACAAGAGAGGGGTTTCCATTCAGGAATGTACTCCTATTATAATATAAGTTATTTTGAAACGGGTTGTTTTATTTTGTGTAACCGTCGAATTTGTTTTGCGCGAGAAAGCTGCTGTACGCACGCCATCACCACAACAGCGCAGATAACCAGTTGCACAGCACAGCACTGCCTGCCTGCTGCTGCTGATGCGTTGCTGGTGGTCGGCTTCAAGACAGCACATACGGTACGTCTTCTGCCCCCAAGAGTAGTAGGCCTTGCACTTCTGCTACTGTGCTGCTACTGTGCTGCTACTGTGCTGCTACTGTGCTGCTGCTGCTGCTGCTGCTGCTGCTGCTGCTGCTGCTGCTGCTGCTGCTGCTGCTGCTGCTGCTGCTGCCGCCAAGCTATTTCTGTGTGTCGCGTGTGGGGTGTGAAGGCCTTGTGGATTCCGCGCAGGCAGTACGTAGTGTATATTAATCTGGTGGTAGTTAATCTTGCTCGGGTCAGGCTAAGGCAGCTAGTTGCGCTAAGGGGGGTATTGTAGGTGGCTCCATCAACCTGGAGTCTTTCCAAGCCACAGCATCCCGAGCCGGTCAAACCAACCTCGAGTCTTTCCAAGCCCCACAGCATACACGACGGCCGAATCAACCTAGAGTCTTACCAAGCACAGCATCCCAGCACCTGTAACACTAGCACAGGGTTCGGGAGGTCGGCTTTGCTCGCATCTCGAGCCTTCCCGAATCAACCTAGAGCCTTGCCGAATCAACCTAGATTTTTTCCGAATCAACCTAGAGTCTTCTCGAATCGACCTAGAGTCTTCCCGAATCAACCTAGAGTCTTGCCAAGCACAGCATCCATGTCGGTCGAATCAACCTAGAGTACCAAACACAGCATCCCAGCAGTCATCATTAGAATAGGGTTCGGAATAGGGTTCAGGTCGGGAGGTCGGCTTGAGGCGCCGAGCACAAAACCTGCGTAAATATTCAGTATCAGCAGTATCAGTAGGTGTCCACGCGGGGTGGGTATGCTTAACGCAGTTATGACGAGAGGTTTCCACCGTGCGCACGGACGGAAAACCCTCATTATTTCCACTCTTCTATTAACAGCGGTACCAATCAAGATACACCGAGAGACAAAAAAAAATAATAACGTACGTATAAAAACAAAATCATCGTCGTTCGTTGTACTGCTGTACATTGTATATCATGCACAAACAATGATGGACATATTATTTACCTGTAACAGTCGTCGTGGCATACCGAAAGACACCAACTGCCGAGAGCGCCGATTACTAGCGTGAGTAAAAACAACTCGACGCGAGTCTATTAAAAGTAGGGAGAGTAGGGAACAAAGTTATAAACTCCTTCTCAAAGGCATGTACCATCGTGGATAGGGGGGGGGGGCATACTCATGTGTTGCTTGCCTTAGTCATTTGACCATTGACCACGCATCCCTTTCGAGACGGACCACCGTTCCTACTCCTAATAGAGACACCTCCAACACTTGGGCGCTCATTACGTTGTTTCCATATATTACAAAGAAACTTTTTGCTGATCTTATCCCCTTCCTGTTTCGCCGCCTGTGGCCACCATTTATCTCCTAAGATAGCGATCGTTTTCTCGCTACTATTTAGTGTACCAAACTGCTCCATGTCACACTCGTCAATTTTTCTCATCTCCTCCTCTAACACATCGGGGGGGAGGGAGAAGAGCCCGTTATGTGACCCCGGATCTGAGTAACGCCTATTAACCGTTTATTAAGGGCGGGAGGGAGCACGAGAGAAAAGGTGTAACTTACTGGTACACGAGGCCACAAATCCCGCGCTATCGCACTATTAATAATATCACGCAGCTTGCAAATATGAGATTCGACGAAACTATCGACCTCACAGCCGAGGTGCCGTTTTCATCACTATCATCTGTCACTATTGATAGTATAATATGTACTCGTTTATAAATAAACTCCTATGTACCAAGTAGACTTGTAGACTACCGGTATGATGCTGAACTCTAGCATCCTGGTACAAAATGCCGCAGGAACACGTGGGAGATGCGTTCCATATTCCAACGGACGCAAGGCAAAGGCACAACGACAACATCATCATCAATCATGACACTCACCGCTCACGGCACATCACGTCATGACCAACCAGCCATTGAAACGGGGGAACAGAACAACTTGATATTGACAATTAAATGGGTTAAATTCTACAGGTCTACAGGCTACAGGCTACAGGACATGGAACGCGGTTCCCATTTGGTATTTCGACACCGCCCTCGCCACTCGGCACCCAGACCCCGACTAAGAGCCCCTGGAAATGTAATACGCCCAACAGGGCCGCCCGAGGCCTATTAACCGGTAGCACCTTGCCCCCATTTCGAATGCTTTTGTAATATTATGAAATGAATCATTGTATACCTGGTATAATGCTTTATGTTGAAAATTAATTGAAATAGAAATTGCCAGGTAGGCCTCCGGGGGCCCTGCGGGGCTGAGCATATTTCCAGAGGCTCTCAGTCTCTATTAGCCGGGGTCTGGGTGCAATTTTCGATCGCCGTAAACTGGCATCATATTTCAAGCCGACGCATTCAGTCAACCCTTTCACAGATGCTCCCAGTACCTGGGAGTGAAAGTATTTTTTTTCCGAGAAAAAAAAAGTTCAGGTACTTCGTGTACTCGGAGCATTTGGGCTTCATGCACTGCGAGATACTGCGAGTACTCGCAGTATTTCGGGGTTCAATATTGTGAAATACTGCTGTACTTTTGAGTATTTCAGGGTGCTGTACTTTGAATACTCCCAAGTACTGGCAGTATTTTGTCCGTTGGTACTGCGAGTACTCGGAGTACCATCTGTGCACCGTTTCGATAATTCCATTCCCATTTTATTGCAGAAAGCACTCACGGAAAGTCCCACGAGTGGGAGTTGGAGGTGAATCCTTTCGAGGGAGGAGGGACAACTGGAGTACTTAACTGGAGGTCTTAAGAGTACTGGCAGTATTTCGGGAGTATTTACTGGTATTGATAGTACTCGCAGTATTTAAGCCGTCAATACTCTCAGTACTACAGTAGGAGTACAAAATGTGCTCGATACTCCGAGTATACTCGGAGTATTACTCGGAGTATGAAGTATACCCGGAGCATCTGCTGTGCACTCTTTCACGGATGCTCCGAGTATACTCGATACTCGGAGTATCGAGATTTTTTCGTACTCCGAGTACTGAGAGTATTAGAGTACTGGTGGCCTGAATACTCTGAGTACTTGGAGTATGAGCAGTGTCGAAGGCCCAACTATTCCGAGTACTGGGAGTATGAGGAGTACTTATACTCGAGTACAAGCAGTAGCCGGAGTAAAAACATCCAAATTACTCCGAGTACTCCGAGTATCGAGAGTATTGAACACCGAAATACTGCGAGTACACAAAGTACCTGGAGTATTTTTTCTTTAAAATACTCCAATTATACTTCCAGGTAATGGGAGCATCTGTGAATTTTTAAATGCTATAAACGCCAATCACATGCTCCCAGAAACTGGGAGGAATGACGGCCGAGTCTTTAAAATGATGCAAAGATGCTCCTAACGTACTTCACACTCCGAGTGTACTCCGAGTATCGAGTACATTTCGTACTCCGAGTACTTAGAGTACTTAGAGTACTGGCGGCCTGAATACTCGGAGTACTTGGAGTATGAGCAGCACTGAAGTCCCAAATACTCGGAGTACAAGGAGTAACCGCAGTATCGGACCCCGAAATACTCCAAGTACAAGCAGTATCAAGAGTGTTATACCCGAAATACTCCGAGTACGAGCAGTATCCCGGAGTATCGAACCCCGAAATACTCCGAGTACACGAAGTACCTGAAGTATTTTATCTCCAATACTCTTTACTTTACTCCAAGGTACTCGGAGCATCTGTGCACTCTTTGTTCTTTGTGCAATACCGGTACCTGGTATGCATGTCTTGGGATCGCTTTAATTAAGCGATGCGCGTCAGCGACCTTGTAACATACGCGTCAAACACCAGTACGCGTATATACGAAGTGCTGTATCTCGTCTTGTGAAACTTAGTAGGGCTGGGTACTATAATAGCTGGCGCCGCCAGTACAATACCGTACATAGTGTAGACATCAGCAGCCAGTATACTGGATTCACCCAGTACACTGCTGTGCTGCGACGAAGCCCCAACCCGAAGCCCCCGCTCGAGGCTTCGCCGCGAACCATCGCCCCCCCCTCCTGGATGGTGAGGGGGAGTCAGTATACTGGATTCCCTCAGTACACTACTGTGTTGTGGCGAAGCATCAACCCGAAGCCGCCGCTCAAGGCTTCGCCGCGAACTATCACCACCCCCCCGGCTGGTGAGGGGGGCCGCAGGAGGCATTTTTTGTGAGCATTTTCGACTAACTTTCCATCACAATCCGGGGGTAATATACTAATATACAGGGTGTGGGTTGTAACGGGAGACGGGACCTCGTCCATCGTGCGCAAGCAAAGCCCTCGTCTCTCCCTCTCGTGTCTCGTGTACGTTTTAACTCATTTCTTCACTTGTGAGGTTTCACGTGGTATGGGGATGGCGTTTTTGTGGAACGTACGAAACTTGAGATGTATACATACGTATCATATATATACGTGTTTCAGTACCCATTGTTTCAAAATAAACTGGTGATCTAAAGCCAGTATACGAATGCTGCGCCAGTAAAAGAAGCCAGCTGTTGCCTGGTACTTGTGACGTCACCAAGATAACTACTCTTACGACAACAGCAAACTGCAGTATCGCTGCACTGCTGGTGCAATGACGAGGAGTATGATATCTCCTAACTTCAAAATTCCATTACTTAATGGACGAACCTTTGGTATTAATAGTGAATCTTAATCTTCCTCTATATACTCGTACGCGTAAAGGCAGCTATTTTAGGCACTCGGTTGGCTAAGGGCTAAGGGTATATTATACGCGGCACAATCAACTTGGAGTCTTTCACAGCATCCCGAATCCCGAGTCAACCTATTAAATAGTAATATACTCGTACATATGATATACCTCGTATACGTAAAGTCTTTCCAAGCACAGCATCCAAGCCGGCCGAGTCAACCTAGAGTCTTCCCAAGCACAGCATCCAAGCACTTTTTTCCCATTCATTATGTTCGCACTTCCGTCTTTCTCCCTCCCTAGTCGTAACTCAGATCCGGGGTCACAAAGTAGGCTCCTCTCCCTCCCCCACTACGTACGGTTCTTGCCTTGCATTTTTGACCACTGGTATAAGGGTTCGGGTTCGGGTTATTCCAAAATTCATACTGGTATATATGAATATCATGGTACGTATGCTATGTACGTACCTCGTGTTTAAGACTTTACTTTGGATAATCTGACATTGATTTGACAAGAAGCAGTACAGCAGCAGCAGCAGTACTTCTGTACTTTATCAATACCCTGGTAGGTCATATCAGATAAATATTAAGATTATCGTACACATAATATCATAATATCAGTATCAGTACCATTTATTATCATATCGTATCACACGAATCACTTCCAAGTTGTCAAGGTTTTGTGTTTTGTCACTTGACACTTTATTGCAATATTTGCAATTTCGATTTGATTCTCAATGATGATTATGATGATGATTCTGATTCCGATCGATACCAGAACGAATGCCAGTGATCAGTACCTACCTGTACATACGAATGCACTTCCTCTGACAGCCGACAGCCCGGAATAAACATCACCAACGCGCAGGCTCGCTTCTGTACTCGTACGTAGTCTAATCTGTGCTCGGCGCACAGCAGTGTGTTAAACTGTCCTGTCCTGTCTACCTGCCTAGCAACCGAAAGCGCTCAACATAAATATGCGGCTGGACTCACACACGGCACCCCGCAGGGAAATACAAATGTCGATGTGACGGGCCGCATGCCGTACGAATTCAGAAGGAGCACTCCTGCACTCTCGTATACGATCGACTATCAGTGGTTATGGAATCAGAGAGGCACTTGTGCTTGTGCTGTTTTTCCAGGTTTCCAGGCCATGAAAATCAAAGGCCGCATGCCGTACGAATTCAGAAGGAGCACTCGTGCACTCTCGTATACGATCGACTATCAGTGGTTATAGAATCAGAGAGGCACTTGTGCTTGTGCTGTTTTTCCAGGTTTCCAGGCCATGAAAATCAAATGAACATGCAAGTGCAAGTGAAATTCGATTACGCATCATGTACGTCATCCATCCCACATCAGCCAACGTCGAGACAAAAACTTTTTGTACTTGTACGTACTCAATCACAGCAGGCACTCAATCAGCACTCAATCTCCGGTAGGATTCGCGAAGAAAAACCGTGGATCATCAAGACCATTTCGTGTGGCTACAATTTTAGAAAAATAGCACCGGCTCAACTTCTCTTCAAAGGTTTAGCGAGCCGCTGCTGCAGCAGATGATGCAGGGGGCTCCAAAACATAGGGCCTGCATCGCACGTGGGCTATCGTACAAGCAAGAGAGCCCGTGACGTGCCGGCGCAATCTGTCGAAGGTTTGAAGAATCAGCTCTGACAAGCAACCAGCTGGCGGACCGCTCACCATTACGTGTGTCGTACTGTCCGTAAATATAAGGATCTCTTGTGTATCCATATTGAGACCAAAACGGACCTTATATTTTCGTACATACTGGTATGCAGCTCTATGTTGACGAGACACCATCGAAACCAGTCGAAACATGAAAACGATGACAAGGTTTTTATTTAAGGAGATTCGTTCAAAATGAGCGCGCGCCCCGCCGGCTCATTTCATGGCGCGAGGGTTATCCAACCGAGTACAACAATCGAAATGCACAGCAGTAGTGCCGCGTGCACAGGCGAAACAACGGGACCTAATTGACAAGCCGTGCGGTGCTCGTACATGGACTGCCGTTGCCTGTCTTTGCATTTAGCAGTTTAGAGGGCACCAGCCAGCAACCAGCAGTGATGACTTTGGTTGAACTGGTAGAAATAGGGGGGTGTGAACGTTCCAAACAACTCCTCCAACCCCGAGACTTGCTGCTGCTGCTGTCTCGTGCTATTCCAGCACCTCCTACATTTCCCTCACCGTGAACGATACTTTCTTCGATGCGCACAGCTCCTGCCATGCCTTGATCTTAGCTTTAGCGTCGGCTTCCTGGCTCCGTCCGTCTCCACCCTCCCCCCTACCCTGATCCTCAGGATCGCCTGCTCTTCTCCCATGACAGCCCCCATTGGCTCCATTTGGAGACGCTTCCGTTCGCCAGGATGACCTTTTCCCGGCCACGTTGATCGCAATAGGTGGTGATCTTGTGCGCTTCTCGCACCCAGCAAGCGGGAGGGTCAAAATCTCGGAGTCGCTACCCCACTGGGGGTCGAGCGGCGCTGGCTCGTCATCGTAGATCTCAGTGGGCGCTTCCTCGGAGGACGACAGGGCGGATCCAGCTGTGGTCACTGGGGTGACGGCATGGGTGTTATCCTGGCTGTGGTTGTTTCCCAGGTGGGTGAAGAAGTTGGAAATGCTCGTGAAGATGTTGTTGTTGCTGCTGCTGACCTTCTTCGTTGTGTGGATGGCATCGTGGGGGTCGGCTGATCTCTTGTACCGACCACCACTAGCGGTGCTGCCGTAGGCGGCGGCGGCGTCCTTGGGACAATCCTGGAGCGCAGCGTACTTGGTGCCGTGGTCTTCCCTCATCATCGACGAGAGTCCTCCCACTTTTTCCAACATGACTTCGTCCCTCATCCAGCCCACCTGGCTGCCCCGACAGTTCGATGGCGCCATAAACGCTATGCTACAACCAGCAGATGTCGGCTCGTCTCACGGGCTAATCAAGGACACGTGGTTAATCCGCGGGACAGATGTCTTTCAACGCAAGCCCGCAGCCCGCTGTCGTGGAGTAGACGTTGTTCGCGCTTGGCGCGTTCGTGCAACAGGGAGGTTGCGTTGGTTGAGGCCATTCGCGCCGAAATTCATTTTCCAGGGAAGCGTGTTTTTCCCGGGGATGTTTGTTTTATTTTATGCGGAGAGTCTTTTCGTTCCGTCCGGCGCTGCCGTGTGTGTGATTGGCCTGCATCCCTGCCTCGTTGTACGTATGATCTGTTGCAGCTACTATTAATAGTACGGGTACATCATTGGAGCAGCACAACAACAGCAGCAGCATCAACAGAAAATCAAATACTGCTGTATGTACTGCTGTATCATATCATGAGTTCGCACTGCTCCTACTCCTGCTACGCAGGTATGATACTACTAATAGGGTTCGAATTAGTTGGTGAAACGTGCGCAATTGCACCAAAAATCTGAAATATCAGATTTTGCGCCCAAAAAAAACAGTAGATGTGCGGCTTTGCGCACATCTTTTTTAGGCCCCCGCACACTTTTTGGCCGCAGGCCGCAGGCCCAAAAATTGTGCGGGGCCACTTCGCCGTAGGCGAAAAAAAAAATTGGGGCCTATTTTCGCCGCAGGCGAAAAAATTTTTGGGTCCGTTTTCGCCGCAGGCGAAATTTGTTTTAGGCCTTTTTCTTGTGATTTATTCGACAATTTCCTGCTGAATTTGTTTGTGGCTTTATTTTTTGAGGGCACTGAGTTCAAATTTATGACGGTTTTGTATGTCCGTGGATAAAACAAGGCTTGAAAGGGTCGCAAATACAGAGGCTATGCTTGTCTGTGTGTTATTTGCAAGACGAGCGAATGAGACGCACATTTTGAGTACATTTACGCACATACGTCCAAAATTTTCGCCTCCGGCGGCCCTCCGGGGGCCCTCCCGGGGGGCCCTCCGGGGGCCCCTGCGGGGAGCGCACCTCGCCTCCGGCTCGGTGTGCGCTACGCGCACATCCAAATATGCCCGATGTGCGCTACGCGCACATGTTGCTGGAGCACTAATTCGAACCCTGGATACTACTACTACACAACTGGCGTACACGTACATACATACCGTACGCGTATGGCTTCTGCTGTGGGTAAAAATATTGCCCCTTGGTGGAGTTTTTTTTTATGTTTCGTGTCTCGTAGCGGGATTGGTGAAGATATGAATCTTTCATTAGCTGATCTTCTCATGAAGCGCATACAAACTTTGTACATACATACGCGTGCGACGAACATAACGTGCGAAAGATAAAGATGTGTGTCGTACTCGTATTATACGTACGTATACAGCAGCAGCAGTGGTCAAGACACGAGTGAGTGCGAGCACGGATCTTCGTACGTACGAGTACAGGTACAGAGTAACAAGGAGCCTACTACTACTACTACTACAGCAGTATCGTCGGCCCTCTCACAAGAAACCTGAAATCAAGCTCAGGCTTACTTTCTTGTTCTGGGAGCGCGCGAAAGCACACTTTCTTTATGTTGTTGGGTTTTCTCATTTTGGTCCCGGAGAAGACGTGTTCCTGCACAATGAATGGTGGCTTGGACCGAGGCCAGCCACAGGAAGGGGTCACTTTCTTCAAGCTTATGGACTGACTACTTAGCTAGGCTAAGAACTTTCTTATTTTTTTCAATTTTTCAGGCTGACTTTATTCTTGTGAGTTCCTTTCTTATGGCGGTACTGTATCGTAACACAACCCCTCGGACGAAGTTCGAAGCAGTTTTCTCTCGCCAGCGGGCGTGATAGAGTCCAAACGCCGAGCGGCGCGTTTTATTAATGGAAAGGTCTCGACGAGATGTTCCCCAAAGTCACCACTAATTCCATTGGTGCATCCCCCTGGTTTGGGATATAATCGGCCCTGAAATTCGTCCCAAGGGACTGTGTTATCTCACGCTACACGATATACAAATAGCCGATGTGCGGCGAGGTCGACCGATACAACAGCACAACACGAAAGCTTCCAGTAGGATCTGAAGTGCTGTATTTAGCGGTGGGCGAGCAGTTCCAAAAACCGGCGAGCGAAGAACCCTAGAGAGCATCGCGCGGAAAACCTTTGGCGAGCTACCCCGCCTCGGGTATAGGCCACGTACCTGGTAAGGATTATACCCGGGGCGGGGGGGGGGGGGGGGGGGGGGTACATGATCTAGGGATATCTCTACATTGCCCATTCACCATGGAAGCTATCGTGACGCCGAAACGGGCCGGACTACTCCACGAAGTCTTTGCATAGTATGATTGTTTTTTGTTTTGTAGTTTCTATTTCAGCAAGTAAGTATCGGTTATACATATTCATACATGCAAACCGTGTAACACGCATGATAGCACACCGCCTGGGACGAATGGGTGTCTTGAGCCGAGCTTCTCCCAACCGTGCCTTAGCAACACGGAGAAGAGGGTTTCGGGACGCCCCGTCACAAAAGTTACACGAGAAGTCGGTCCTATTCGCCCTCACCCAAGCCGATCGGCAAGCGTGTAGGTACCCTGCTTGCGTGGAGGCAACTCTGGTCGCGGTGGACCAGCTGCAGCTATTTCCTAGGCGCGCAAACACCAACAGTGCGCTCTACCAGGGAAAATGTCCGTCGACAAGCGGAGCCACAGACTAGTCTAACTACGAATTCCCCTGCATTTATTTCAGCCTAAACCTTCTTCCTTCGCGGTGGAAAGTTGTAGGTGCCCCGGAGTAGAGGGAAGCATCTGCATTCGGTCAGCTGGCACCGAGCGTCGTGGGGGAACAGGATGCAGGGTTCATGGTGAGGGAAGGAGTATAGTGAAGGAGTGCCTGTTGAAGATTTTGATCGTCCAGGTCAACATCTCGGGAAGGGTACCGCGCTTCAAACTCCAACTAACCCCGGGATCACCAAGAGGACAGGAAAGGAGCAGCGGGAGGGTATCGCGGTTCAAACTCCAACTCAGGGACCGCCAGCAAGCGAGGAGGAGCAGGGGGGGGGGGTTGACAGACCCACACCCATGGCGAAAGGACGCATCCTGGGTGTGGCTAAGGGTTCAAAGGCCAGCAGGTAGAAAATCGTGCAGCAAGAGAAGGTCGCAGTACGGGTAACAGATGGAGTAGGTTGATGCCAAGCCGGCATCACAGCAGGTGAATATGAACAAGACTGATGATATCCTCATCCATTCACTGGTGGATGTGTACTCCTAGTAAATGCATATTGTTATGCTAAGGGCGTCTGCCCATCCGTCCCACGTAACTACCACCACCTCCACCCTGTGTCGCACTGCTTTATTGCACAGATAAAAGACGCCGTTACACTACTCAATACGCAGTCTTCTTTTCGGCTCCCTCCGGGCCTACAACTTGGCCGCCATGGTACCCCTCGGTTTGTGCCCCCGGGATTATGACCCTCTGTCACCACCACCACCACCACCACCACCATCTATCCATCTCTCGGCGCGTGTCCGCAGCCAACCCTCATCACGCACGAACGAGGCAAGAGCCTGCCACAGGGACGGCCACCACTGACGCTGACCGCAGGACCTCTCTGCAGTGTTTTTGCTGTGCCACGCGACTTGCCGTAAAGACGCATCTTGTTCTGGGAGTTCGAGCCTCATCCTTCGAAACGGAAAACCCTCCGGTCGACGCCAATACAAAGCCCCTACGTACGTACTCCCACCGCGTCGACGCCAATACGAAACCTCTACAGACTCCGACCGATCCACTGACCCCTTCTCCACGTCCACGAGCAGAGGTCCCCAGATAAATGGCAGCATTAAGCTCCTACCGGGGGTGCTTTTCTCATGTCGGGTATATATATGCAGGCAAGGAGAGAGCCCTCCACGTGTTAAGCGGATAATAGAAAGAGTGACTCGATGCTTGTAGAGGCACGGTTCGGTCTCGGCATATCGGTATTAATCTGTAAAGGGTTTCGTGCCCGCAGTTTACTGATTGGTCAATTTTTTAGGATGGAAATATGTAACTCCCGATGTATCTTCCATTGTTGGTAAATGCGTGGCAATCATTGTACGAACTTTTGTAAAGAACATCTGTCCTCGGTGGCGGGTTAACGCTGCCAGACGACTTGGGATATCCACGGAAGTTGGAGCTTTATAGACAGTGACCACGCTTACACTTGATTTATTACATCAATTTTTTCGAACGGACGGACACGTTTTGATTTCCCACTGCACAGGACCGCAGTAATCTGGGGAATAATAAATAATACATGTTACGTAGGCACTAGAAGCACTGCTGTACCAAGATACTCTTACAAAAAAAGAGAAAGCACAAGCGAAATGTAAATGCAGAAGGAGAGCGGAAGGAAGCAATACATAGAACAAAAGCTACGCGAAAACACACACACGCACACACGCACACACACACGCACACACACACAAAACGGGGCAGGCAGCGGCATCAGTGCCTCCATTCACCCCCGTTCGCCCATTACAGTCCGAGCGTCGTGCTATTTCTCTCGAGCTTTCGAGGGTCACGAATGGAAACTTCAACTTTTATAATGCAAAGCCCAAATGGAAAACAGTCATAGTTACGCAAAACGGTGGCATTCCCCCCGACGCACGACTACCGGACAAACAATATCGCAACCGTACCAATTTTGACGCAAAGCCTCTCCTTTCGCCACAGGTAGCCGTTTCCCCCTCCTCCCCTCTCGAGCGGGTATCATCCGCCGCATACGTCGCAGTTCCTTCCTTTTTGGCGCCGCCACCAACAAGCACAAGCACATTGGATTTCCTAAAAGCTCCGCAGGACTTTAGAGGGGGGTAGGCGGCTTCCAACAGCGCGTGCGCAAAAGAAAACGCAAAAACATTTAAAACAAAAGACGAAACCACGTCGACCACTACCGCCCCGTCGTCGATTTCTCCTCCGCCGATGCATGCAGCCGCCGGCGTCACACCGCTCAGGCTACGTCAGCTTGTTGACCTGCTGCGCTCTGAGCTTCCGCGCCGAGTAAGGGGTGAAGCATCACACCGGCATCAACCAACTCCGCGGTGCCCTCCTCGAACAACCATTGTGATTGCTCTCTTGATTGCTCTCTTGATTGCTCTCTTGGGAAGGAGGAAGGGCCACGCGCCTGTGTGAACGCGCGTGAACGCTCGACGAAGCTCAGCATGGCGTATCGGATGGTGGCCGCAACGATGGAGACCAACAACATTTTGTGAACAGGGTGGCCGCAGATGATGCTATACCTCCCGCCCTTCATAACCTGAGGCTTTGGGTTGGGGGTCGCGTGCCAATACGGGGGGGGGCATAGTAATACATACCTGGTACCTGGTAGTAATACTATTAATCGTACAGAATATTCCTCTTCGGGATTGCGGTTGACTTATAATCCCGTGTGTGTCGCAAGCTGAAAAGGGAGAACACAGCAGGCGTTATCCCCTCGTATACTACCAGCTACTCGTACGGAGCCACCGGGCATTACCGAACAACCTGTAAAAGCTCTTAAAAGCTACAGAAAACAGAGTAGCCACATTAAAGGCAAGTAACTGGGCAAGTAACACCGACCAGCTCAAACGAGTTAATAGATAGTCCTATAATCAGAATCCATACATAGTAACACTAGTAGTAGTAATAGCAGTATACAAACAGAACCCACAATGGACCCAAAAATTATACATCCCCCCTAATGTATGCACACCGGATTTAGTGTACTTAGTATGTGCTCCCGTAATGATGTGTACATGATATTGCAGCTGTGGTGGTGGTTGTGGTGGTGGTGGTGGTAGTAGTAGTGGTGGTGGTGGTGGCGGTGGTGGTGGTGGCTCAGGTGGCTATAGATGACACAGAACGATCGAAACCGAACAGTCAGTTCAACCACACACACGTTTCAACACGCGTGGTGACCCCAAGTACGGGAGCCTGCACGAATCTCACTACCCAAGACACGCTAAAGCATAAACACACCGGAAACCGCGAACATAACCCTCAAGTCGCGAGCGGGCACAAATAACTACAGAGTAGAGCGAGCGGCCGCTCAGCACAGGTATGACTTCTCGGCGGCTAGTGCAGGATATATATTTTTTAAGGACATTTTGGGGTTCAACCCTGACTTGTCCGAGTTGCCCTGTCAAGATTGTATTGGGTAAAAGAGCGACAAGTCACCGAGAGAAACACCGCCGCGAGGCCGAAAGCAACAACCCTCTCCTCTCGGAAGGCACGATCAATGTCATGGCCGCTGTCGATGCGGAGTATCAATGGCATCAAGCGTTGTCGCTACAGCGCTCAAGGGCGTGAGTCCACCCGTGCTCTCTTCGCCCCCCCCTCCACGCGCTTGCTATGTTTCAGTTCGCCCTCACCCCCCCCTTTCACGCAAACATGCACACTCACCCGATAACGCGATGCTGATTGCCAATGGCGATGTGGCCTTGTTCGCCTCCTGGGGGAAGAGGCTCAGCGGGGCCGAGAGTGGCCCTGTCACTGCCATCGCGTGCAAAATCGTATGAAAGTAGTACTTGCTGGAAACCAGTTCGGTCACTTCTCCGTAAAGGAACGCCAATACCTTCATCTCGGCAAGAGCGAGCGGTGCCGTCCTGAACACCAGCTGCACTAGCGACATCTGCGCGGTGGTTTATATCACGCGCGAGGGTTGCGGTCCAGAGCATGTTTGCGGGGGGGGAAAGGGCTTGTAAAAGTCACCATCGATAGCACCATTTGGGGTTTTGATTGTTTCGACCGACCGCACTCCGCCACTGCACGCAACGCCATTGAGCCCAGGACGATTACCCTTTGCGTAGAGCATACTTGCTACACGCAAGTGCCCCCGGTGGCGATCGCGCCGCGGAAGCACAAAAGAAAACACAACAGAAGCATACGTAGCTATCCACGACGGGGAGCATACCTAGCTATCCACGACGGAAGCATACGTAGCTATCCACGACGGAGGCATACATAGCTATCCACGACGGGCCGTTCGAAGTCGAGCAGAACCCAAAAAAACAGCAACCATGGGAAGGTCGCCCCGTACATATGCCACCAGGGCGTACCTCCATCTCGCCAGCGAGGAGCTCTCCGTTGAGAACTAGCAGCGTCGCGGTCAAGATAGCGTGAAGCACCGACACCACAAACCCCGTCACAGATAGCGCCATTCTGTGAAAGGAGATCAGCACCATGCCCGCGACTATGAGCGCTACTGCCAACTGAGAAGAGGAGAAGGGGGCGGGGGCGGGGGCGGGGGCGTTGGCATGTTGGAACGCCTGAGCTGGTTAACGAAAGGCTGAGTTCAATCGAGCGGTCCATGCCGGGGGATTTGTGACGAGGAGCCATACTCTGTACACCTGCAACTTCCTTTCAGCAAGCATACGAGTACAACCGCTGAGAGTCGCCGGAAAACTGGTGGAATGACGGTTGCGAAATCGCTCTCCTCTGCGGGTTGAAACGATATTCATTCCCCTGAAAGGTTGATGTCTTGGGTTCGATTCTCCGTGATGGTGTTTTTATTTCTTGCTACTCTGTAGACCCCAGCTGCGGAAAGCGCCTATTATGGCGTGGGTCAGCACAATTCGACGCGAGTCTAGTAGGAAAGAAAGTGCTGAACACTTCTCGCGATGAAAATGAAAATGCTGCGTACCGTAGTGAGGTGGGGGGGGGGGGCGGCTGTTTGACCCCGGATCTGAGGTACGGCTAGGGAGGGAGCAGGAGAAAGAAGGGTGCAGATACCAGGTGGGATCATAATTAGAAAAACAAAAGGTCGAGACAATAACTCCCCCTTTCCGATAGGGAAATAACCGCCGCACACTTCAACCATCATCAGCAATAAGCCTGAGTGCGTCACCGCAGAGTGCTTGGCGCGAACACGAACCATCGGTAATCGAGGAAGTGCCCGGCCCTACGAGTCCTAGTCGCCACGTTTGAACCATCGCTAATCGAGGAAGTGCTCGGCCCTACGACTCCAAGTCGCCACGTTTGAACCATCGCCAATCGAGGAAGTGCCCGGCCGTACGGCTCCTAGTCGCCACGTTTACTGTGACAAATTGTCTAACCGTGTCCATAAAACTTTTGTGTCCGCACTCCACTGCTCGCGTGCCGTCTGCCGTGCATGCATTACCCACCATTTCTCCCACCGCACCATTCCTCCCACCGCGTGGGCTTGCTTGTACCACGCACGAGCTATGACTGCTCCGTCAGCCCCCCCCCCCCCGCCCTCCCGCCTTCAGGAGAAGCCCGTGGGATAGAGCCCCAGGTTAGACATTACGCTTTCACAGATTATCTACCGTACATGTGTTGAATGAAGCTCATTGGCTCCGGTTACACAGCTTTTCTTAGTGTAACGCATCTACCAGATATTTACGAGAACAGCATTTCTCGGTTGGACACCGACCTCAGTTCTTGATCTACCTTCCCTGAGATTATCAGATATTACGCTTTAACATATTGTCTCGTACATGTGCTGAAATGAAGCTCATTGGTTCAGGTTGCACCGCATATTTTGTGTAAGAGTATATTTCCAGATGTTGTTCGAGTGCAGTTCTTTCTTGGACATCGACCTCAGTTCTCACGACGTGTTTCGTCTACCTGCACTTGGTTGCGACGTCTTGCTCTACCGCAGCGGCTCTACTGCATTGACACAGGACGAGCGAAACCGGCTGTTTTCCCACCTTCCATGCCGTGGACCATGTCTTGCCGAAAAAATGAGAGCCGATCGCCATCAAACGTGTGCTACGGTAGAGGTAGCACTTTTTGGCTGAATCGTTTTCTGAACGATCGGGCTCCTTAACCCAAATTCGTCGTTTTTTCATTTTTGTGACGAATATTGTTTCAGATTATACTTTGATCATGAGATTTCTCATCCGGCAGCACTTCTATTTTCCTCCAAAATCATTTTTTCGGTGAAGCATGACGCTCCTTAAGTGAGGGCATGACGCTCCTTAAGTGAGGAGCTCAGAAAAAAACATGGTGCACCTCTATCGTAGCATGCGTCATCACGATCACGGGACCTAGAGACGGCAGCACCTACAGTAGACAGCAGCAGTGCGAGTGACGAGCGACGTGAGGGAAGGCGCAGTGAGTGAGCAGGGGACTCGTGCTACGACGAGGGTGCCATTTTTTGTCCGAAACAATTCTGACCGCCGTGGCTTCTTAACTCAGAAACTACCTAGCCAGTAAGGGCCCATATTAACGAGTATAAAATAAATTCAATTTGGGAAAAATAAAATTCAAATTCGCTTTTCATTGGTCAACACACGCACCAGCACCCCCCAAGATCCTAATATTTGGTGCTGGTGCGCGTGTTGACCAATGAAAAGCGGATTTTATTTTTATTTTTTCCAAATTGATTTTGTTTTTCTTCGTTAAAACGGGCCCTAAGGAATGCCTTATAGTCGGAACTCCATTCGTGTTTTTCGTGTTCTTGGTTGTCTTCCTAGGCCGTCGGGTCGCGCTTTCATGTTTTCTCAAAGTCAGTTTCTAGATGACATACTAATACTACTACCGTAATACTGATAACAGTATAGAGATCCTCAAGTGAGGAGGCCCAGAAAATTATCAGAAAATGTTTCATTCACCCCTATATGTATGGTAGCACGTGTCCCCAGAGAAAAGGATCGGTGGAGGAGGAGGGTGGGAAAACATCCATCTGTGGGAAAACGAATAAGGCGTTCAACACAGATCCAGGGAGTGTTGACAACATCATTACCGAAACGATGAAATATTTACATGTGTGTGTCCGCTCACAGACCGAGAAAGCAGCGCCATCACAGCGACTTCGTCCATTGAGCAAGCTAAAACGCTCCCCCGGTATGTAGAGTTTGATCCTCGGGTGCACCTCCCTCCCAAGCCGTGCACCGGTACGTGATATGAAGTGTCCAAGTGCTACTTTTCCTGCACCGCGTGCTTGGCGCGTGACAGATCATCGATTCTCTCTTCATGATCTAGATCTTTCAGAGTGGAGAAATTGCTCATCTGCATGATCTGTATGATCTGTATGATCTGTATGATCTGTACGATCTGTACGATCTGTATGATCTGTATGATCTACGATCTGTATGATCTAGATCACGTTGCCGGGTGGGAGCCATGCGATCTGATCCGCATGACCTAAGACACGTTTCCTGATTTGGATATGTACTATGCAGATCCTGCCCCAACATCTCATAACGCCAGGTTGTGATCTAGATGACCTGTATGATCTGTATGATCTGTAGATGATCTGTCCGACGTCTGGAAGTTGATACGTAGGGTGGTTTACATAGCGACTCGCACGAGTGATCCTGTCCCACTGAAAACAAAGGCCCTAAGCGTTGTTGGTCTAGACTCTTCAACGATATGACAGTTACGTGTCGGTTCGACCTATCGGCATACTATGGGGTATTTGGGTCTTGCCTTTTGTGCTTGTGTGTGACGGGGTGATGTGGCGCATGAGAGCACTCCTCCTTGCCTCTACCTTGTGTGGACGACTGCTACTACTGTACGGCTTGAAACCAATCTCGCATGAGGCTTACGAACAAACGTGAACAAACGCGCCGCCCCATATACCGTAGCCTTGGCCTTCTGCGCCTGTTCTCCAAACGATAGCCGCCCCCGCCACCATCACCCCCCCTGCTACCTACAGCGCACCCTCTCATAATCGCCAGCCCTCAAGAAGCATTGGCTTTATTTGACGATGAGCGTAAAGGAGAAGACGAAGGTCGAGGCGACTAAGAGGCGCCACTGCTGCCGCGTCACGGGCTGCTGCCGCGTGCCCCACAAACGAAAGTACACCGCTGTGCCCAGCCAGCAGCACAACTGAATAGACGCCGCCGCCTGATGCCGTTCGTTCGACACCAAAAAAACGCCACGGATGACGCCGTTTCGAATAGAAGATCAGGAGTCAGGACGGGGCGGAGGAGGGGGGGGTGAGGGGAGAGGAGGGGGGAGGGGAAGGGGCGGGGCAGGAATCGACCACACAGGAGAGGGCTGAGATGCGGGGAAACGCTTTAGAAGAGCTAGTCGGTGGGCCGGTCGGTTGCGATTTCGACACGGTCCTCCTTTGTGTAAATGCGCTGCTGGAAGCCTTTTTCGGACGCTCCTTGCCTTCGTACGTTCGTAACGGCTTGAAAGCATCGAAACAAATCGCACAGAACAGTAGTAGTAAATACTCAACATACGATCACTATACAATGGGCGCATGCTACGGTAGAGGTACACCGTTTTATTTCTGCCTTCTAAGGGTGTTTACTTGAGGAGCTCTATATACCTCACCCAAAAACTGATTTTGGAGGGGGAAAAAAAGTGCTATTTTAATACACGATGAGCAATCCCGTGGCTTAAGAAGTGTACAACGAAAAAGGTTTTTGACACACGATAATGAAATTCCGACGATTTTGGGTGAAGGAGTCCTGTCCTTCCAAAACCGTTTCAGCCAAAAAAAGGTATACCTCTATCGTAGCACGCGTTGATGTCTAATACTCGAAAGGTAAGAGCGATGCGAACCCTGTCCGGTGTCTATATATACCTGGTACATTCTAGAGGCATCCGAAGGGAGCACTGATACGTCTGTCGTTGATCTACATCTACCGAGGTATGAGATACATCGCAAGCGCAAAACAACTCGTTCGGGTAGCAGGGGCCAAACCCACCATGTTGTTACCGTCGACCCCGAACAAGGACATGACGAGAAAAAAAGTTCCCCACTGCTGCCAACCGCAAACCCCCAATGTAGGGGGCACACAAGAAAAAACATCCTTAACACTGACGCAGTTATAGATGTATGGTATCAACTAGTGTCATGGTATTCATGGTATGGTATCAACTAGGGATTAAAAGGGGCTTCTCCGCTTCAATGGCGGAGCGGTCATAATTTAGTTTAGCACACATACATAGACACACCGTCAACACTATATTCTACATACAGTAAGCAAACCCCTTTATCAAGTAATCTGTCGAGATAAAAACTGAGAAGTAATATCTCCGAAAATAACGCTTAGTTTCTCTTGCCTCACCAAGGCTCGCCGAGAAATAGAAGAGGGGGACCAATGCGGGGGGAGTAAGGCCATCTCTAACGGAAGATCTGTGAAAATCGAAAAAAAAAAAATGCTCGAAACTCTGTTTTGTACGCGCTTTCACGTGTTTCACCCCCAGAGTTGGACCGAATTGGGCTCGCTCTTCTCAGAATACTTGCGGTCTTTTGGTGAGAGGGGTGTAGCTGGCACGCACCGTCTTTATTTTCTCCAGGGGCGATGCATGCTATTACGGAGGACCATAGTAAATAGGACCAAATATGGTTACTAAAAATAGGTAATTGTATAGCTTTTAGTGTGTATCGTAGCTCCTATTTACTACATTAGCCCACCCCGTAGTAGGGTAGAGGTGCACCATGTTTTTTCTGGGATTTTTCCCTTGCGGAGCCTTATACCTAACTCAAAAACTGAATTTGGAGGAAGTAAAAAATGCTACCCGATGAACAATAGCACGGCCTTAACCCATTCAGAACTGAAAAAAAAGGTCCCACACTAATTCCAAGTATTTTTCCCCCAAATTCGTGGGACCAGTTATTAAGGGGTTACGTACACAACGAGGAATATTGCATCGCAAAAACGAAATTTCGACGAATTTTGGGTTAAGAAGGAGCCCCGTCATTTCGATTTTTTTCAGGCAAAAAGTGCCACCTCTATCGTAGAGCACGCGTCTGGCGTTGTTCGAATTGTTCACGGTGTTACCATTTTCGGAGAAAATTCTCAGGAACAGATCTTCAAGTGTACATCGACGACGCTTCGTTTGAAAATGAGGCCTGTTTTTCGATTGAATCGCATCCGAAACTGATTTATTTTAATAGAGAGAACTGGAGTATTTCGACAATGTTTCAAAATTATACCCTGAAGAAATGGCCAGCGGCGTTGGATGCCCCTCGCAAAATGGCTGGGGGGAACTCAAGAAAAGCGGCCCCGATTCGCCCGTTTCCCGGGTCAAACACGCCTTTGAAGGTGTTGAAACCTCCATTTTCAGGTTGTAACATCGATTCACCGTGAGAGATGGTCTAGGGCCATTCTTATCGGAACCATGAACTTCCAAATTTTCCAAAAAAACAATTCGCGCAATTTTCTGAGTTTTCATTTATTCCATTTTTTTTTTTCCAAATAGTGGAATGCAAAGCCTTAACCAAACATTTTTTCCTCTGAAGAATTTCCAAACTTTGGAAATGTTCATGTTTCCTGTTTTACTTGAAAAAAGAAATAGGAAATTTTGGAAAAAAGTTGCTCGATAGGAATGGCCCTAAAGCGAACCGAGTTGCTAATTTCTAATTTCAGACGGCTCCTTTCGACCTGGGAGATTGATCGCGGCGCATTCCGCCCGAACATCTCTGATTTTTTGCCAATCACCACACCATAAATAATATCACAACTATCAGATGACGACTACTATAACAGTACGCTGGCCTCTGGCACACATCCGCCACCGAGAGTTCTTATTTGGGCCTTTCTTAGGGCCGTTCTTATCGAGCATCTTTTTTCCAAAATTTCCATATTTTTTTCCAAAAAAAACAGGATTTATTTGGAAAGTTTGGAATTTTAACAGAGGGCACAATATTTGGAAGGCTTCGCATTCCAATATTTGGACATTATTTTTGGAAAATATGGAAATCCTAAAAATTGCGCTAAAAAAATATTTGGAATATTTGGAAAAAAAAATTGCTCGATATTAACGACCCTTATCCTAGCACCTTTTTTCCAAAATTTCCAATATACTTTTCCAAAAAGAGGAAAAAGAGGAAATATTTCCATTTTTGGAAATTCTTCAGGGGGCAAAATGGTTGGAAGGCTTCGCATTCGAATAAATGGAAAAAATGGAAATACAGAAAATGACGCGAAAAAAATATTGGAATTTTTGGAAATTCATGGCTCCGATAAGAATGGCCCTTACAGTATATTCGTGGTACCTGGTACCTACAGCAGTAGTATCAGGTTAATATACTAATACTGCAGCACTCTATGTAGCCGTGCAAGGAATTTCCATTCATGTGTGTACTGTGTGTTATGTGTGTCGACATCTCCGACATCTACGTACTACAGTTCGCGTAGATCTGCCCGCAGGCACAATGCTAAAAATGCTTGTACGTACGTATGTATGTCCCACACATCGACGTTTCCAGTACGATGACCCCACTGCACACCAACCAATTGGTAAGCTAGGTAAGCTAGGTAAGCTACGTAAGGTTAGGGTTAGGGTTCCAGGTCGGGGTGGTGACCGCCGTTAGCCCGAGCCCACACCATCTTGCCGTTGGGAAGAACAAAAAAACGTAAGTACGTCGGCCGCAAGTCGACGAGGGAAGAAAGTGCTGAAATCTTCTCGCGATAAAAATGCAAGGCAAGAACCGTAGTGGGGGAAGAGGGAGAAGAGCCTACTTTGTGACCCCGGATCTGAGTTACGACTAGGAAGGAGAGAGAAAGGACGGGCGAAGATAAAACAATATATGGAATGGACAAAAAAAAAAAAAAAAAAAAAACGGCCTCGTGACAAAACGACGAAACCCTCTACGTACGACGACCTGCTCATTAAAACAGCATCAACCAATTTATGCCGGCACAAAGGCACTTGAGGTATTGTGTCTCGTGCCTGCGCGGGCAAACCTACCGCGGCTGAGGGCGTGACTTAGTATTGTACAGTGTAGCCGCTGAGTCGGAGTATTACACGTCGCGCGAAAAGTGCTTGAACGGCTATTAATAGCTAGCTGCAGTAAACTTGCACGACTACGGTGTTGCAGCATACCAGCGTAAAAAGTATAATGGGGAGGGTAGGGGAGGGCCCGCTATGTGACCCCAGATCTGAGTTCCGAAAGAGAGCAGGAGAAATTAGATGGGATGAAAAAGAAAAAAAACGGCGTAAGTCACGGACTGCCTCGTGTTGTCGATTGAAGGTGTGAGAGAAAGCGGACAGTGGGGATGGTGTTTGTATGTGGGCGTTCTTAACTTTATTAAACCGTTCTTTCTACCCATCGACATCCAGCACACCCAGTGCCCGTACTGATTGTTCATCCTACATATTAGAGTATATAGAGACACAAGCTATGTGGTCACAAACTACGACGCAAAAACACATCGTAGTGCAGTAAGATTAGACAATGCAATGCCCTGCCATCGTATTGGATCAAACATACACACGCCAGCAACCCTGACACATTGAAAAAGAGGAAACACGAAAGAAAGATGACAAGTACATCGCTTTCGGAGTTTTGGTTATAGAAGTCCCAGTAAAACTGGGAAACTCTTTTTTGTTAGGATTGAAATATCTATTTACCTATCCTTCACAAGAATCATACAAGGACCATATCGCCATTACTCGGCAGTGACGGGGCAACACATACACGCAGCAGGCGTTCTTCATCGCGGGCATGTCACGGAAAAATCAACGCAGCATCCATCACTTAGGCGTCAGAGCCACTCCCCCCCCCTGGTTCTCCACCACGGAAAAAAACACACCATAAACGCGATGTCGTCCTGCGCTGTTCGCCCCGCTGTATCAGAGACTGTTTCCACATCTCACTCTACAAAAGGCCAACCCGGAAGGAGGTGAGAGATGAAAGGTGCCCGCAGTTTTCTGATTGGCCAATCATTTTTAAAAAACATTTCTGATTGGTCAAAGAGACATAAATAACGCACACGCACACGCACCCCACACACCACACGCACGCCCAACCCAAGAGAGAGAGACAGAGGCGTCTTCTCCCCAAACATCAAAACTTGTCCTTCCGTTTGCGACCGGTGAACTTGTTATCGTCTCGTACGTCTCTACCCTGCCGCCGCTGCTGATCTTTCTTAGCCAACACCCAATTGCGGCTCTTGGCTACCTTGCCCTTTTTCGCTTTTCCTCGAGGACCTCGCCTCTCTCTGCTCCCCGCCTGGAAAACCAATTATGGCATCACAACAAAAAACAAGAAAAAGGGGGGGGTGGGGAGCCACGTCGCGGAAAATGGGGTGCCGATATTTCAGAGGTTATTGTGATAACATGAACAGCTACTGTAGCTTATACACGTACACAGGGTAACCCGACTTAAGGGGCCCCTTCGGTCATGATGAAACACGAGTCTTGCATCGTTGAAAAATATATATATTTTCGTTTTTTTTACAGCAGCAATACTATTTCTGGTATGATAACACCATATCAGTACTCCTTACGGAAAACGGCATAGCTCCAGTTCTAATGCTCAGTTAACGAAAAGTGCATCTTTAGAGGCACTTTTCGTTACGACCAAGGCGTCTGATCGATATGCCTCCCGAGACACAAATGTTGACCATGGTCTAGGCTCTTTGCAACTACTCTATGGGCGAAATACTGAGCATTAGAACTGGAGCTATGCCGTTTTCCGTAAGGAGTACTGATGTGGTGTTATTATACCAGAAATAGTATTGCTGCTGTAAAAAAACGAAAAATATATATATATATTTCAACGATGGAAGACTCGTGTTTCATCATGACCGAAGGGGCCCCTTAAGAGAGGCCACGCACGCCAATATAATAGTGCAGCTAAGAAAGGCCAAATCGGCTGGACCCGCCTACACCAAAACTACACGGAAGTACAAAAAGTGTGAGCTAAAAGCTATTTCGAAGAGCTGTCCATCGAAAGTTGGGCCGTTTGTCACGAAGAAGAGCTGTCTAACGGTCCACTCACAACTCACGACCGACCCAGGTCTACGTAATGCTATAGGTATTTCTATTTCCCACGGCTGTGCATAAGAGAGAAGGCTAGTCAAGAGAGCCGTTTTCGGTCTGTACCACCTCTCTTAAATAGGGGCTACCCACTAGCCTGTACTTCGCACCTCATCTTCAAAAAACGACTTTTAATAAAACGGAACGCGCAGTCCGATGAACAACCCAATGGACTACTGGCTGTAGGGTAGACATACAGTGAGTAATATTGTCAATCACGAATGGGAATGGACATACTAACGTGTACATAAAGGATGGTTCCTCAGTTGGAGAGCCGCGTCGGTCACACAAAAAGGGCACCAAAGCACCCCCCCCTTAGCGCACTGTAGTAGCACTGGGCCGCACTGTAATAGCACTCTACCGCACTGTAGTGGTACTCTACCGCACTGTAGTAGCACTCTACCGCACTGTAAGCATTGTAGTGGTACTCTACCGCACTGTAGTAGTGCTCTACCGCACTGTAATAGTGCTCTACCGCATTGTAGTAGCACTCTACCGCACTGTAATATAAATCTACCGCACTGTAGTAGTGCTCTACCGCACTGTAATAGCACTCTACCGCACTGTAGTAGCACTCTACCGCACTGTAATAGCACTCTAGTGCACGGTAGTAGTGCTCTACCTATCGCCGTCTCCTGTCCCGTGTCGGGTCTGTGGGGGGAGCTTGATTTCAGCGTCACGAAACAAAAGTCGGTCGTTGAACCAGGAGGAGGAGAGGGTGTACTTCATATTCATGAATGGCCGTAGTCGTATGACCATAGACCCTCGCATAGGGGGAGAGGGGGGGGGTACTCAGAGACGTTCTCGTGAGACGTTCTCATGATACACACGGCGTGCATCCACCGACCAACGATACGCCACAACGAAGGTGACACACAAGTTTAGGTCAAAACAACTACGATTCTGCTGCTGCGCGTTTTCCCGGTGGCTCCGAACAAGCCCGAGAGGACCGACACCAGACAGTTTTTTCGTACACGGCGTAAGCCCCCACCCGAACAACTCACATCGAATTTCGCAGCGGCTCCGGCCTGCTCAGCCACTTTAGGCTCCGGAGTCTTGTAGCCATGCTCAAAGCTGAGGCACAGGTAGTACTTCTTGGCCTTTGTGGAGTTGGGGTAATCGACGACCAGTCCCCCGGTAAAGCCAGCCCTGTGGTTCCATGGATGAGAGGTCGACCGCCGTCGGTTTGAGGGAAAAGTCGCTTACCATATCGTACGTATATACCACATTATATTATACCAGAAGTACCAGCTATCCTATTGAATATACTTACTTTATTTTGTGTTTTTCTTGACAGCGCTCCCTAGACATTTCTCTTGCCTCTCAGAGACTCTCATAGATCCCGTGGGGGAAAGTCTCTTCCGTTGTCTTTGAACGCTTCCTTGCTGATTTTTTGCACATCTTTATAGACTCGAAGTGTCTATATACCAGGTACAAATATTAGGATTTTTGTCTTGTATTCGTTATTTTGTTTCCTTTTTTTTTCGAGTTCCGCTTTTTTTCTCTCGTTTTTCGGGGGGGGGGGGGAGGGCCGGGGTTCGTTTTTTGTTTTTGTGGGCCTTTAATGTCACCTGGTACGTATACTCGTATACGAGTAGACGTTTCATTTTTCACCTGCTTCCGTTCCGGTCACAACAACAAACCCAGCCCCGAGAAATCAGCATGTCGTCGAGCATTTTCCGCTCGCTGAGTGTTATCCAAACGAGAGCCACTGACTGCAACAGTTTCTTCAACGTTTTCAGCGGCGAAAGACAACCAGGCACGAGCGAAAAAGGGGGCTAACCTGGCTGCGCACGACGAGATGAGCACCGCTTGCTCCGTGCTGTCCGGATAGAACTGCAGCGCCGCTCGAGAGCCTCGTTTGAGCGTTCCGTAGAGCGACGAGAAGAAACGAAGGAGACGCGTTTTTGCCACCTGTTCGCTCGTCTGGGCGTAGCACAACCACTGTGGGGAGAAACAAACAGCGGGGGTGGGAGAGCGTTTTCAGGAATATGTTAACGGGGAGAGAGAGGGGGGGGGGGCACAAACCGACACAGATATCACATGTAGTAGTGCTCATGATGTGTCGTGTGATTGGGAGATGAGGGTTGGAGGGGATTGTCAGAACATGTTAACGGGGAGAGGGGGTGCATAAACCGATACAGATATCACATGTACATAGTGCTCATGATGTTGAGGTGTGATTTGGAGACAGCACTTAACATATCTGGCACTTATACTTCTGCGCTTATCGGGGTTGGGAGCGGCGTGCTCGAGAGACAACGCCTTGGAGAAGACGGTACGACAGTAGCGGGGAGGCAACAGCGTTTGCGTAACGGGCATAATAGGGAAAACCCCGGCGCGAGCAGGAGGCAGACTCGTGTATGTAGTCAAGGCATGAAAAAAAACGCTCCACGTCACTAAAACACCCACCTTGTACGTCGTGATCGTGCGGACCGCGGGGCCGTAACGGTACCCGGTACCGTCGGTATCCCATCCGAATAGCATTAACAATACTCTTATCAATAGCGATGTTTCATTCAGCCTGAAGAAATTGTCCAACTCGGCGACAATAATTCGCGTCGCACCCTCCACCCTACTTGAGGTAGCGAAGGCGTTATCAACACCGTACACTGTAATCAAGTGATAAGACAACACACCCCCTCGGACGATGGTGACAGTTATAATAGTGTATGAATAGCTGATTTTCTAGACAAGGCAATGCCGAGAGCCCAGCATCGAGTTTCAGTTTTTTCTTTTGCACGGGTTTAAAGACCTCGGATGCCAATCGAAGCTGACCTGGGGCTAAGAATATAGTCTTCCTCGAGACCATGTGCACTTGGTTGTGTCCACGCATGGTGTACCCGATCCGTAGGCATGGAGGTCTAAGGTCTCCACGAGATCTCCCGAAAGCCTCTACTTTCCTCGTGTGTGCCCCCCTTGCTATAGAGAAAATCAGCTCGGAATATGCTCCCAGGGGGTGTGTTATCAAATCATCAAATCACTTGAGTACAGTACGAATATGGTAGTCGCGGAGACTCCTGTTGTTGTTTGCTACTTGATAACATTATTATAAGTACGTCAGCTGTGAGTTCGGCTGATTGAATAGTTGATACTCAACTTTGTAAGCGGCGTAGAACGTTTGCTTTTGTCACTGCTCGCATTAACTCATCGCCAAACATCCAGTCTGGTGACAGGACAGGCTCCAAGAACTCTGTACGCGATGAGGAATACCCCCAGGGAAAAAAATAAAACACAAAATACAACGCAGTACGATATACCAGGTACATCATAACTGTGGCACATCGTACACCTCAGCCGAGAGAAAGCGAAACCAATCCAAACCAATCGAAAGAGAAAGGAGCCAATCGAAAGAGAAAGGAGAAAGGAAAAAAAGGAAAGAAAAGGAAAGGAAAAAAAGGCAAAAACACTGTTGTCCTGCGTTCGCCAAACAAACGAAGCAGGCTGTGATGCAGCCACGCGTAGACGACACCACTCTATCCGGAAAAGTATGGACCGTTTCGGCATCAACATGAATACCAAAACGGCCCATACTTTCCTGTTAGATAAGATAGGCTACGTACAGTAGTGGCTGTAGTTCTCGATAACTACTCATGCTGTATTTCTCGATGATATATGCGAGCTCTCGATAATTACTCATGCTGGTGGAGATTTGGAATCGTCGTCCAGTACCTGGTACTGCTTTAGTGCTGTTTTGTGTGCGCTGGTATATAGAAGGCATCACCCAGGTCAAATATCCCCTACTACAAGATACCAGTATACTTTAGGCGTCCGTCTACGTATATATTCGAACTTGGTTCGGGGTACTACAGTAAACAGGCAGTTAGCGAGGCACTACTCTTGCACAAGTACGATAGCTACAAACAGCTCCATGGAAGTGCGGCGACATCACCTGCAAGGCGGACACGCTGATGCAGCCGTCAAAAGTGGCCGGTCTGAAAGGCAGCCCGGTGCCCATGTCGTGTTGACACAAGTCGCCAAAACTGTTCGAAACACAAAAAAAAAAAAAAAAAAACATCGAGCAAGAAGAGAAAAGCGGGCAGGAATCACAAATATATATATATTAATAGTTAGCGATGGCAACACCCCTCGATAGTAGGGTAGCTGCTCCGCAAAACAAAAACATCGAGCGAGAAGACAAAAGCGGGCAGGAATCATGAATACATAAATATGAATGGTTAGCGATGGCAACATCCCTCGATAGTACGGTAGCTACTCGTAAACACGACGGGAGTCGTACGAACGTAATGCCCAGTAGCGCAAGTCAGAGTAGGTGGGAATGGGCCCCTAACATCTAAATGCAAGAAACTCATACATATATGTACGAGTTGGTGGAAATGGGCCCCCAATAACCACTAATACAGGGTAGGAATACGAGTACACAACGGGAGTAGAGTTAGTTACCCCCAAAAACAACTCATTGTTGGTGGGAATATATAGCATAATTCACCAACATTTTACAGAAGGTTGTGGTTATGTTTTCACTGCTGATTTCGTGAGGGAAAGTGGCAACGTTCCTTCTTGCATGAATCGGTTCGCTACATACAAATCTAGCCTCGATCATCCAATCACCAATCACACCATCAGACTGTGCATAACCATCATATAATATGGATGGGGGTGGATGCAATTAATCAATTTGCTGCTTGCGCTACGTAGTGTGGATTAATTACTTTTGTAAAACGGGGAGAACAATATCATACGACGCATGATGCCGTACATATCATATTTATACGTACACGGTCACGGTACGCACGGTTGTCGGGAGAAATGCACGCTTTGTGTTTTTTGTGTCCGTTCGAATGAAACGCTTTTTTAGGCCACTCACTCCGTCTCCCGCTCGTTCGCAACGTCAAGCATGTCCCGGCTTATGTCGACGCCAAGCCAGACATGCCCGGCCTCCTCCAACGCTTCGCCGCTCAGGCCGCTCCCGCACCCCACGTCGAGGATAAAGCACGACTTCCCCGCCTGCGTGCACGTGCCAGCGTACGGGTGCACATATACATGAAAGGGTAGGAAAGGCGATCAGCGCGTGTAGGATGGATGGAGGGAAGGAGGAGGGATGCATAACAATCGGCGGCGATGCTTCCGTGCGACAGGTGTGGACAAAAAAAAACGAACGGCAATACTACAATACGCGTAGTGGTCCCTCTACAATGCCGGTATGCGCCAGGGCAATACACCTGCATTATAGCGGGCAACGGCATTATTCCGCACACTGCTGTCACACTGGTCAATCCCATCTGTGCCAAGCGATCTTACCTGCACTATATAGGGATCCCTAATGTACCGCGAAAAAGACTCGAGCGGTACGTAACGGTACGAAGTCAGTTACCATCCGTCCCTCTGAATACAACATTTGGGCGATACCCGCCTGAGGCTAACTTTCGCATTCTATTCGTCAAAATATTGGCGATATAAAACAAGTCCGTTTCTGTATATACGCGTAGACGCATACGTACGAAGTGCATTCGCGTGTATACCAGATACCAGGTATATGTAATGTGACGGTTCACCCCCTGTATACATACCCTTACGTACGCTTTTCAGCTCTCCGAACCATAGATGTCGGGAGACAGGACTTTCAACCCTTGACAGACAGCAGATTTGCCTTGACATGCCGTGACTGACACCAAACTACTAGGTTTTAGTGTGGAACACTTCGGCCCTACGCCCTTGACAGCGCATGTTTTTCCTTGCTTGACATGTCTCCTGACATATTTGCTCCGAAGATTTGCCCCCCCGGCAGTGGAGCGAAAAATGCGTACTGAATAATGTTACTATACTCACACGGTAAACCTGTAACCTTCATATATATATACAATAGTAGGTCCCGCCTTTCATCAGCCCGGGGGGGGGGGGGGCGTACTCATTGATATCTTGCCTTTTGTCATTTGGCCATTGATACCACATCCTTTTCGAGACGGAGCACCGTTCCTACTCCAAATAGAGACACCGCCAACATCTGGGCGTTCACTACGTTTCCCCCCCATATGTTACATCAAAACGTTTCGCTTATCTTATCCCCTTCTTATTTCGCCTTTTGTGGCCACCATTTATCTCGTATGATAGGATAGCGATCACTTTGTCGCTATTGTCTACCAGGCAGTGTGCTGAAATTTTCCATGCTATATTCGTCCATTTTCCTCACCTCCCCGTCCAACACGTCCCGTTCCTCCTTGTACGTTTCACATTCTCCTAGTATGTGAGTTCTACGTACTCTCTTTTGCTTTGCCTAAAGGGGCACATCAGTGCATCTTCTTCCTCCTCCCCCTCCTCCCGATTACTGGTATGCCTCTTTCTTCTTTCTGGCAGGTCCAGGTCCGCCACACGAAATCGCACTTTTCAGCGTTTTCGCGTAGTCCAACGGGCCGTTTAACCCTTTTAGAACTGCAGTCCCGTTTTGGGGACAAAACACTCTAATTCTAAGTAATTTGTCCCCAAAACAGGACTCCAGTCCTACAAGGGTTAAGTACATTTTCATTTCAATATCTTCTATTGACCTCCCGCATATCTCTACGTACTCCTCCCCTTCTACGAGTATGTACGGTAATTTGTAACGTTTCGTAGCCTTTCCCTTCTTTCTACCCTTTCTTGTGCTTCTGTCTTGTACCCCCCAAACTCTGCCATTGACACTATGTACAGAGTATTTACTATTAATAGTAGTTCATGCTTTCTTCGGGGGGCGTTGACCGGCGGCTTTGATCGGCGGGTTAGCCGTGAGTCGTAACGACGGGTTCGGCGCTGACATGCTGACATGCGGGCTACGCCGACATCCTGACTGAGGCCGATAACGGGTGACACACTGCCGTCGGCTGGCGGCCACAGCAGCTGTAATCAAAGCGGCACTCCGAACTCCCAAGCTCGAGGCATGGAGGATTGGAGTACTACTGTGTCCCTTATCACACGGGTGATAATATGTGATGTGATGAGATAACACAACGCCTCCGACGAACTCCCAAGCGGATTTTGTCGACAACGGAGAGAGTGCGAACGTCAAGCGATGCGCCTACTGTACGGAAACGTATCGAAGACATCTCCTCGAAGCAACCAGTTTATTTGTGCGTGTCCCCCTTCTTGCGGAGAAAATCGTCTCCAAAAATCGTGCCAAGAAGTGTGTTGTCTTGCGTGTGGTACGGTACTGCTGTCGTACTTGTATTTTGTACCTGGTAGGCGCTACGTACAGCAGTGCGGTAACAACGTAAATATCGGTAAACTCTACGAGGGCTTCACAGGAGTGTCTTAGTAAATACGGTCAGTGAATATACTGGCCCAGCATCTGACAGTGCATGTATATTGGCTGGGCGTCTGCCAGTGTATGCCAGTACATTTGATCTCACTTACGTTTAAGAAAGACGAGACTATATTCCTATGTACACTGCTGTAATGTGTATGTACGACGGGAAACCACAAAAAGGGGGAAGAGAGGAAGGAGGGGTAGACAACCGAGCTGTTTGTGCTTCTCTTTCTCTGCGTTTACAAATAGTCAGAATAGTAGCGTTGGAGCGTTCCTTCGTAGTTTGTGGCAATATACTGGCGCTGTCCAGTATACTGACTGCTGACGCAACCAGTGTGCTTTTACAGAGTACTGACTCGAGGCGAACTTACTGGGCCTTGGCTTGTGTTCGAAAACAAGGTGCTGCTATGTATACGTTTGTTGCCACATACGTCTCAAGCCCCTGTTCCATGCATAGCCAAACAGTCATCTTCCTAGATGACAACCAACGCCACAAGCCGCAAACAGCAGTCTTACCTCTATATTCAAGAGCTCGATGCAGCGATCAGAAATCTCTGCCTGAATCCCGACCATTCGAGAGTTGGAGTTGTACTTCCTCGACATCTTGTCATTGTAAAACAGCTCCGGCGGAGTCTGCAGCTCCGGGCGACTCATTGTGAGAAAAACTACAAGCCACAACAATATGCAATGAGAGGTTCTCGCAGGGCCGTAGGGCAGACGACTGGCAATCGCAACTCGGTGTGAATGTGAAAAGTGGAGATGCTTGGCTTGTTTTGTTTTTTGTGTGGAGGTTTTTGGGGGATACTGCCTCCCCGGTGTTATGAAACCCTCGTTGCAGTTGCAAAACTCGAAAACATTTTTCTTTTTGCCTTTTGTCCTCTGCTGGTGCTGTTGCTGTTGCTGCTGTGCCAGCGGCCGACACAGGAGAGGAGAGAGCGAGGCTCTCGGGGATCGCTTCCGTACATTTTGACGCATCCGTTTTTGTCCTTGTGTGGGGTTTGAAACATGAACATGGCGGTGGAGGGCAGCAGGCACGGTCATCATACTAGCCCTTGCCTCGATCACGATGACACCATTGCTGACGGCAAGACATTGGAGAAGGACCCACTTCCGCCCACCGGTGATGGCCATGCCGGCCCAACCCGATCCTCTGCTGCGGACGCCATCGCAAGCCTCGCAGCTGCAGCCGCCTCGTCGGAAACGTCCACGACAGCAGTGGCAGAAGCCGAAGCCCCGGCCGCAGCCATAGCCACAGCAGCATCAGCAACAGGAGCTGCCGCGTCTTCCAAGAACGCACTATCAACACCAGCAGCAGCAGCAGCAGTGGCCTCCTTGAGCCCACATGAGAGCTCATCAAACGAAGACAGCAGCAGTATGACCGTCGACACCAGCACAGAATCGGTCGAGGTTGCCGGAAACTTTGGGCTCGGCATTACGGCTGCTCTTACCCAGGGCGCTGGATACGAGGGGCGACAACAACGGCAGCTGTGCAGCAGCAGCAGCAGCAGCAGCGCCTCCTCTGACTTCCGGGGGGGGCAGAGCCAAGGCCTGGGAGGACGTGGGGATACTCCTGTCTCCACCGCCATGTCTTTCGTTTCTGCCTCCTCCGACGATCTTGGGGCTGCTGCTGCTGCTACTGCTGCCGTTGCTACCCCCGCCGTTTCTGCCACAGCTGCCGCCGCCGCCGCCGCCGCCGCTGCTGCTTCTTCCGCCGCTGCTGCAGTTTCTTCCGCTGCTAGCGCTATCCCTGCTGCCCCAGTGGATTCGTCTCGAGGAACAACACTGCTGCCTGCTGTTCATGATCGCGGCGGTGGGTTTGCTGCTGCCTCGTCCATGATCCCTCCCGTTCTCGTGGCTGGGTACCACCACCGAGATCCTACTCCTGCCCCCCAAGCTCCGATGCCAAACGCAAACGGCGGCGGGGATCATAGTTCGTCGTCGTCGTTGTCACAGTTGGACGGAATGGCGTTGCCACCACCACCACCACCACCACCACCACCACCACCAACACCGACACCAACGGCAACGACAACAGCAGGAGGGACTGCAACACCACCACCATCACCACCACCATCAACAACAACAACAACGACAACGGCTGCTGCTGCTGCTGCTGCTGCTGCTGCTGCTGCTGCTGCCGCTGCTGCCGCTGCAGGCAGCTTGGAGGGCTCGGTCGCGAGGGTGGCATCCATCCCAAAGAGGAGGAGGCTGCTGAGGCTGGAGGACGGAGAACTAGTGGTCCTCCCGACGAACATCTACAAGCAGGCCGGCGGGGTGAAGCTGGATCTGTCTCTTGGAGGCTTCCGGCTTGACGGGGAGAAGTGCACCCTCAAGAACAGGGCTTTCAACTTCGGCGTGCTGCAGGGCTTCACGCGGGTGAATCTTCTCGCTCTCAGGTCAGACCACAGTTTGTCGCTTGCTTGCTTTGGCGGTTGGGTTCTCGTGTACCGCAGTTTCTAAACTCATACATTTACTGCCGCATTTTTTTACGCCTGTGTCTGTCTGTGTTGTGCGATGGGGTTTTGGGTGCCCGTCCCCTCCCCCTTGTTGGTGTCGCTTGGCTGCGTGCGACTCCTAAATGCAGGACGGGTAGGCAACGGATTTCGTGACGGATGTCTGTCTGATTGGTCGAGGCTGACCTTTCGGCCGCCCGGGCGTTTTTTGGAAGAACGTCACCTAAACACGCTGCAGAGTCGCGCGACCGCCCCTGCCTGACCTTGAGCCCCCCAAAGGGTTAGGGTTAGGGTTATAGGGCTAGGGTCGGGTTGGTCTGTGTCTACGTGCAAGCCACAGACGTTTCGCACGAAGTCTGCTGCCTTACCCGTCCTGCATTTAGGGCAACCCGTAAACAAACGCGCGCAAAATGTTGGGAGCTCCTATTTGCAGCATGCAGGCTGCAAAAGAAAAACACAGCACGAAAAAATATACTAGTTTTTGGGGCACGGATGAACATCATAACTTTTTGGCGGCTAGGCTAACACTAACCCTAACCCTAACCAAATGTTCATCCGTTACTAACCCTAACCCTAACCAAATGTTCATCCGTGCCACAAAAACTACGTACGTAGTATATTTTTTCGTGCTGTGTTTTTATTTTGCAGCCTGCATGCTGCAAATAGGCGCTGTCCAAAATGTTATCATCATTCCTGCTGTTTATCGCCATCGGCAATATCGTGCCATTACATTAGTATTGCTGCTGAACTTAACTTGTCGCGCTGTACCTTTGCCGGAACAAGAGTTCGTTTTTTCGGTCGCATTTTTTTTATCGATAATCGTGTTCTCCGTTGTTCTTGCTCGTGCTTGCCTACCTGGTTTTATGGTTTTATACAGCAGTCTCTATACGAAGTACTGCGCTGTAGTACTGCACTGCTGTTGCTGTACATACAACAGTGTGCTGTAGACTGTAGACTACCGTACCTGGTACGTACATATCTATTTTATACCAAGTATCTACTTATACCAGGTATGATATGATATGTGCCAGGTATTTGATGGAAGATTTGGAAGATTGTCTTGTTCTACGTTAATGACAGCATTATCTTCCGCTGATGTATGGCGGCAACAAAAAGAAGCACCCGACTTGGTGGCGGCATATATACTTCGAAGGATACGAGTGCGATGATGATGATGATGATGATGATGCAATGCTGCTGCTTCGGGTCAAGGTTATGGTTGTGGTTCCGTTACGGTTAGTATGATACCTCAGTTCGTCGGCACAGCAGTAGGCAGTAGGCAACACCTCGCCGCCTCTTTCAACGACCTATCTATACGGTACACGCCTACAAGTGCTGACTACGACGCCTTTTGTGTAAAATGCACGATAGCCTCAATACTGAACATAAACGTGTATGATATTATATATACATACGCGTCTCACTTGCTTTACCCATTAATTTGCGTTTATTTTGTGTTGGTTTTTCTCTGTTTCACAGTCTGTGACCACATAATTTGTATCTCTCTAGGACTGGGAATCAGGACAGGCCCTGGGTGTACTGATGTGGTTGGGTAGAAAGAACGAGTTTAATGTGAAGACAACAACAACAACAACAACAACAACATACGTAGTATTACATAGAATTCAGCGGTATGATCGAATCTACCAGTACGAATATTCCAGGGTCAAGCTACTGGTACGTACTGGGTTTCGAACCTCAATATCAGCAATGTATGATATGTACTTTTTCGTATCTTATATATCATCAAAGGCGGACATTTTTAATTAGCGAACGGCCTAGCCCCCGAGGTTTGCGCGCGGCCCATGTTTCGAAAGGCTGAAGGCGTTGCGTTTAACATTTACCACTCTGATCCTAAATATAAGGATCACTTTGATTTAATATTAATATGCAAACGGTCCTTATATTCCGGGTCAGACTGATACGAAATACCGTCGTCGGGATCCGGGCAGTCTACTTTTAATGATAAAAGTATTATTGCTTAAGTGTATGGGTCTAATGTCTAGGGTACGGTAGCCTATACACGTTCGGTGTCGGTGTAATCCACTCCCCAAACCCTCGGTGCGGGTAAATTGACAGACGACACGTCTGTGTTATACCTGGTAAGCATTTGTATGGTATTTAAATAAAGTGGCTCAAGGTTTAGTTTTTGCGCTCTGCCGGAGGATTGAAAGAAAAAAAGAAAATATATATATTTTACCCTACGAGCTGGTTCCAGGAAGAAACATAAGATTCCATCTTCGCAACTTTGTACGCTGGTTTTTGAGAATTGGAAAACGAAATTTGGCAGGGGTGTTCCTCATGACAGTACGAAAAAACGTATGACTGGCCTTTTTTTATTTTCCTTTTTTTTACCTCTGTACGTAGTTTTTTTTTCAATTTTCGCGGATTTTTGAGCAACTTTGACCCTATATAACTCATGATTTATTTATTTTTTAAAAAAAGACCAGTCTTGGAGCCCTTCGTAATGTTGCGAAGAGAACAACCTCGCCAAGTTTTGTTTCGCAACTCTAAAAACCAGGGTGCAAAAGGGATTTCCGCGAAGTGTATTTTTTCTCTAAGGTTTCAAATTTGCTCAATACATTTTAATAGTAATTTGGCAGGCGGTTCTTACCACAGCCTGATGGGCTCGCAGGAAGCAAAAACGTAACATGGACGTCTTCCCCTTGTTGATGCGATCCTGTCAAGACTTCTAAAGTCGGATTAGTCGGCGTATTGACCGATATATGGCCTGAATACTATTATATTGGGTGTACTATAGGATACCCTATGGCATAACGCTTCCCTAAGGAATACCAATATGACCATATCTCGCGAAGTACAACTCGTATGCCAAAAATCGCTTCACCGATGTGTTCCCCTTGGCGATGCCGTCATGTCGATATCTTTAGTGTTCGAAAAAGTAATGTATTCCGTTTTTTATTTCCCAAAGAAGCTATCTTATGTTTCTCGATGGAACCAGCTCGTAAGACCCTTGCCCGAGGTATTTCGCGAGACGCCCTGGGAATTGCAAGTGTTGATTGAGCACGCCTAGCCAACGTCGGCCAGCTCGGCTGGTATTCTATTGTGAATCTCAGCCTCGAAAAGCCTCGGCGTAATACACGCTAACAAATGGCCACGAAGTACCCACCATCAAACCGAGCACGGCGAGCACAACATATGAAGACAACAGCAGCGGCGCTTGCGTTATTAGTAATCACTAGTCACTGTTGCTGTAGTGCCTGGCAACTGAAGCTTATTGTAGTCAGTATTCAGCCAGTCGGAACTTCACAGGGGGAAAAGTGACGGCAAAAACATGACAATGACAAACACAGCAGCAGTATCGACTTTTTACTTTTTTAGTACTGCGTGGTTGGGGGAAGTTACGTACTTCTAAGTATGATCGGGGGTTGTACGTGATGAATTTTACTTCAGCATAACAGGAACACGGGTGGGTGGCGTTCAAATTACGTTGACGAGTTGAGTACATTGCCGTATGACGTACGCAACAAACCTGGATGGTTCGAGGAAAAAACTTGAAATTTATCTCAAATTTCAGGTTCCAACCGATGCCGGAGGGAAAAGACGCACTACAGAAGGTAGAGGGGTTATTTCATCCGTATAACTCGTATTTCATGTGTTTTCATTATAGCAATAACAAGCTTATTTTTACGATAGGATCTTGCAGTTCGAAGATATACACCAAGTATACAGACACTATACAGACTAAACTCGTAGGGGGGTTGTAATTAACGACATTCGCAAACGAGGGGGACGATAATATGTCGTCTGCCCTTTTTTTTTTTTTTAAATCGCCCTAAACTCAAGTAATTTGTTACCAGTAGTCAGTTTCACAGACGAAAACAATGGACTCATCAACTTGATGGCTGGATATTTAGTAACCGAAACTACATGAAGCAAAAATGCAAAGGACCTGTACGACACGGACGCAGGCAGCATGATATCGCTACTATTAATAATTGTACTTATACTGCTGTCTCGTGGCCAAATATCACACGAAGTATGAATTATCACAGGTACGAATCTATTTATATAAATAAAAAAAACAGCTGTGAGATGGAGGATTTCGTCGAAACTCATCTTTTCTACGAGTATAATAGCCGAGTGTGATACAGCGATCGCGCGTACTACGGGTTTAATATGATATTCATATGTATGTCCTAATAATGCAGGATATACATCCCGTATGCGAGGATTATCGGATTATCCCGTATGCGAGGATTATAGCTAGGATGTCGACCGATTCTTGAATGGTTTTACCTAGCTTTTAGTGTGGAATGCCACACTTCGTGTTGCTCGTAGAGCTGTGTAGAGCATCGCATACATATATTGCACGATGACCACTGCTAGTCCCAAATTATGGCTCCTCCGCCATTTGGGCGGAGGGGCCGGCCCTAATCCCTAGCACTGTTGATAGGCGGTTCATAAGACCACAAATTCATATTTTTTTTGTCGTCGTCTCTGGGTCCTAAATGATAATTAACGCACACCCATGTTATTTTACGGCTGAAACTAACATTTTAAGGGTATCTACTCTGGGGGGTACTCGGATACATTCCCGAGTATAACAAAAAAACAGGTGTGATACCCGGGTACCCCAGAGTATACATACTCTGGGGGTACTCGAATGCATACCCGAGTATGACCAAAACAACCAGATTTGGTACCAGGATACCCTTGGGTCAGTTACAGCAGTATCATACCTACCTATATACCTGTGTGTATAACCGCTGACCGACGTATTTACTACCGCCACTGTTGTTTGCCGACGCCAACAGGGCGTTTCGGAACATCATCCTCCCTCCAGATCGGTCGGCGTCCATGCTCATCAACCCGATCGCCGCCGCCGAAGCCCTGAAGCGCTACGACGAGGAGCATCTCAAGCCGCCCCCTGGGTGCGTGGCAGCCGCGTACGAGGGAGTCGGCGGGTGGATCCCAGACCACCGCGAACTGCACGTGACGTTCGTGGGCAGTAACATGGAGATGCGGGTGAAGGCGGGAGAGCTCCGAGCGCTAGACCGCCCCCTTCAGTGTAAGGTGGCGCTGGACGCGTTGAAGTCCGACCCGAAAGTGCTTGCGGGCACGCTTGAGGTAGCGCCGTCGGTCGCTAAGAAGGGGGGGCATGGCTCGGGCGGCTCCGACTTTGTCGGGATGGAGCCCGGGGCTACCGGGTTCGCGCGCGCGCCGTGGGCTGTCGGGGCCGCTGCGCCTGACGCGGGAGACGGCGGTCCTGCCTGTGGTGTTGACGCGTTCAGGAACGGCCAGTCTGATTTTTCGTTCGATGGGATGGGGGCGGGAGGGATGGATGGGAGTGGCGGCGACGGTAGTACGCAGAAGCAGCGCCGGAGGAAGAAGAAGAAGTCGGTGGTGGCGGAGGACGGGGTCGCTTATGACCTGCCGATTTACGTGCAGAACGTGGAGACGAAGCAGCACAGGTCGACGCTGCGGCTGAAGATGCCGCTCACGGGGTTTTTGGTGAACGGAGAGGATGTGTCCGTGGCGGATCTGGTGGTCGCCTATGGGTTGGATGTCACGCGGAAAAATCTCCTCGCCCTGAGGTGTGATGTTACATAGTACGACCGACGCCTCTGGCGGCTGTGTTCCGTTTTTGTTTTCTACCTCTGCGCGTATTACTTGGAGTGGAAGTCGTGTCTTTAGAGGCGGCGACTTTGAAAGACGATGCGAGCGTTATGTATCGTGAGGGACGGTCAAACGTACGAGTATTAAATAAAACCAGGGTGTCAGGTACTAATATTTAGAGTAGATTTTGCTGCACTGCTACCATCGTGTTTACTTGGCATTGTATTTTTTTTCAGTGATTTGAGTCGTACTGACTCGCCTTCTGTCCTTTTTCTCGCTCCTGCCCCCTGCCTCCCTCCCGCACCTCTGCCCTTAACTTTTTTTGTTTTGTTTACGGTCGGGCAGGGCGTGCCGCGACGCCGTGATGACCAACTTCGCGGGGCCCGACCTCGTGAAGCGCGTGGTGGCGGCGGAAGTCTTCCACGTGTGGGCGAAACGGAGGGGGGGCGACAACACCCCCAATGCTGCCGGCTCTGACGGTGGTGAGACGCTCAACGGTAAGACCGACTCCCCGCCCCCGGCCGCAGCGACAATAGCTCCAGTCGCGACGACAATAGCTTCGGCCTCGACGACAGTAGCTTCGGACACGACGACAATAGCTTCGGCGGCGACGACAGTAGCTCCGGCCGCGACGACAGTACCCGTCGCAGCGACAGTAGCTCCATACCCGACGACAATAGCTCCGGCCGCAGCGACAGTAGCTTCGGACGCGACACCCATAGCTCCGGTCGCGACGGGAAGAGTTGGAGACATCCGGAGCGCTGCTGGAGGACAGCTTTCGTGGGCGGAAAACGCCTCCTTGAAACTGGCGGGGCATGGGGATCCAAACGAGCAGCCGGCGACGGCGACTGTGACGGCGGCGGCGGTGGCGATGGCGGGAGGGGAGGGCGGGGGGGCGGCTGCTACACTGGTCTCGGCGGCGGAGGCTAATAACGACATTACTACTGCCGGTCTTACTACCGCCACACCGTCAACACTCGCGATGGAGGTAGAAGTTGGACTTTCACCGGTACAGACGCCAGCGATGACGGCGCCGAGAGGGGGAGGGGGGGGGGAAAGGTCGCCGGTAGTAAAGATCAGCGACGGCGATGTCATCAACCTCGCCGGGCCAGCCAGCTCCCCCGGAGGTCCGCGGGTCGAGCTGAAGATGACCGTGGGCGAGCTGCGAAAAGCCCGGCTGGCGAGGTCGGCCGAGTTCAAGCAGCTGCTGATGGCGATGCTGAACGATCCCATTGTGCAGGCCGGCGAGCTCGATGTCGTCACCCAGTCGAACTGCCCCACGCCGCAGCTCACGGAGCATAACTCGAGCGGGGCGGCGGCAGCAGCTGCCGCGGCCAGATCGCACGCTGCTGCCGCACGGGCTCTGGAGGACACGACTCGCGCGATGGCCCTCCTGGCGAGCGGGCGAGAGCGAGACCGAGCGGGGCACGGTGGCAGCGGCTTCGCGGAAGGCCCCGCGCCCGTCCCAAACGGCAGCAGTAGCGCGCAGGAGGCACGAAGCGGAGGGTACACGAACGGCGGCACCGGCGGTGGTAGTGTGGACCTTGGGGTTGGGGTCGTCCCTCCCCGTGAACAGCGACCCGAGCGGCGTTATCTTATGACGGATTTGTCCGAGCACGGGCCTGCTGGCTGCGTGGAAAGACCGGTCGACCCACCGCTGCACCGCCTGAAGAGGGCGAGACCAGACGCCGACTTGGGCGGCGGGGGGGCGGGGGGCGGTAACGGTGGTGGGAAGCGGCCGTGTGGGGTTGGCGGGGAGGGGCAGGGGCAGGGGGCGGCAATGGTCGGGGTGGGGGTAGAGCAGTATGCTGGCGGGGCTGGTGAGATGGCGGCCTCGAGCAAGCGGCGGCGGCAGCTGTGGATGGTCGCGATCCGCGAGAACGAGCTGCGGCACGAGAGGAGGAAGGAGGAGGCCAGGAAGGAGTACGAGACTCGGCAGCAGGAGCTGCTCCGCTGGATGATCGACGAGGAAGCCGGTCGGCACAATGATTTAGACGGGGACGCGGGCCCTCCCCCCATGGCGTAAAGGGACAGAGGGTGACGAACGTCGCGACAAGCCGAGCGATGTCCGTCTGTCCCCGGCCGAGGGCGTGACAGGCCACGCCCGGGGGGATGTGATGTGATGGCCACGCCTACAGCGTTTTTGTTGTTGTTGCCATTTTCTTTCTAGCCCCTTTACAGCTGCACCCACGTTTTCGGAGACAAACTACTGTAGTTGGAACTACTGTACGTAGTGTGGGATAGTTTTTTGCAGTGGTGAAAAAAAGGGTTAAGCTCTCCCCCTCGAGGTGCCGCTTCAACCCTCGGCCAAAGTTTACAAGGCCAACCTGCACACATCAGACAGATCATGATCTATCTATCTACAGTAGATAATCTAGCTTCTCACCTGCCGTTGTGAGCGGCTGTGCAGGATCTGCATAGTACATATCCAACCCAGGGAATATGCGCTAGGTCATGCGGATTACATGGCTCCCACCCGGCAACATGAGCTAGATCATACAGGCCATACAGATCAGGAATTTATCTGCCCTGAAAGATCTAGATCATCAAGTGGGAATCAATGATCTATCTGTAGATGACCTGTAGATGATCTGCCCGAGGTGTGAAGTGCAAGGTTGTGCGTTTGTTTGTGTGGAGGGGTGTATGTTCCACCATTTCGTAGTGAGTGAGCTCGGGGAGCATGAACAGCGGCGAATTCTTGCTTTGGTCCCGCGTGTGTGTTGTTGGTAATAGTTTTTAGCCTTTAGTCTCTTTTTAGATCCCGCTCGATTGAAAAGTGTCTCGTAAATGAACAGCGTGATGTTATCCCGAGGGGGGAGATATTTGTGGCAAACCGCCTTTTCTCTTATTTAGATCCTCCCCCTCGAATAAAAGTGTCTACATGAAAAAACGTCTACTTTCCGAGTGGGGGAGGGACTATTTGTGATGACCGTTTCCGCTGATGCCTTACTCTCGTTCCGTGACTTTCGAGGAGGTCAAGTTGTTTTAAGTATCGATGTTCGTTTTACAATGCAGTGGGTATTGTTCGGAATTCTAGAGGAGGCTATACGCGCGGGTGCGCTTGTTGTGTTGCACGCTGTTTTCGCTGTATTTTTACGTAGTTGCGTTGCGCGAGAATAAGTTACGTATACCCTGTTGTTTTGGGGGTGCTTCTGGTGTTTACTCTGGCGGAGCACAGTCAAGCAGGCAACAAGACGTTCGCATTGACTGACTATGAGTATAATAATTTATATTGAGCCGTCCATGCTCGTTATGCCTTGCGTCGAGAGCTAAAGTTGTCTTTCACCGGGGCGTTCGTAAGGTTGTATACTTGCTTGCTACGTTAGAGGTTAAGCAGCACTTGATTTTTCGGGAAGATGGGAGAGAAATTGTCCAAGGGTTTGCTATTAGTACTTGTATGTATACGCGCAAATGGGGGGGGGGGTGTCCAAGGCTTGCTATTAATACTTGTACGCGCAGAAATAATTTCGTGTAAGGAAACACATTTTTTTTACGTCTGCACCTTCGCTGCATCCTATTTTTGCTTGAAGGCGTTTATAGTTTACAGTAGTTTTTTGCAGTTTTTTTTGCTATTGCTTCATTTGTGGCGAACTAATAGTTTTTTTGCCCAAGTGTTCGGCGTGCATCACCTACACGTAGTTGGTATAGCTTTAGAGCTACTGTAGCCTGTAGCAAGCAGTACGTATGGATAACTAGTCCTCCCTCCGAAGGGTTGAAAGAAGCCTCTATAATATGTACAAAAAGCAACGCCCTTTGAGTCGAAACCCTGTGGAACGGCGGCCAAGTTGTTGGGGACAAAACTGCTTGGAATTAGTGTAGTGTAGGATAATGTTGGCAGTTCTACAGGTACATCAACATGCTTGATTGCTTTTCCCTAAGCAGTACGTCAGTACAAATGTACCGGGCGTAAATATTACTACAGTAGTTTGTTTCGGTCGGAGATGGGTGCGAGGGGGGCCTGTGCCCACCGACTCAAGCCCTTAATAACTGCGACCCTTTTTGGGGGAATATACTACTCGGAATTAGTGTGGGACACTTTTTTTCTGTACGTCGTAGTGTGTAAGGGTTAAAAGGGTACTACCTTCCCCACTTCGCATGCTATACTTTGAAGTAAAGCGTGTGTGTGGGCGGGTTGAATGCTGCCTTGCGAGTTAAACTAGCGCCTCTCGGTAGAAGAAACTTGTGGCTTATGCGCTTGGTGCTCACGTTACTTGGCGCGCGCCCCCCGCCAATCAGCAAGGAGAGCGGTCGCTCGCATGCGGAGAGAGCCTCTTTCTTGCGCAAAATCGACGTTCTCTCGCGAGAACCACACGCAGAGAGAAAGCTTAAATACTCGGTCGTACTGTTAATACGAGAAAATAATGGTACGACAAGCCTTTGGCCTGAAAATACATCGTCGAAAGCCGGAAGTTCGAAACAAAAAATCAGTCCCCCGTCCGTCGATCGCGATTTCTTCCTTCCTCTTGCCCTTCTTCCGCCACCTTTTCGCGGCCTTGCAGCTCGCCAGCTTGCCAGGCAAACGCGCTAAGAAACCAAAGGCATTTTCGCCAACACACTGCTTACGAGCATGCTTCAAAATTTCGACACGGAAACCAAAGAACCGGAGGAGGCGAAGAAGACGCGCTACATGCTCCGTTACATAGCTGCTGTGTACAACTCGTAGCCCACAGGCCTAACGCCCGCGTCACCGTATCGTCGACAAAAGCTCATCAGCAAGCTGTCGGCTCGCCGCGCACAAGACGGAGTTGCTAAACACGTGAAATGGGGTGCCGTCCACCTGTCATTTTTGGTCAGAAAACGGCGACGAGACGGGAAGGGGGGGGGGGGGGGTGGTATTGATGCCTCGGTTAGTTTCATCACAGAGTGAGCACCATGGCCGATGTCGCTACGTAAAAGCCTCCCGTGTTGCATGTCTGTTGGACGCTGAAGAGCAGGGCTTCGCAAAAAAGTAGAACACGCAGCTTGCAAAGATGAGTTTCGACGAAATTTTCGATCCCACAGTTGACGTGTATTTATACGAAGTACACTTATATTTATATACTACATAGTGGTACGACCGCTTCTACGCCTACGCCAGCGGGGCTGGTACACAGCCCTGGCTCGAAAGTAAAACGATCAACTATCCCACTCACTCAGAAACCCACCCACTCACCCACCCACCCCCACACACAAAACTGAGCGGTGCGGTCAACAGCAACGGTGCTAACGCCTAGTGTGAGATGATTGGCGAATAGACCTGCGTCGCACCGGGACTGGAGCTACAGCCTATAACGGAATGGCTCACAACCAGAAGAGGACAGCCAGAAGTCCCAGACTACACCCATTAACGGGACGTTCGACTTCGGCAAGCGTTACTTCCATCATTCGTCGTACATTGGCCGTAAGAGTACGTTGACTCTGCACCCAAACAGCTAGACTCTCATCACGACAGGCACCACGGGCGACCGAAACATTTATTTCCAAGACTCGACGGGCAGTGGTCTCCATGAGTCTTCACCTGAGTCACAACTCCTCCCGCCTCTTCGATGAAAAGCCACCCTGCGGCATAGTCCCACGGTTGCCAACCCTCGCCAGCAACACCAGCGTACACCGCATCTACCCTTCCGCACCCTACCCAGCATAGATCCAGACACCCACTGCCAACCTGTGGGCACAAACATAAAATGATTGGTGTTCATACAGCGGGTGGGGAGGGGAGGGGCAAGAATAAAATGATTGGTATGACGAGGTGGGGGGGGGACAAGCATGACATTATTGGGATAACGAGTGAGGAGGCGTGTTTGTTTGTGTGCTTCAAGTGTAATAACTCCAAGTCTAGCCGGCGACACCGTCTTCACAGCTATTTATCGAATTATAAGTGAAGAAAATCGATTCGATACTCATCACTAACTACATGTATTGCTACACTACTACTACTACTACTACTACTACTACTACTACTACTACTACTACAGCCAGCAACAGCACACGTTTACAAGCAGGTTGATCGTCCGCAGAGTTAAGTCACACCTGACGGATGGCCCTGCACTTTCTGAGAACCTTCTCCGTCGCCTCCATCATCATCCTGACGGCTATGGGATCCCTCTGGTACCCGTACTCCGTAATCTGAAAAGCGGGGTCGCGGGAGTCCTCAGTTACGGTTAAGTTAAGGCAAAGGTAGAAACTCGTGTAGCAAACAGCCCACAGTAGCAGGCATGATATCATACAAACCTGGTGACGTTTAACGGAAACTACGCACTACTGGCTGTGGGTACAAAGGCAGGCCGAAGTAAGACGAAGGTTCATGACTGACGACCAAACAAATTGTCAAAAATCGTGACATAAAACGAGACATTTTCGCGAATTGTTAAATATGACACAATTCGTGACAATGATTGTTTTTGATTTTTTCAAGAAAACTTGATGTCACAGATGATTCGTAACAAAAAACCGTGCGTGAAAACATGACATAACGCCAGTTTACAAACGTCACGAATAGCTTCTTTTTGTTTTGTCACGAAACGCGTTTTTTTGTGACGAATTGTGGGGGGGGGGGTTGCGTCCGTTAGGGATAACTCTTGCAGGAAGACTGCAGCACGCCTATTGTTGAGATCTTGCAACACGATAACGCAAAAATCTTGGTTCTGTCTCCGGAACAACCAGTCATTTTTCGAGCACCCCGTATCGTGCTTCGAATACGGCGCCTTCCCCTCAACCGTCGAAGGTCGTTTGGGGATAGCAGCCGCGCGAAAGGAAGCCTCGAGCACAAACCGCGCACACCAGTACGTGTGCTACTTCTACGCTCGTCTCCCGTATATGGGAGGTTTTTCTTTGCTCAGGGAACTTGAGCAGAACGGAGGAAAAAGCGGCGCTCTCTTACCACGACGGCGCTGCCCAAGTCAGTGCAGCCTGAGGACGAAGCCCTCTGACCGTTGACGAAGGACCCGAAGCCGCGAACGGTCTGGTACAACTCATCTGAGCAAGGGTCGTAAACAACGCCGACCTCCATCTGGCAAGCGAAAAAAGAAAACACGAGGAGACGGGGGGAAAACGAGGGAGGTGTAACAACAAAAGTAATTTACAATACAGTTTGTATTAGAGCGCCAGATTCAGGCAACCGCAGACAAGGATACGAAAACATACGAAAACGTAACATCAAAGCGTGAGTGGAACCTCATATGGGAGAGAGAGACACCCCTTCTATCATGTTGGTGGGTTGATCCGAAAACTGCAATGGGCGTGACTAGAGATAAGCGTAAGCACCGTCGTATTGACCAAGGCTTCGTCAAGAAGTCGAAATCGAAATCGAAATCGAACAAAAAAAGCAGTTACAGCCGTCACCCGTTGGAATGGAAGAAAACAACCAACACATTTCCCCTCAAAGGGCTGCGCCACATATGCCGTGGTCTTGACTAACCTTTTTCCCGCGCCCGAAGCCGATGGACACGCAGGTCATGGGAAACCCATGCACGAAGTTGGTTGTGCCATCCACGGGGTCGACTATCCAAGTCGGGGCGTCCGTGAGGGCTGCGATGGACCCAGCATCTGCGCTCGATTCCTGCGCCGCCGAAAAACAAAGCGTTGTGCCAGTTTGACCACGTCGACGAGGAGGTACAGGGGAATATATAGTGTGCACCGCCGTACGTCTTTCCGCGGTGCGAAACTTGCAAGACTTCGTACTCTACATGTTTTGCGATTGAGCCAAGAGTCGTCAAGCTAAGAAGGCACGGAGTTACATACGGTACCTGGGTACGAAGTATGCAATGTATCTTACACCTACTGACGCACATGAAAAGGTATTGCTACCCTAGGACAGTTATGCGGTATGGGCAAGCCCGACTACCGGAGCAGGTTGAGACGAGAAGGCCTTCGATCACTCACAAGATTGATGTTCGATGTACTATTTTATTATCACGCTGATCCCGTGCTGAGAGATTTCTGAGCACAAGGGAGAGCAAATCATCACTTGCTCGTGCGTCTTTCGTCAGAAACACACCACCTCAACAATTAGAGGGGAAACGGGGATACCATGAATACCATGACACAAGCCCACCCTGAAGGGCAGTATAGGCACATGCATGGAAATCAGGAGGGTACAAAATCCATCCAGATTTTTTTGAGAAATGGATCGAAGATACTGTGCTTCACCACCCTCTCCCACACCTCTGTACTGTAACTTGCAAGGCGAAAGCCTGGTGAACCCGAAGGAAAAGAAAAAAAATCTGCAACTTTACAGAAGGATACTCGATCATCTCCCCTCTTTTCTCAGATGGCTGCCTCCTCCCCCACTCACGACCCGATGGATGACCTGGTCGATT
>MEHQ01000908.1:0-12199 GCA_008828725.1 Saccharina japonica
GTACTCTAGTCGTCTATAATGGCGCATGCAGTGATAGGCGTGTTATACCGTGTCGTCGCCAACCGACGCCAGCCTAATGTATATGTACAAGTGCAAAATCGGCGTGCTCCGCGCTTCTTATTGTCTCTTATTGGGCTGCGCCAAGCGAAGGCTATATATGGTGATCTATGTGGAATGTTCAACCACCACTCCACAAAACAAATAGGTCTATTAGATCGGGTATAACGAAATTTATGAACCCTCTTGCTCCAATTGGCGAGGAACGCCGGCTTCACGAACTTCAGCCCACAAAGCCAGTCAGCTATGAGCCAGTAGGGTTTGGGTTTCCACACCGTGCAAGGCATAACCGACTCGGGGGATCACCGATTTCATCCCTGTGTGGTCGGACTTGTAGATTTACGGACATATTCATGGTCCGGGGGTAGCACTTTACCCTCCCTGGGAGGCGCTGGCTCCACGATTTTCAGCCACTAAGTTACGGAGCTCGCGGGGTTGGGGTTTCCATACCTAGCGGGGCGGTATCGACCCTAGGGATCCCATATTTCATACCCGGGTTGTCAGAGAAATAAGGTATCGAACGACTCATCATCCGGCGATAGGACGGTATCCTAATAGCGTGCGGCAAACCCTGAAAGCTATATATGCCAGTCAGGGATGGAGCCATTGGGGTTGGGGTTTCCACACCGTGCGGGGCGGTGTCGACCGGGGGCAACTAAAAATTCGTCCCCGTGTTGGTAGAGTAAAGTGCATCGTATGTACGGAGGGGTGTCCGATCCGGGGATGCGACATTATCATCCCCAGGTGGCACATACTATATTTTCTAGCCCCAGGGAATCAACGATCAACCGGCGGGGCTAATATTTCCACACCGTGCGAGGTGGGGGAAATTCGGGCAGTCACGTTTTCCGTCCCCGGTGCGTTGGAGTCGAGAACGTATGGAAGCCTTTATGATGCGGGGATGAAACTGTATTATCTCGTGAAATTGTTTCCTCCCCGGGTGTCGCATTGGTAAGCGATGCTCGTCAGCGCAGAAACCTTGTACAGTGATTGGTGAGTGGATCGGGCTACGTAGGTGTTTGTGGTATGTATATGCTGGCCGGAAACGACAAAATGTTTGGGGGGATCACCGTGCGATCCCTGCGATCAGTACATTAAAAGCCGCAGCACCACCACCACGACAACCAGGCACGAAAAGAAAACATATTATGCTGCTCCTGCGTCTTGGCTGGTGGGGTGGTGGTACCTGTGGTGAAGGATACAGTAGGGAAATGTGTGACTACCGGCAATTTTTCATCAGATTAGGGACGGACATCGTTTCATGTGTGTAAACATACATATCATCAAAACAAACAGTCAAGCGCAACACAAGGAAAGTGCTAAGAAAATTGACAACAACTTCATTTACGTGACTACGCCTCGTATCGCACGAATTTGACTCTCCATAGTTAGAAAGTATACGAACATTTCGCAATGTACGAGTTTCTGCTGCTGTGTGGTAACTGTGGTACCTGTGCTACCTGTGGTAGCTGAAACAGCCCTCTGCTGTGTTTGATTCTGTGATTATATACGACGGCGGCGAGTAGCGTTCTATATATTTGGTGGTGTCCCATTCTAAGGATGTACGGCGGTGGTACCTCGCTCAGCCAACAACACACATAACGCTGCGCCACAAACCACCGGATCACGGCACCACCACCACGACCACCAGCCACCACGAGCGCCGAGCTTTAGGTGCTGCTGCTGCTTAGGTGGTGGTGGAGATGGTATTGGTGGTGGTTGTGGTTGCAGGTGATAATGGTACTACTCCGTTTTCCTGCTCGTTCTGAGAGAGCGTGAAGCAAGCCACACCACCACCACCTGGTGCGACCACACCAACACCACTAGGACAGGGCTGCTGCAAGCCTGTTGGTGGTAGTGGTGGTGCAGGTGGTGGTTGTGGTGGTATTTGCTGGTGGTGGTGCTTGTTTCTTGTTTCTGGTATCAGACTACCCTGGTTTTGCTGCTCGTGCTTGAGAGCACGGCGGCATTGCACCAACACTGCCAGGTACACCCCAGCGACAATTTACGCCCTGACTGGCGACCAGTTAGGACAACCAGCTCTCCGATCTCGGCATGGCTTTCGACACGAACTGTACATGACAGTGCGCTTTAATACCGGGCGTCTATCAGTCCCGAGCGCGTCTGAATCGATTCGGTGTACCGGTCGAACGGTGCCAACCCAAAAACCCACGAGGGACAAGGGACGACGACGGACGGCAAACCTTACTGTTTGTAAATCGTGAACTAAAGCCAGGCTCTCGCACTGTTCAGAAGCGGTTTTGTTCCGTTCGTGTCCGTTCGTGTACCCCCGCGGATGCACACGCGCCTCCATACGCACAACCCCTTGTAGAAGAGCATCTCGAGAAGCTCGTCGGGCTTCGCCCCTCCTCGCATCCCGTCTCCTCATTAAAAGCAGAAACGGGGTCTATGCTCTGCATCCGCCATTCTACTTATATACAAGCTTAGCAAAGGCTTCTCCTTCCACCACGCACAACTTCTATGTACGGTAGGTTGGGCCCAAAGTCAGCCCGGAGACAATGTTTTCTGGGAACACCCGATGTCCCAGGAGTTAATCACCTGTATGTAGAACTGAAAAATGTGCTCTTTGTTGTAGTAGTCCTGAGTCCTGGAGATGATGGCATCCGTAGCGGCGTCTATCGTGGAGGGCGTCGCCTTCAAGACAGCCGACACCTCCGCCGAAGTTAGCGTGTTAAAGGCTTCCATTTGAAGGCAATTCGAGGTAAAAGTGCTCGTTCGGTTCCCTGTTACGGAGAAGAAAAGCCGCACCAGGCATACGGTAACAACAGAAGAGGGTGTCCCGGGCGTGAAACGTCAGAAGGGGCGGATTCAGAGGGAGATAGGGGGTCAGTTAAGTTTTTTTTTTTTTTGGGGGGGGGCGGGGGGTGATCGTTCGCCTAGCCCTGCATATTACCATCAACCAAGTCGTAACCAAATTACAACTACCATCGTACTACTCGTAGTTTGTGACAAAATACGTGATGCAAATAGACAAGCAGCGGGAGTACCGAACCGTCTGAGCGATAAACGGAAGGCACAGACGAGGGACGAAGGGGTCGTGTACCTGGTGTACTCACGTCAAAGGATTGTTTTGACAAGCACCAAGTACTGTGAGTGAGTGAATTTCAAGCATTTCAGCGGTTGAGCCTGGAATAATAAGAAACCGACAAAACGACTGATTTCCCCACTAAAAATCGCACAATGTCGGATAATTCAGCCTGAATTGAGCCTCGAGTATCGCCTGTAAGTACTCGTACATGGTACGAGTTGGCAAGACTTCCACCCATTTCGTTGGGTCTGGGTGGGGCTCGGTAGGGCAGGTTCGAGGTTCGGTAAAAGTTACCAAAAGCATGTTTGGTTTGCATCCTAAAGATATGATACATACGGTATTCGGCTTGTCTGCGGCAATAGTATTACAAGCGCGTAATTTGTTTGTTTGGTGCTCATTAAATCTGTTCAGTGTACGATGAATGTAAGCGGTGTCAAAGCAGGTTTCTCCTTCTCAAGGAAATGCGGTGAATATCTCCTCTTTCAAATCGATCGGTTGTTCGGGTTGTATCTCTGTGTGTGCTATTCATATTAAACCGGTATTTGCACCCGTCGATATCCATCACACCTAGACAGTGTCCGTGCCGAATTCCCTAGAGAGGTACAAGCTCTGTCGTCACATGCTTCGAAGTACTACAGCAAACATGCGACGCAATCAGACCCAACTTTACAATATTAGATTGCAGCAATGAAACGGCCTTCCTTGTGGCCACGCATTGAATCAGATTGATCAATAATCAGGAGCCGTATTCACGACGACCGCAAGCTTTCGTCTTCGATTATAATCGAATCAAACACGGTAGCATTTCTTGGGCAATATGGCTTGGGGTCCTATCGGGGAGTAATAATGTTGTAGGGGTTTGCGACAAAACGAGAAAACGACACCACACTCCTAGGTAGGTCAGGATGAAAAACAAACCGGATCGTTGTGATCACGGGACAAAATGAGCGAAAACCATTTTGCTTCGTTTTGTGTGTCTTTTTCACTTGGTTTTAGAGACCCCCCCTATGGGGTAGTGGGGTATCTGGGATTCAGATCCGCGCGCACCCTTTGTGTATTGTGTAGAAACATCGAATAATGCACGGGGGGCAACGAGCACCCGTAGGCCACCAAAGAGGCGAGCTACAGTTCCCGTCCTCCTCGGGGTGGCCTGGCCAGCGAAATATGAAGTATGCCAGCACGGGCTAACGTCGTATCGCTCTTGGGGTAGCTTAGGTGTGGCTGGCGCGTCCCCGAAGCCACACGCGGGTAGCCGGGACAAGGACACAACGATCGAGGTTCTTACCGAAGCAAGATTCCGTCTTCTTGAGGTTGACAACCGTGATTTCGTGGGTACCCTCGTGTGGTTTGGGAGGCACATGGATATAAAAACTGAGTGTGCGGCGGTCTTCGGGTATTGTAGGCTCCGCGCGTGGTCTACTTTATGCCGGAGGCCGTGGCACCCACGCTGAGCCTGCTGCGGCGGCCCTGCCTCTCTGCAATGAAAGACCTCGCCCCTGAAGCAGTGCCCGACACCGCTCAAGTTTTCGTGGCATGCTTCGATTTCATATAACATGCCACGTGAGGTTGGATAAACACCACAAATTAAATAGCACGAAAAGCAGAAAGCAAAAGACAGGTTGTGGACATCGGCTGGTAGTGAAATATCGTAAGGCAGCCATTTGCGCACTATGATTGTCTAAGGGATACCGGATACATTGTAAGCGGCTCCATCAAGCTGGAGTATTTCCAACCACATAATGTTAGCACTGGTCACTGGTGCTACGTAAACAGCGGGTTAGGGTTAGCGTCGGGAGGTCGGATTGGGAGACGAACACAAAACCTCCAAAAATAATCAATAGCTGCAGGCGTCTACGCCTCGCAAAGTAAGTCCCAAAACCAATTATTCTTGCGGAATTCCGTGTGATTAAATGTTAGAGTAGATTATACTATCCGTTACCAAGGATGTTAACGGGAAGATGTTGTCTTATGAAACGTTTACCTACCTGTGGTCCGCATTTAGGAATCGTGGTCCGCCTTTGGAATGTTCTCGCAGTTTTCTCCGGCCCGTGTTGCATCCGGTTTGGGGTCAGGGTTAGGGTTAGGGTTGCAGTTGGGGGTAGGGTTGGGTTTACCCCCGCCCGTGCCTTGATCCCACCAGGAAGCACTCCCTAGCTCGCAAAGCAGTGTAAAAAGTGAACCGCCCGCCTATCTAAAGATTCTTGCCAACGAATTGCAGGGCCTAAGACACGTACTGGAAGGCGAAGCCTTCCAAACATTTTGCCCTCCGAACAATTTCCAATATTTCCAATATTTCCGATATTTCCCCTTTTTCCTCTATTTTTTTGGGAAACACATATTGGAAATATTCGAAAAATGGTGCTCGATAAGAACGGCCCTAAGACACGCCCGTCCATCTAAATATTATTGCGTTCCAATTTCTGGAAAACAAAATGGAAAAAATACAATGACAGAAAATTGCGAAAAAACAGTATTGGAAATTTCGGAAATATATGCCTCCGATAAGAACGGTAACTCCATTCGACGGATCTGACTGACTGGAACGGAACGAGCTTATTCGCGTTTGTGTGTTCCATTCCATGCTGTGTTTGCTGTTTGTGTCCAATCGACTTTCTAGACACCGATCCTGAACAGGCCGCAACATAAAGTAACCCATGACATTTACCTCGGGACTGTGCAGCTGGAGTCGAGGACAGGGGTACCGTCACGCAGGCAGCGAGTGCTCCTGGTGTAAAACCAGGATATATTCACACGCAAACAGGGCGCCTGGCATGCCTCAGACCAAGCCGTGCTAGCCGTCCAAGTGTCGCCCTCGAGACTAAGCAAGAACTTATTATATCGCCGTCGCGGCTCGACGAAGTATCCTGGTGCGTAAGTGAACATCGGTCCAGCACTTTTGCTAGATATCTATCGCTGCTACAGTTTCGTTCGTTACCCGAAATTTTTCCTCGTGAGCCTCCTGTATTGACCATGGCCGTATCGAGTTGCTCCTACCGCGCGCGAAACCTGTGGCGTCTGCACGTGCTCCGTCGCGTGCTCCCATGTCATCTCATTTTGCCCCATGCCCAGGCCAAAATGTCGCAAACAGTCGCAACACTTCCTGCACAGATCAACTGCCGCAAATCTCGTTCCAAACGGGCCTTTCTGACCTGCTGAACAAAGATTACTGTTTTGACAGATACGCTTCCTCTCTAAATAAAGGGCATTAGCCAAAAATAGGTACGTATATTTACGACTTTAAGCCATTTGTATGTACACTACGTAATGTGCACCAGAAACGGCTTCCCGCCTGATATTGGGCCTGCGCTCCATTGTACCTACAAATGGCTCAAAGTGCGTAGGCACACCTATTCTCGGCTACTACAGGGGTCCGCATGTGACTTTTCCCAAAATTTATGAAAAGTAAAAAAAAACAAAATATAGAATCACAAATGAAAACGAACAGCCCAGAATGAAGATACGTTTCAAAACCAAAGGCATTTTGCCCCACCGATTCGTATGACGAAACAGAAGGCATGCTCGGCAACACAATGAACTGGAGCTCCCTTCTACCCGATGCCGACGTCATTTGAGCTCTTGTGGCCGGCACAATGCTCTCGGGTGTGCCGGCAAGGCTTGTGTCTCCGAGCTGCTGCAAATCTGCAAATCGCTCGTCCCGATGACGCCCTCTAACAAAATTAATGGGGCTCGAGCCAGCATCTTAGCCCAACGAAACCAAGGTTGACATGCACGCCACAACCCACAGTGTCATTGTAACGTCGGCCGTTTCAAATGTTGTTGCTTGCATCGCTCGCGAGGTCAATCTGTTCGTACTCGTTCGTATCAGAAGTGAGTGGAGTCGCCGCGCGTCGGTTTTCGTCTACATCATCCTCGTAGATCAGAGGCTGATACCTCGCTGATGGAGGCTTGTTTTTAGCTGCGACGACTTGAGGTCGTCTCCCGAGGTCAGAGGGACCACTTGAGAGGCTGAAGCTGGTCATGGGGTGCCTTGGCGAGGGGGAACGAGCTGCTGTTCGAAGTTGGTACTTTATTTGCTCTGTTGAGGTTTTCGGGATACATGTCTCTCTTGGCGAACCTGGACGGAGGGCAGACCTACCTCTGAAGGGCGAGACAATTTGCGTCGCCGATTGCTCTCCTCGACCCCTCTAGTAGAAGACAACAGCCACACCAAATGCCCCTTGCGGGCGCCGAGTCATCCCACGGTAGGGGCGCAGAATGATTTTCTGAGCTCCTCACTTGAGGAGCTCAATATCTCACCCGAAACATGACTTCGGAAACATTCGTTCGCGCAACCCGACTAAGACTTTCAATGCGGTAGTCCAAAAACAAACATACCAGTAAAATACGAATTGGATCCGGCGATTACTCACGTGAGGAGCTCAACCGGTCAGAAAATATGTAGCCGAAACGTGGTACCCCTACCGTGGGATTGCTCCGCCCCTCTTCCCAAGGTCGAGCACGAGTTGCACCTACAAGCAGCAGACTCTTCGTAAGTTTCCTCGATCAGCAAAACAATATTATTGTAAATATTTTGGTTCGAGTACTCCTAATTTGCGCATTTCTTACAGCAGTACCTGCACCGAACGAGTACGAGGAAATTGAGCCCGCGAACGATACAAGCAACGAAATTGGAAACGGCCGACGTTACCATGACCCTGTGGGTTGTGGCGTGCATGTCAACCTTGCTTTCGTTGGGCTAAGATGCTGGCTCGAGCCCCATTAATTTTGTTAGAGGGCGTACTCGGGACGAGCGATTTGCAGAGTTGCAGCAGCTCGGAGACACAAGCCTTGCCGGCAGATCCGAGAGCATTGTGCCGGCCACAAGAGCTCAAATAACACCGACGGCATTGGGTAGAAGGGGCTCCAGTTCCTTGTGTTGCCGAGCATTCCTTCTGTTTCGTCATATGAATCGGTGGGGCAAAATACAAAATACCTTTGGTTTTGAAACGTATCTTCAATCTGGGCTGTTCGTTTTCATTTGTGATTCTACGATTTTTTTTTTTTTTTACTTATCATAAATTTTGGGAAAAGTCTCATGCGGACCCCTGTTGTTTTACGTATCACCTATTTTTGTCTTCAACTGTACCTATAAATGGCTCGAAGGATTACTTTTTGGCAACTGAAGTATAGACAGACGGCTACACCAGATGTCGGGGCTGTCAACCAGGCGACCGTACCTGTCAACAGATGTGATATTATTAATAGTCGTTTGGGCCACATGCGTGATCGCGATGCGGAGAAACAGCAATGACGAATGTTTCCATGCCATTATGCTGAAACTACAATACAAATACTGTAGTGCATAATATAGTAGGAGCAACTTTTGTATATATACGTGTACAGAGTAGCTCCATCTGTTTAGGGCAGTGATGGAGATTCGAATTGAATTCCCCTGAAAAGATCGCGATCTTTTGGAAAATCTCAAGATTGGATTGGTGGTTTTCGCAGCCGATCTTCTGATCTAGATCAAGAATCGAAGATCGATTGATTCAATCTTCAAATCTCGATCTTTTGGATCCCGCCCAAAAAACGCCTTGTCATATCACTGGAAACCCTTCTAAAACGCACCCTCACGCCCTACACCCCACACAAACCAACTGACAAGCACACACATCAACCAAAGGCAAACCTTTGCCGCCGAACAAGAAACAACCTTCTAAGAAAATAGGGCTCACGAATAAGAAACAGCCTGCTAAGAAAATAAGGCTCACGTTGGGGAGGACGTTAAGAAACTTGGAATAATAAATCGTGCTCAGCGGCGAGTGCTCACTAAATCCTACTGGTACGTATTCGCCTGTCTGTATGCTAAAATAGTGTTAAGGTTGTAGGGCTCTCTCAGTTTATGTGTTTCATTTAGGGAATTTGACAAAAAGGGGGACATCCCCCCTATATCGTGACAAAAAGGGGGACGTCGGTTTTCGCCGCCGGGTACGCCCATGTACTCTGTCGAATCGACTTGAAATTAAAACCTGATGTGTTTGCCACACTCACATGGCATCTCGCTACCACCCACAGCGATTTGTTTTTGTTTTGCTTTCATATGTTTCGCGGGTGAACGAGAGCAATCAAAAGGGGGGGGGGGCATATCCCCCTTTATGGTATGCCTACGCTAGGGTATCCCCCCTTCCATCTACTAAATTTGGAAAGTTCCCCCTTTTTCAGTAACGTCCCCCCTTTTGTCACGTTGCGGAGAGATATCCCCCTTTCTGCGTCAAAAAGACCACGGGTAAGTGACCACTCCATGTTCTGGTTGTTGTAGCACGCCCAACAGACGACGTCTAACGCCAAAAAGATCAACGGCCCATACCCAGGCAAACGTGGTCAGCATATCAGCATACGTGATGTACGTATTATGTATATCACAAATGATTTCGTGAGTGATGCCTGTATACCATATATGACAGCAAGTCCTGTGACACGCACATCTCGTTCACAATCAATCGTGGTTCCAAGGTGTGGCCCTGCAAATCAATGCATTACATTGGTTGGCGCTCTGTGCCCTGTGGCCCCCAAAAATCACCATCATATATACGAGCATACGTATATAAATATGAACGTACCAATGGACAGTAGTACTACTGCTTTGGTACTGCTTGCTGCCGTACGTATATAAAAAAATAAATAAAGTTAACCACAGCAGCAGCTGTGAGATCGAGGATTTGATCGAAAGTCATCTTTGCAAGCTGAGTGGGATACTTCGATCGCGCGAACTACACGTATATGTAGTAGTCCCGGTACCGCCCTATACGTATACGCGTATATCAAGTACGTACCATGGCGTAGAAAAGAGGAGAGTCTTATAGTACTACGCAGTGAGCTGTTGAGCTGCTCGGTCAAAGTGATGGTTAATATATGACTATGAGTATGCCGTTAATGCTCTGGGCCGTTGGATTGGTGTTGACGACCACCTCTGTAACGAGAACCTCGCCGCCGGTGCTTGGCAGTGTCCCCCCTTTCGTCACGATATATGGGGGGTATCCCCCTTTTTGCCAAATGCCCTTTCTTTTATGCAGGCCCATACTGTATACCAGGTATACCGCACGCCGGCACACATCTACGGTCTACCTCGGACATGTTGAGCATTCAAAGGTCTCTCGAGGCGGCTGATAGTCTGAGCTTTGCGCCCAGTGCTTCGACGCCAGATATATATGTAGATAGATGCCTCCTTGCTGTAACGATTTTGCTTGTTGTATTTTATGTATGGCAAGTGGTAAGCCAGTACAAGATACCAGATACGAAGTTTCTTGGGCTACAGCGCAGGGCACATCAGAAAAAAACGCGCAATAAGACGGGCAGGCTCGGACTAAAAATAGAATAAGAAAATCGGGAGTCGTTATACAACAGGGTATTTATATAGTAGTAGTGGTTCGGCGTCTGTCTGTTGCGCTGTCTGTTCCGCTGCGCGCAACATGCGACCTAAGGTGTGTTGCGCGCAGCAATCTATGCGCGAATATACGCCTCAAAACTAAGTAAAAAAGCATTTCAATATATTTTTGGCTACGGCGAATAGAAAAACGTGCCTCAAAAAGAATAAGAGCCTACGACGAATAGCATAAGGTGCCTAATTTTTGTTTTCGACTAATAAGGCGAATAGGACAGAGGGCCTAAAAGATATTCAATTACAGGTAATAAATAAGAAAAAAAGACCCCCGAAACAAATTCTCGCTTCCGGCGAGAAATAAACGCAACAAAAACTTTCGCCTGCGGCGAAATATTTTGCGCCCCCAATTGGAATACGCGTGTTGCGCTGCGCGCAACTAGCCTTTTGCGGCGAATGTTTGTTGCGCAAAAAGGGCATTTTGACCAAATGTTGCGCCAGCGCAAGCAACAGCGCAACACCGAATTAAAATGCCCTGTTATACAGTACTGGCCCTCTCACAAGAAACCTTGAATCGGGCTCAGGCTGATTGTCTTATTTTGGGTGCGCGCGAAAGCTCACTTCCTCATGTTGCACTTTCTAGTTTCGATCCCCGACAAGACATTTTTCTTACAGTAAGTACCATTATAAGTACAAGACACCTAATGAGAAACAGGAAGAAGTCTGGTCCAGGCTGGATTTGTTATTCGAGAGAGGGTGCTTTCCACACAGCTTTCAAGATAACGACTCCCGAATTTATTATTTTTCTTCAAATCTTACCGTGTTTTCCTAATTATTATTATTATATTATTTGCTTTCCGACAATGCCCAGCTGGCAACCCTGTGTATGCGCGTTCGTGGGATATTGTTTGAATGGAATTGCCAGGAAGCGGATTGGGTAAAGACGGACGTTCGTGTGTGTGATGCGAAGCACACAATCAATGTTCGTGATCTCTATGGCCCATGGCCCATGCCTTAAAAGAGAGTCCAAGTCGATCCACGATTTCATGATCCATTGGCTATGGTCCCTGGCCATGATGTTCGTGCGAAATGTAACGCCAAATGAAACGACACCACAACAAGTTACGCCGCTCGACATCACATACTTGACATCTTGACCTGCTGTACACACCCGTACTCGTACGTACACACACGGAATATTTGCGATTGATGCGATTGACGGCGAATTGAATGCAGTTCGTATTATTCGTCAGCCGTACAAGCGCAAGAATATCTTAGAGTATTATTCTTGTCGGGGCGCAGCCCCGACCCCCGTGCCGCGCCCAGCTGGCAACCCTGTGTATGCGCGGAATATTGTTTGAATGGAATTGCGAGGGTAAATACGGACGTTCGTGTGTGTGATGCGAAGCACATAATCAATCGTCGTGATCTCTATGGCCCATGGCCCATGCCTTGAGAGAGAGTCCAAGTCGATCCACGATTTCATCATCCATGATCCATCATGGTCCCTGGTCCATGGTCCATGGTCCATGATCCATGATGTTCGTGCGAAATGTAACGCCAAATGAAACGGCACAACAACAAGTTACGCCGCTCGACATCACATGCTTGACATCTTGACCTACTGCTGTACTCGTACTCGTACGTACACACACGGAATATTTACGATTGATGCGATTGGCGGCGAATTGAATGCAGTACGTATTATTCGTCAGCCGTACAAGCGCAAGAAGAGTATTATTTTTGTCGCCACACATCACAGGCTTTGCGGCGGG
>MEHQ01000908.1:13295-42293 GCA_008828725.1 Saccharina japonica
CCCCCCATCTCATGCATTATCTTCGACCTTCCTTTCTCTCTCCTTCCTAGTAATAGTCGTAACTCAGATCTGGGATCACAAAGTAGGTACTTCTCCCTCCTCCCACTACGGTTCGTGCCTTGATTTTTTTATCGCGAGAAGACTTCAGCCCTTTCGTTCCCTCGACTCGCATCGAATTGTATTTTTCTTAGCCTTATGATCCTTACATTCCCGTCCAGAGTTGTCAATTCAAGGAGGTCTCCGCTCACTGGTATTGGATATCGTATCGAAAATTTTGATATATCGAAACATCGGGCTTTCGATATATCGAAATATCGAGTTTCCGGTATATCGAAATATCGATATTCCGATATATCGAAACATCGATATTCCGATATATCGAACTATCGATATTCCGATATATCAAAATATCGAGATTCCGATATATTGAAGTATCGAGATTCCGATATATAAAAATATCGAGATTTCAGTAGATATATTTTTATCGGTACATATCGTATCAAACTCGATTATCGTCCGATATACGTATGATACGGACAACACTACTTTAATACCGCTCACACATGCACGCGCGCGGCACGATGGTAGTAACGCTCCCATTGGTCGGTTGATAGGACTACACCTCTACACCTACTGGCATAGTTTTCGTCTGGCGCTACGGTAGGGTATAATATACACGACGTGAAACGTAAAACCTTATGGAGACTTTAAAGGGCGAACATTGACGATAAAACACACAACAAAAATGGCGATTGACAGCGACGAACTGCCACGGCGTGAGTGGGGGATGATGATATGATATAATAGTATAGGTTGGTGTCCGAGTTGGTGATATGATATAATAGTATAGGTTGGTGTCCGAGTTGTCATATGTACATATATACAATGCAAGGAGTCGTGTAGACGGCACGGGCGCCACATGACTCTATATATGTGCCCCCGTACTGCTATCATAGGCGCTCACGCTGTTCGTCCACGGTCGATAACAACACCCAATAAGTTATCATTGTTCTGGCCGCTAGCTCGGGGTGCCAAAGCGGCGAGACACAAGAAGAGTAGCCCTTGCCATGCAGGTTGGTCTATATTATTATATTATTATATTATTTGCCTTCCAATGTGCAGGGCGTTATTCATTCAGAATGAAAAAGTTATTTAGTGCACAACAAGCTTTATAAATATTGTTGTGAACTATATATTCATTCTTAGGCTCTGACTATACGAGTATAATAGCCTGAGAGTTTTTTCATCATTTTGTTTCAATTTTTCGCGCTGACTTTCTTCTGAAATACCATCTTCTGAACGGGCCGGTACTGTATTGAAATTAGTGTACAAGTTATCCCATTATTGAATAAGAAATCGAGCCTGGTCCAGCTTGTCCTGTTTCTGATCATTAATAATAAGTGTGTGTATGATACTGCTGTAGTGTACCAATCAGCTGGTACGTATGTACGACAAAAATGCGGGTACCAAATACTCGAAGTAGTCGTACATTGAAAAAACAAAATGGAGCCACGTATGTATGTATGTATACGAACGAAAATATAGCATTACACCTGCCTAATTTGGCGAGATAAAGATCAAGATTGAAGATCGAGATCAAGATTGCCTCTTTTCGCCAAGATTGCCGAAAAGATCAAGATTGCGTTTTTGGGGGCAATCTTTTTCAAGAATTGATCGGCACTGTTTCCGGAGGCAATCTCCATCACTGGTTTAGGGGGTCTGAGTTACACAGCCGTTGGCGCGGTCCGGAACAACATTCCATACCTAACGTGGGTGAACATATATGAGGAAGGGAGGTACGAGCGGCTGGTTGACAGTCCCGCCATCTGGTGTGGTCGTCTGTCTATATTTCAGTTGCCAAAAAGTGATCGTTGTAGGCATTAATAGATACAGTTGAAGCCAAAAACAGGTGACACGTAAAAGTAGTAGCCGAGAATAGCTGTACCTACACACTTTGAGCCATTTGTAGGTACAATGGAGCGCAGGCCCAATCTCAGGCGGGCCAGAAAGCCGTTTCCGGTGTACATTACGCAGTGTACCTATAAATGGCTCAAAGTGCTTAGGTATACCTATCTTTGGCTAATGCCCGTAAAAAAACGTTTGCGGAAATACGTCAGGTGTGAGTACTGTGAGTACTACTACCGATTGCCCGGTTGAAACTCGACTTTGCAAGTTTGCGTGATACGTTAAACACGCTCATTGGGCGTGTTTGTTCTCTGTTTTATATAAAAATATGGTGTTTGTGAGTGAGATCTACGATACAGTGTAGTCGATACTCAGTTCTTCTGTATTTCTAATAATGGTGAATCGTTCGCGCGTGTTCGACGTATATGTAATCCAAATTAAGATATAATAGTTCGATGACTCTCCGGCCCCCCTGGATGCTGAAGCATTCTATGGTAGAGGTGCTATTAATAATGAGGAGATATTGATACGAGAAGGCCGCAGGCCTTCGAGCATCAATAGATGCTCTTCATAATGGTTGGGTCTCTGCCCGTGGGTGTGTGCCCCTGCTCACGTACAGACACAAACGGACAAAAAACAGTTCTGAAAGCTGCCACAGCGTGCCTTTATTTAACGAATCCTTATTATTGAGGTTTGTCCCTCGCTCGTCCCTCGCTCGTTCGCTTTGTTTGTTTTTGGCGCGCGACGCGTACACTCAACCGATTCAGACACGCTCGGGACTGATAGAGGCCCGCTATGTAACCTGATGTACCAGGTGCTCGTTGCATTGGTATACAATATATATATATAAACTGAGGAAATTATATTATACGAGTGTTTAATGTTTGCACTGCTGCTGCTGCTGCTGTATATACCACTTCACAACAACCACTCCCACCACTTGTTTGTTTTTTATACTCCAACTTTTTCAAGTATTTTTCTTTGCATTTTCTATGTAATATTGTTCCTCGTAGTTTCACGTATACCTACGTACGTATTTCGGGTATGTTTTTCTTTTATTATTATACCTGCACCTACGTACGTATTTGACCTGCCCAGTACACAGCAGTAGTACTAATCGTACACATACATCATGCCCTGCCAGTTTTCGTCGTTTCCATAAATTTAATTTAAATAATATGCACCAACACACACAGCCCAGCGATCCACTTAATACCCACTGTACAAGGTTGTTGCGCTGACACGCATCGCTTAACAAGAAATGTTGGTGGGTGGTGTTGGCGATGGTGGGACTACCAGCCCAGGGACCAACCGACCCACCCAGTAACTCTCTCACCCACCACGCACACCCATCAACTACTTGCCGGTCACTAAACAAAAGGTTTCTGTGCTGACACAAATCGCTTAAAAAATAAACGATCCAATCAATCACGATTATTGTAGGAACACAGCAAAAAGAGAAGAACCACCAACGCAGTAGCTTAATGCAGTTAGGAGTTTGACCACTTGAAGGCGTCTGTCACGCTCCTCGTTCCACCCGTTCTTGTAATGAGGAGATATTGATGCTCGAAGGCCGCAGACCTTCGAGCATCAATAGATGCTCTTCATAATGGATTGGGTGTCTGCCCGTGGGGGTGTACCCCTGCTCGCGAACGGACACAAACGGACAACAAACAGTTCTGAAAGCTGCCAGAGCGTGCCTTTATTTAACGAAAGCTTAATATTGAGGTTTGTCCCTCGCACGTCCGTCCCTCGTTCGCTTTGCTTTCGCCGTGCGACGCGTACACCGCACCGATTCAGACGCGCTCGGGACTGATAGACGCTCGCTATTTACGCTTAAAGTTTAGGACTGTTCGTGTCGAAAGCGGTGCCGAGATCGCAGAGCTAGGTCGCATAGTGACTGTGATAATTGGTTACCAGTGGCAATTGTCACTGGGATGTTTCGGCAGTAGCAAACTGCAGTTGTACGTATTAATAGCAACGATGAGCATTACCACAAGAAAACACACCAAACACCCCATCACCACCACACCAACACCACACCACCACCACACCACCACTACCATCACCAGCACTGCCGACCGTCAACACCATCACCACCCGCACCGCCACTACCACCTATTAGCTATATGGAAGATGCGCAGTCGTGCAATAGCTCTGTCCTGGTGGTGTTGGTGTCGTGGCAGCATGTGGTGTGGTAGTGTGATGGTGTGGCTTGCCTTGTTGTGCTCTCCTTTCTCGGGAACGCAGGTACCACCACCAGCAACACGGAAAAACGACAGCCATCACCACCACCACGAACACCACAAACACCACCGCCACCAGCCGAGAAACAGGAGCACGATAAGCTTGTTGCTTGTGGTGGCTGGTGAACGTGGTTTTAATGAGGAGCTATTGATGCGAGAAGGGCGCTAGCCCTTCGAGCATCAATAGATGCTCTTCCTGATGGGTTGGGTATCTGCCCGTGGGGGTGTACCCCCCTGCTCGCGAACGGACACAAACGGACAAAAAACAGTTCTGAAAGCTGCCAGAGTGTGGCTTTATTTAACGAAAGCTTAATATTGAGGTTTGTCCGTCCCTCGCACTTCGCTCGCTTTGCTTTTTTTTGGCGCGCGACGCGTACACTCAACCGATTCAGACACGCTCGGGACTGATAGAGGCCCGCTATTTGTGCCGACCGTCCTGTGCTGCTCGTGTCGAAAGCCGTGCCGAGATCGGAGAGCTAGGCGGTAGTGACTGTCATAATAGCGCCAACAGAAAGACAATAAAACATAACGAGTTCTGAAAAAATGCGGGAGTCAACACTCTGCACTCTGCAGACGACACGACCACACGCAAAGATTTACAGCTAGCTGCAACAAGCAACTACAGCACCACCACCACGGCACCACCACCACCACCACCACCCACCACCACCACGACCACCACCGCCACCCCCGCCCCACCACCCCCGCCCCACCAGCCGCAGCAGCACTAGAAGGTGGCGTTGGTGGTTGCAGCAGGTGGTGACGGCGGTCATGGTGGTGTCGCTTTGACCTTGCGCTGTCCTCTCTCGAGAACGACCCTCCGCTCAAGCTACAAGGGTTGATGCTCTCGAATACGATCACAAACCACCGAACACCACCACCACCACCACCACCACCACCACCACCACTACGACCACCGCCGACACCCCCGCCCCACTAGCCGCAGCAGCACTAGAAGCTGTTGTTGCTCGTAGTGGGTGGTGGGCGTCGGTTGTGGCTTGGCGTTGGTGGTGATGGTGGTGGTGGTCTTGCTCGTACTACAGCAGTAAAAGTTTTCCAGGTAGGTACGTACCACCGCCGTGCTTCGATATACCTGGTAGTACGGCTGTTTCTGTGTATAATATACTAAAGAACACCACCACCACCAACACCAACACCAACACTACGACCACCACCGACACCCCCGCCCCACTAGCCGCAGCAGCACTAGAAGCTGTTATTGCTCGTAGTGGGTGGTGGGCGTCGGTGGTGGCTTGGCGTTGGTGGTGATGGTGGTGGTGTGCTTGTTCGTACTACAGCAGTACAAGTTTTCCAGGTAGGTACGTACCACCGCCGTGCTTCGATATACCTGGTAGTACGGCTGTTTCTGTGTATAATATACTAAAGAAGACCACCACCACCACCACCACCACCAACACTACGACCACCACCGACACCCCCGCCCCACTAGCCGCAGCAGCACTAGAAACTGTTGTTGCTCGTAGTGGGTGGTGGGCGTCGGTGGTGGCGTGGCGTTGGTGGTGATGGTGGTGGTGTGCTTGTTCGTACTACAGCAGTACAAGTTTTCCAGGTAGGTACGTACCACCGCCGTGCTTCGATATACCTGGTAGTACGGCTGTTTCTGTGTATAATATACTAAAGAACACCACCACCACCACCACCACCACCACCAACACTACGACCACCACCGACACCCCCGCCCCACTAGCCGCAGCAGCACTAGAAGCTGTTGTTGCTCGTAGTGGGTGGTGGGCGTCGGTGGTGGCTTGGCGTTGGTGGTGATGGTGGTGGTGTGCTTGTTCGTACTACAGCAGTACAAGTTTTCCAGGTAGGTACGTACCACCGCCGTGCTTCGATATACCTGGTAGTACGGCTGTTTCTGTGCAACGAGTGCACAGCTTGCTGTATAGTATACTAACCGGGCACAAAAGAACACGACCTCTTTTTTTCTCCTTTTTTGTTTTTATACTCGAACTTTTCTTTGCATTGTACTAGCTGCTGCTGTACCTGCTCAGTTCGTCATTACGGTACCAGTTTTTGTTTTTTTTTCGCATTTTCGGTAATATAATATTATTACAATATGTGACCTGCCCAGTACACAGAGTAGTATTAATAGTACACATATACATGATAATTTTGTTTCATTTTTTTACGATAACTTGATCTTGGAACCATTGTACCATTTTTTTTTTATCACGTATACTATAGGGATTAGCAACTGAAACGAGTTTAATGTGAAGACAACAACAACAACAATACCTACCGATCCACTCCTGTACAAGGTTTTGCGCTGACGCGCATCGCTTCACTAGAAATGTTGGTGGATGGTGTTGGGACAACCGGCCCAGGGATCAACCGACCCACCAAGTTATTACTCTCTCACCCACAACCCACAACGGACCCCCACCAACCTATATACTTGCACATGAGCCCAAAAAGGTTTATGTGCTGACACAAATCGCTTAAAATACAAAACGATCCAATCGATGTCAATTGCAGGAACACAGCAAAAAGAGAAAAACCGCCAACGCAGTAGCTTAATGCAGTTAGGAGTTTGACCACTTGAAGGCGTCTGTCACGCTCCTCATTCCACCCGTTCTTGTAAGATGGCTAAGCTTGGTCGTAGTTCGTGCTCCCAGCCTCCTCGATGCATGGTATAGGTGATAAGTCACACCAGACCACCGCTGGGCTCATATTCCTGGTACGTGTACTCGACTCGTACAGCAGCAGCAGCATTTTTTTTGTATATTTGTCCATCCCATTTATTATCTGCTGCTGCTGCTGCTGCTTGTATGTACCTGTACGGTTTTTACAAACATTGTGTATATATTATATGATACATAAGAGTTTATATATATATTTTATCATCCAACCAGAAAATAGCAACAGAAAGACAATAAAACAGAACGAGTTATGAAATAATGCAGAATAATACAAACCAAACACAAACCAAAACCTGCTCAGTTCGGTTCTTGTGCTGTAGCCGAGTGCTATGCGTGTTCGAGCGCTCGCCGCCTGTTGGTGGCTTGTGGTTTCGGTTGCTCGGCCCGCATATACATCTCTCACCATGGACGAGCGACTGCAGCAGAACGTAGATCGGTGAGTGACAACTTTTCCTGTCCAGTGAAGATACACTTGTTTCCGTGACCACTCAGTTTGTTGTTGTTTCCTATTAATAGACGTAGTCATCCCAACGTGGGTTCGTAATGAGGAGCTACAAGTTGTTTCATTTTTTTACGATAACTTGATCTTGGAACCATTCTACCATTTTTTTTGTTTTCGTACGTAACAGAAAGACAATAAAACAGAACGAGTTATGAAATAATGCAGAAAAATACAAACCAAACACAAACGTACGTATTTGACCTGCTGAGTACACAAATATGATGCCCTACGTTTCCGGCCGCTGCTGCTGCTTTCCTTCTTAATTTTGTTTCATTTTTTTACGATAACTTGATCTTGGAACCATTGTACCATTTTTCTTTTTATTATTATACCTGTACCTACGTACGTATTTGACCTGCCCAGTAAACAGCATTGTAGTAGTACACATACATGATGCCCTGCCAGTTTTCGTCGTTTCCATATAATATGCACCAACACACACAGCCCAGCGATCCACTTAATACCCACTGTACAAGGTTGTTGCGCTGACACGCATCGCTTAACAAGAAATGTTGGTGGGTGGTGTTGGCGATGGTGGGACTACCAGCCCAGGGACCAACCGACCCACCCAGTAACTCTCTCACCCACCACGCACACCCATCAACTACTTGCCGGTCACTAAAACTAAGGTTTCTGTGCTGACACAAATCGCTTAAAAAAAAACGATCCAATCAATCACGATTATTGTAGGAACACAGCAAAAAGAGAAGAACCGCCAACGCAGTAGCTTAATGCAGTTAGGAGTTTGACCACTTGAAGGCGTCTGTCACGCTCCTCATTCCACCCGTTCTTGTAATTAATAGCACCACCATGTGTTTGCTGAGGGTGGTCACCTGAGGACCTCTATACTTGCAGTAGTCAAAAACGGATTGTTGAGGAAAATAGAAAGTGCCATCATACCCATACCGGAATGCACAATGCCATGGCCTGAGTATACAATAGAAAAAAAAGGCAACACAAGCAAATGAAAGACCGAAGGTTATGGGTTAAGGAGCCTTTAATAGGCCATCCACAAAATATGTACGAAGTATGGCAAAAAGTGCCACCTCTTTCGTAGCACGCGTCTGCTACCAAGGGCCATCCGGACGATTTTACGAGAAGAGCGGTTTTGACCCATAACCATTATCATGTGTACTTTGGTATGTATACAAACCCGCCGAGGGAGAGGGGGGTTACAATAAGACAGATAGATATAAACGAGTACGTATGTATTGTGTATTGCGCACAAACGAATAAGCTACGAGTAATTGAAAAAAGGAATGTTTCTGGGATAAGGAGGATAATGCATATTGTTTTGCCAGTAACAATACCTAAGCAACTGTGTCCATAGACTCTGTACGTACCTGGTATGATCATATATATACATCATTAGACTATGTATGTTGTACGAGCATGGTATACGTTCGAACAAGTGGGTTGAGTTGATGAGTGAAATATTGGTATAATATGGGACAACTTCCACATACACGACAACTCAAAAACGACAGAAGCTATTAACAACGACAACTGGCTCGTCTGTTGACTAGGAGGGCTTGTCTCAAGAGGTGTACAGGGTGTGTCATGTGATAAATCAGGCGGTGGCTTAGGTTATTTAATAAAATTATTTTAAATACGTCAGCTGTGAGTTCAACCGATTGTTTAGGTTAATAAAAAACTCCGATCCGGTCGGGGGGCATACTGTGGGGTTGTGACATACAAGGTGGGGTGTGTGTAGTCTTGGGGTTTTCTAACACTTACTTGCTATATGATACTTACTTACTTGGTATCCTCCTCTGTCTCATAAGTCTAGTTATTTATGTTTGTACGGGCCCTTAACCGTGTCCGATCTGTTTTTCGATTTTTTGTTGAAATCTTTTGGTGTTTTTTTTAGTTAAAAGCACGTTATTATGTTTTTTTCAGCCCATGCGGCCGAACCGCCAGAAAAAGAAACGGTCGGCCTAAAACTGGCCATATTTCCCGCCTTTCCCACCGGAAAGAAAGTGTCGGGAAAAAAACAACAACAAAATAATCGTCCTCGCCATCACTGGGACTCGATGCCATCTAGGCATAAGCCTTCTCTAAAGTCCTCTCATCGTACTTTACCACCCTCTCCCACGTCTCCTCCTTCTGCCGCTTCCCCACCCCGGTGTGTTCCACACCCAAGTCGTTATCGCCGATCTTACGGAATGTTTGGTTGTAAACCTTGAGAAGGCTTTGCCTCAAGAATTCTCATAAAAATGCTCGTTAAAATTAACATAAACATTCTCAAAATATTCTCAAAATGGGGAATGTTTTAACATGATTTTAGCGTTGAAAACCAACTCGTGTTTTAGTTTATTTTTTCATCAGCTTCCTCTGTGCGTTGACGTTCGCACGAACCCAACTATAGGATCGTCGTCAACCGCATTATATCCAAATCATCAAACGGCCATAACCAAGTAGACTTATGAGAGTATGATATTATTATATACCACAGACATGCACCCGGATAGCTAGCAGGGTAGTAGGTCTTGCCTGTTGTATATGGCATTGCATTGTCTGCTCTGCTTACTGCACGGAGCGTAGTATCTCGGTGTCGTAGTTTTGTGACCACATAATTGGTACCTTTTCAGGATGAAGACCCGGCACAGACACTGGGTGCGTAGGATGTCTACGGGTAGATAGGAAGGTTTAATGCGAAGAACACACACACTTGGTATCATAGAAGTATATGTACACACCGTACTAAAAACAAAACAAAAACGTATTTACCTGGTAATATTAAAGAAGTATTTGCCTCCTCTTTGCAATGTTACATACAAGGTGGGAACGCTTGGAATGTGTTCGCTCGAGTACATCTCATTATCCAATCAGCATCACTTCTTCTTCAGGCAACTAACATGACGTTCGTTCCGTTCCAATGCCCGCGAAGTGAAGTTAAGACACTCCCTCTTGGCAGGTCCCGTAGACCCGACGTTTTGGTTAACGTACATTTGATCATGGTTTGCACTTGGGATCATACTTTTACGATGCCACGTACCCCAGCCTCCACACTGCTGCTGCTGCTGTTTGTAAATAAATACAATTTGACGTCATGGAACATGCTTGTATGCTTGCTTTGTCTATCATAGACGATGTCTACGAGCTGGGCCAGCCATACCATGGTGTACACGTCGGATTGGCGATGCCCCCATTAATTTCACGACTTTTGACTTGCTTTTTCGACACGGTGTACTGTAGTTCACACTCGCCGACACATTAGTAATCTTCGGTCCGACAAGTTTTTCATTTTTGTTTTTCACGAGATATGGAGGATCCAACCACTCAGAACAACACTAAATCGATCAAAACTACAGCAGTAGTAGTAGTAGTAGTAGTAGTAGTAGTAGTAGTAGTAGTAGTAGTAGTACTAGTAGTAAAAACAATAAAACAAGAAAGGTAGAGCCGACAGCAGCAGTGAATGCCCTTGAACGTGCGATTCAAATCCAGGGTTAAAAATCTAGTGCACATTTCTCAAATTGAGCGGGGCATCGCAGAAATGCCATTTTTGTTCGTATTCATTGACTGATTGTGTGGAATCGGTTTGATCCATATCTCATGGTGGGTGGCGAATCGGGCAACAAGACTTTCGTTGCTCTTCTCCTGTTGTCTTCGGCACTGTCTCCACCAAGTTTCGTTTGGATGGAAAACGACGATTTGTATACGAATTTTGTGTAAAACACATGGTGGTTTTGAGGTTTCGCGGATATCTTGCCGAGATCGAGTTGGGGTGGAAAAGTATTAGTATTTTCAGATGCGTGTTGTTTTTGCATAATAAGCAGTGGTGTGTCAGGGTTAGTATCCCTAACTTGGGTAGGGAAGTTGTTCTTCACAACAGTGAGAAGAGACCCAGGAAGAGCCTATTTTGCAAAACAAAAGTAGTCATGAGTTATTCCGCGTCACAGTTTCAAACAAATCCCGGAAAAATGTAAAACACTACAGTCAGTGCGTACACACCCACAGAAAAAATCAAAAACACTAGAAAAATAAAACCCTTTCGTTCGTTTTATTCGTCTGGCCATGAAGAACAGCTCTGCCAAACTTCGTTACATAAACTCTCAAAAGTAGTAGAATGTGGTATCAGTCTGAAGTTTGGCGCAACGGAGAAAAACATTGAGAACAGGTTGTTCCAGTAAATGATGCCTGGGACAAAAGGGCCACAGGAGTGCATACGGATTTTGTCGATACAACAAGGGGCAACATAAACAAGTACAGCAGCAGTAGCAGCAGAACAGCAGCAGCAGCAGCAGCAGCAGCAGCCAGCCGTAGACAGAGTCGACGGTAGGTTCATGGGAAGTAGGGAGATAGAACGTGGTGTTCCGTCGATCGTAATCTCCCACCCACCCACGCGATTGCGTCACAAGCAGTGAGGTTAAAGGGAGGGGGGGAAGGGGGCGATATATTTGCGGGAGGGGGGGTCACGGGTTTACGTTTGTGTTTCTTCGTGTGTGTGGGTTGCTTTTGACTGTTGAGATTGGGTGGCAGATCAGCTGCATACAACAGCCGGAAGAGGGGATTTTGGCTGTTGAGGTTGTCTGCCGGTGTGAGGGGCAGGTCAGTCGCGTATAATAGCTGGAATAGGAGATAGGGGAGGGGGGGCAAGGGGAAATAGACGAAGGAGAGACCTGTCTGAGTTCGCCGACCTCACCCGTGGGCACCACTGGATACTACTAATGAACAAGCATTTTGGGTTAAGAGGAAACTAAACCTTGTGTGTAAACGTGCGAAGAACCTGGTATCTGGTATATGCATACTACAATCTCGGCGATCGTGGGCGTTTGTGCAAAAATCACACGTAGCCATTCGACCATTTCGAAAGGCATACATACAAGTTTGTGCGAGTGTATGTATATGGATGGGGGGTAAACAATAATTTAGTCAGAGAAAGAGGGATGTAAGTTGTGGATAGGGGATAACATTATTTTATTTCGCGAAAGGGAAATAATATTGTGGGTGTCACTGGAACCAGCTCTTCCAAAATATGGGATATGGGACATCGGGATATTAGACGACCTGCTCGATGTCACTCGATGTTTGGGCTGAGTCAGCTAGACAGCTTGGGAATAGTGCAAGCGATACTGTAGTTTCTGTGTTACTACCGTCTTAATCTACCGCGACGACTTCCTGTGCCAAATGCGTGTGCACCTTTAGAGTTCAATGAACAGTATAGCACGACTACCACATCCCCGAGAATTCCGACAGGTCGTTCCCCATGAAGGGTGTATAACTCTGCCAACACAGCAAAGACCAGTGCCTTACATAAGTAACAAACGAAAAAACCATGATTGCTGCTGTCGTGATCGTGTGCGCGGCGATCGTGGAACTCCTTGTTGTGCCGTTCGTCTGTCGTTCTCCATGGTCGCCTCGTCGCCTTAGTCTACTCGGCCCGCTCCTTCGCGCGTGCTCCCTGCGCCACTCAATACCACCAGTCGTTTCCTCTTCTACCTCGCCCCAAAAACGACTTATTTTCGCGGCTTGCGGTAGTGTACTGATGATCTGGAAATAAAATAGATCGCGCAGGGTGAGCTCAATCCGTTTGTCGACGCTCGGTCTCCTTCCTCCTTCGGTCGTCGAATCCAGCCCCTGCAACGTAGTTTGCTGTCCCGTAGTTTGGCTCGTGGTAGCGTCTGGTTCCGGTCACCGGCATCCCGAATCATTATTGCTGCTCTGTCGCTGCTGACTAATACGTGCGAATCGTTGTTGCTCGTGCCTGACGCACCACGTACGACCGACTCGACCACCACGTCTAAGCCTCGCGACCACACGCAGCAGCAAGATAGTATCGCTCCTTGGGGATGGGTTCGGCCTTACACCCGCCAGAACACCCTTTCCCGCTCGCTGTAAGCCTGACAGGGCATGCCTCGCAGCATGCCTTGCCTAGTCAGCGAAGGGATCTAGTTGCCCAATTTCCCACTCATCAGTAAAAAATACCTAAACTCGAGTCCATGCAAGTCAAGCCATTGCGAAACAATTGGCATTTTTACGACGCCCAATACTGGACGAAGCATGATAGTTGATCTTCCTCAAGGTAGCTATTTAGGCACTCTGGTTGGCTAAGGGTACGTTTTTCGCGGCTTGCTCAAGCTCAGCATCCACGCCGGCCGAGTCAACCTAGAGTCTTACCAAGCACAGCATTCCAGCACTGACCACTGGCATAGGGTTCGGGTTAGGGTTCGGGTTAGGGTTCGGAGGGTCGGCTTCAGGCGCCAAGCACCAACCCCCCGTAAATATCTGCTATAAAGGTGCGTCCACCCCTCGCGACGCACCGCCAAGTTTTGGGCAATATTTCGCTGGATTTTAAGGCTCGTATTTGAATCGCTTGTTTAAAGGCACTCACGTACTCACTGTTGTCAGCCCTAGTTCTTAATGGACTGGTTTAGTTCACTTCTACATGTTTTGTGTTGTTACGGGTGGTTGGATCGGTCACGTAAGTTGGAAAAAATACTACTGTATATATAGTACTACTGTTGTTGCACATTCTTGATGTTAGATGGGCGAGAGACAATGTGTCGATGAGTCAGTGCGCCAACTACAACAACGTATATAAATATCAAGTCCAATTTCGTGAAATAGGCGGGGGGCATGGCCAATTCGACGTTCAAACCGTTCAAAAGATGGCCCAGCTCGAATATACTTGTTTTACGTACTGCCGTCAATTTCCCGACATACCTGTCAATGTTATGCCTTGCGAGGATCTGGTTCTCGCGTACAATGGCTGTTTTCCAGGCTGCACGCTGCAGATTGGTACCGAGGTGTCCAGGAATGCCAACGGCGTTCGTTTGATGGTGATCTCCTGAGGAATATCACCGGCGTGCGCACTGGACCAGGTTGATCGCCGCTTTGGGTTGGATGAAGTTTTATTTTCATGTTTTCCCTTCCCATTGTTTATGTTCGCCTCTCTGTTCTCTCTCCCTCATGAGTCGCGACTCACATCCGGTGTCATTGTTCGAAGTGTGAAAATGCTGGAAAAATATCAGTGTTGGCCACCTGTGGAGTGATGGGGTAATGAATTCCGAGAAGCACGCGATCTTTTCGACAGCGTTCCGGGTCAAAAACATCAATGTGTGTGTTGTCTTCACATTAAACCCGTTATGTTTACCCAACCACATCAGTACACCCAGCCAGTGTCTGTCCTGATTCCAAACCCTAGAGAGATACAAATTATGTCGTCACAGACTATGAAACAGAGAAAAACCAAAGCAAAACAAACGCAAATGAATGGATAAAGCAAGTGAGATGCTAACGTACCGGGTACGATTACACAACGACACGACCCGAACCGAAAAATAAAAATAAAAAACACACAAAAAAAAGAATTATGAAATGAAACATAATACAAATTACTCAGGGAGACAGAAGCGCCCCTAGAGTAGAAGAAAGCACACGTGCCCAATGCAGCCGAAAAACATAAATCGAACTGAAATAAATCGAACTTCCATAAGAGACGAGCTTTCAGGAGCTCGGCCACAGCCAAGGCGCTGCCAGAACGGTTGATTAGCTATATCCCTCCAATTTGTTTTGTATTTTCACATGATGATTGTTGACACGGTGTCCTATAACCAAGCTTGGCCACGCACCGGTCACCCCGGCGTTTCAGCAGGTAACCACGAAGCCTGTTGAGTTGGAAGCCGAGGGTTCGAGTCTCTGCACGGATATTTTTATCCTCGAATGACACCAACTGTCGAGAGCGCATATTATAGCGTGGGTAAGCACAATTCGACGAGAGTCGACGAGGGAAGATAGTGTAAAAACATATTATCGCGATAAAAACGCACGGCACGTACCGTAGTGGGGAGGGGGGAGAAGAACCTACCATTTGAAATTCGAGCTGATGCGTTAAGTCTTTGCAAAATAAATAATGAGGCCATTCAATATTTGACATATTCATAGTAGAGCCACATTTCCCGCAGTGTCTAAAACTCGACATTGTGGTTTATTTCAGACAGAAATATCGAGATATTATTACACAACTTGAAATTAGACACGGAATCAGGTACACCCGATGAGTTTGTGGCCAGCGTCGGGTGGTGGCCGGCGCTGGCCAATGAGATGGCGCCCTGGGGTCGTCGCCGTCACTGAAATAGAATGGTACCCTGTTTCGGCCACAAAACCATCGGGTATACCCGATTTTGGCCAATGCTCTTTTTAGAATAAAGCCCAAAGAAACAAAAACCGGCGCGGAAACAATTATTGGCGTCCCCTGAAAAAATCATCGGGTTTCACTGCTGTACGAGCTTCGTACTGAATTAGAGCTTGTTGGTATTGTGGGCTGGCGTTGTCGGCATCATAGACAAGCCACCTGGCACTACTTGCTGCATATATACTGCGGTACTGTTGTGCTTGCCGAATATCATATCATAATCGAATGAAAGATCATAAATGTACAACTACGCCAGCTGCGCATTTGGCCGATTGTATTGTTGATATTCAACTTTGCAGCTTCGAAATAGTTTTTTTTTTCACATTCCATTAAACCAAGTTTGTGCGCTCAGTTCGTGCGCTCATTTAGATGTGATCTTTTCCGGCACAGTAGTCTGTTCACAGCTGCTGTGCTGTGCCGACATCCGTGACAAGCTTCTGCGCCAAATGCGTGTCACGAAAGGCGTCCATCCAAGATACCTATTACACCTCTCTACTGTAGTTCCCGGGCCAGCTAAGCCTTATCACCAGTCAAAGGAAATATCGCCCTCTATCTCCTAACTAGAGCTTGATTGGATCAAGGTATGCGTACGAGGGGCCAGTCGTCGTCCATCCCCCCGTCAGGGAATGCGGTTCCTTTGTCGCCCGGAACTCGACAACCTCGCAGGCGAAATACAGCGGTAGCTGCGGGTGAGACTCGCCCAACTCCGCGAACTCGGCTCGAGCATGACGTACAATACTCATGAGAGGCACTGATGGTGGCGGTAATCCTGCGAGCGATCTGTGCTGTATATGGCAACGCTTACATCCTAGATCGCTCAGCCATACGCTGGAGAGTGAGCGCTGTAACATGTTTTCCGTTGATAACAAAATCTTGGCAGTTCCCCCCGGACCACTAAGTGAAGCTTCGTCACGGCTTAAAACTCGCCGTTCGAATAAGGGGGGTTCCTGGCCAGAGGGGATACCCTATTAATTCCACTTATTCCCGCGCTGACTTAGTAGAGTACAGGGTGTCCTTTCGGCTCAATAAAACATAGGTTTTGTGAAATCGACGCTCTGTGTCGGCATAGTCGCCACGGCGAACCCTTCGTCACGCGCTACTGTTCAAAGCAGAGGAATCTACATTGCCCACTTTTGTTTCTGGAAAATTCGATGGTAGCCGAGTATGGAACTCACGCATGCTTGGTGGTTTTGTAGTAAGTTATGCCTTCGGCGCAAATGAACAGTATGCGTATGTTCGAATATCGAGAACCATCAACGTTTGACTTTAATCCTCGGCTATCATCATCTTTTCCAGGAGGAAATAAGGGGTGCGGTGGATGCCTCCACTCAGACGAGCAGACCGTGTTGAGGGCTTCGCCCTGCAGGATATGCCCACACTGAGTCGAGCTCACAACAACATACCCGCTACTTTTTAACTTGGGCACGTAAAAGGAACAATAACCTCCAGTTCAACTCAGTCAGTACTGACTGAGTAGAGCATTGGTTATCCCTTCTGCCCAATAGGGGTGTGGTCCCCTTCTAGTAAATGCCGCTAGGATGATTGTTAAAATCCTACTTTTGAGAGTGTGGTACAGCCACAACCCCACTCGTAGCTGCACGTCTTACATTATCTTTAAATATGAGGAACGGTGCTTATATGCCTTGCAGCACAGGAGATATTGGTAAGGCACACCTAAACATTCATGAGAAAACATCGCTGACCACCTTAACCAACAACGCAACAGCAGTCATGGTTGCTGAGTTCGCTCTTCGGCACCCCGAATCAATATTCGTTGGGTGGGTTTAGTGTGCACGTTACAAATTATCGGTACGGCCCGGAGGTACGGCGGCTCGAACTGCCCCACTTAGTGTCGCCCTGTCATGCATGCTAAGGTAGAGGTAGGCACAATCATTATTCCGACCGTGGTCACGTGGTGAGCTCTATACCTTACCCAACAACTGATATCGGAGGGGGGGAGGGCTACTCTATGAACAGTCCCATGTCGTAAGTATGCAACCTAATATGTATACCAAGTTATTGCTTCTTATAGTATCTGCTACATATCCAGCCGCAAACGATTTTCAGCTGTTGCTCAGTCTGGTGCTGCTGTTGTTTTTTCAGTTTGGAAGTTTGAAATGAATGGTTGATATGGTATTTTGCAGAGATATACCAAGCAACCGTTGAGAAAAACGAGGGTGAATAAAACGTCAAACCACGCAACCGTTGAGAAAAACGAGGGTGAATAAAACGTCAACAGGCAAAGGTATACCGGTACATATCAACACCTGCGATATATCTCGGATCAAACTGGTATATGGTATACTGTACGTGGAAGTGCGGTGAGCTTACTCGCTATTCTACCAGTTCTTTTACTCGGATTTGTCGCAGCTTCAATTCATAATCTCAAGCAGAAACCCTACTAAGAACACCGTTTGACAGCTCATATTCAATTTATTTCACTGAATATAATCGATGGCGTTTCCAGTTTGTTGTTGCTCATGCCAAAACGTTCCAAGCCGCACTAGCCTTCTGATGTAGCCTTCACCACCTATTGTCTGCCTGCTGTTTTTGCTGCAGAGGGCAGTGATGTCGGGCGGTGAAGCTTAGGACCGAAACATCATCACCGTAATATTGGCCGAAGTCCTTCTGTCGTCATTAGAGCGGTCTGTATCCCAGAACACCACCTGTGCCGGGATGTTGGACTGGCCGGGCGACGGGTTATGCGACTCCGGAAACAACAACCTGGCTTGCGACTTCGATGGGGGTGATTGTTGCGCGTGCACATGCGTCGACGGATTTATGTTCTCGAGCACTTTAGACAGATTCGATTGCAACGATGAATTCTGCGCTGACCCTGTCATCACTATCGAATACCGTACATTCCGCGGGAACTTCTTGGGGGTGGGCGACGGGTCGCGCGACCCAGGTAGCAACAATGAGGAATGCGGGTACGATGGAGGGGACTGCTGCATCTGTACTTGTAGCGGCCGCCCCTGTGGCCTCACTGGTTTTGACTGCTCTGATCCTAGCGCGGGTGACGGCATACATGACTGCAAGCAATCACCATCTACCTCTACATCTTGCCCAGCAGACGGCAAAACATCATGGGTTGTGGAGGACTCCGCACAAGCCAGAGTTCTGGCCGAGGCGGTGAAGTACGCAGGCGGAGCGTTCGAGGTGTTTTGGAAAGGAGACGTTGTTGTCGACACAATCATCTTCGTTTTCGATTAAACCGTTGTTAACGTGTTGGGCGCCGGTTTAATGTCCTCTAACAACGGAAACTCTACAACTCGACTAGCTTGTTCCGTGAACGCGATCGTACATTTGACCAGTATTTACATGACGAGCGGGGTCGGGGTTGTCGGTAGTGGCGGTAGTTGCTGCGCGATCCGACCTGACGTTCGACATAACATTATTCTCCGGCAATGCTGCTAAAGGCCACGGGTGTGCCATTTATGCCAGCGATGGCTGCATGGTTTCCTTCGTCGGGAAAAACGCGTGTTCCGAAAATTCCGCGACAATCGACGGCGGAACGTTGTTCCTATCGAATAGCTCGTGTAGCGGGGAGGATATCACTTCCTTGAATTATATGGCCGGCAGTAATGGAGGCGCTGTGTTCGTACCGAACACGCAAGCTTGTTCTGAAGCGGAAGCGCCATCTTCCAGGGAAATCGCACCGGAGGCACCGGAGGTTCTGTATTTTAAGAGCACGGATCAACAACCTTCTGGAGCACCGTAGCACTGTTTTTTCAATCTCGCGGAGGGGAGTGGTGGGGCGCGTGCGCTCAACAAAGGTTCGGGCGCTTCATGGCTCGGTGATACGACGTTTTACACCAACCGAGAACGGCATCATGCAGAGGCGCTTTTGGTACGAGATGCCTCCAAGGTCTCGTCGAACGCGACCACCAACTTCACCAGCAATCGCGCTGGAAAAATCCGGGGGCGCCATGCGGGTAACCAAAACCCTTAATGCGCTCTGCGCTGCCAGCACGGTGTATGTCGAAAATAGTGCAGATCAAGGTGGGGCAGTGGTAGCGAGCCACGGGTCCAATGTCACTTCTGGGGGTGATACCTCATTTTCGTTTAACACCGCGGAAGGCGACGGCGGTGCTGTGATCGTTCTTAACAACTCAAGAGCAGAATGGAACGGAGACACCGCTTTCTCGAGGAACTCGGCGGGTGACGGGGGTGCTGTTTTCGCAGGCGACGAGTCGTACCTCTCGTTCGAAGACAGAACCGTGTTTCGTGGAAACCTCGCCGTTGGTGCGGATGCACCGTGTAGATTGCGAGCGGGAGGCGCTCTTCATGTCGATTACTCTTCACTTGTGTTGAGTGGAGACAGTGTACTTTCTGACAACCAAGCCCTGGTTAGGGGTGGGGCTGTGCCCGCGATTGCAGCTACCGTTTTAATTACAGGGAGATCATCCTTTCACAACAATTCGGGCGGAGTAGAAGGGGGTGCCTGCTACTTGCTCGCGTCGAATGTTTTCATCGAAGGAAACACAACGTTTCGTGGCAATACCGCTTTAATCGGGGGGTTTGTACGCACTGCGAGCTCTAGTATTGTGGCGTGGGGCGGAGATGCGGACTTTGTAAATAACTCGGCATTCGCAAGTGGAGCGCTTGCTGTTGGCTACAGCTCCGTCGTTTCGTTTGGCGGGGGCAGTACACTAGAACAAAACTTGGCGACCGCAAACGACCAGTCAAGTAGCGGCGGTGCCATGTTCGTGATGCACAACGCCAGTGTTTCCTGAAGTGGACAAGCTTCATTTCTGCACAACTCCGCCGATACATTTGGAGGGGCGGTGCATGTCTTGAATGATTCATCTGTGTCCTGGAGTGGAGACACGTTGTTCGTCGGCTGCACTGCAGATTACGGTGGCGCTCGCTTCGTCCAATCTGAATCGACTGCGGAATGGAGCGGGCCGACCAAATTCGTTTCCAATTGAGCTGCGGTTAATGGACGGGCAGCTGGATCACATGACGGCGATGAAGAACACTCACGGGGTATAACTATCCCCATCAACGGATCCACTAGAGTGGCAAACAACACGGCCGGGCGATAGGCAGTGGTTTTGGGTTAAACGGAAAACTTTCCATTGCATTCCAGTCGGCAGACGTACTATTTGTTGGGAATTCGCCAGAGGTTGCAGGAGGCACGGTCTCCGTGTCTGGCATCAGTAAAGGTCCGGTCTTCTCCGCAGTAAAGAAAGTAGGGAATTTCGCTGGGGCCGGCGGTGCGGCGATCATCACTGGCTCGGGCAACGAAAAAATCGGCAACGCCGTCGCCACTCCGTCCTCTGCAATGAAATTCGATGAGTGTCTATTCGTGGACAACTGGGCGACAGCCACTGGCGGAGCAATCCAAAGTGTGGCTGACCAGGATTACATCTCAAACTCGGTGTTTGTCGGTAACACAGCTCGCGTTAGAGGAGCCTTGCGACTGGCCGGCATGGCTGGATTGGACTATTGCACGTTCGTAAACAACACGTATGACGAAGGAGAAGGGCCTGCCATCAGCAACATCGGTGTAAGTTCGGTTGTAAAGCACAGTACGTTCATCGGAAACGTGGTTAACTGCCAGCAGGGGGCGTACTTGGGGTTCAACGAGTTGAACGAGGTAAGCCAATTCGTGCGTTGAGCACAGCGTGGGAGTACATGCGTGACCGCGATCTAGTACTTCGAACTCGATTCCCAGACGTTTTCTACATCCGTGGTGGCATGAACAACCCAGGCGTTTGCCATTGACAGTGAATGTCCGGATACTATTTGGCATATGGAGTTGCAGGCACCGTACCACTACATTGATTGTGCCGCCTGCATTTAGTACCTAGAACCGGCAAAACATACCGTGTGCGATCATTTCCGTGCTGTGTCCCCAATCTAGAGTTAACAATGTCGTTGTTGATCCCACCTTAAGGCTTCAACGTTCCGCTGTTTTTATCCTACTGCAGTCGGCCAGTGTCTTCGACGTCGCCTGCAAGGGATGCGGGGCTTCGTGCCAAGAATGTACATTCGGAGAGCCGCCCGTGGTTCCTATCTGCGTCCAAACTTTCGACCATTCTACAAGCTCCAGTATGGCGACCACATTGTTTGATAATCGTGTCGATCAACCGTGGGTTCTGACGGGCCGCCTCTGAGAGTGAGATCCTTTTGCCATGCTACAGAGAAGAGGCCTGCCACGGAGGCGTCACGGTAACCCCCGAGTACTGCCTTATTGGTTACGAAGGACCATGTGAGAGACGTCGGGATGTCCGCCCACTAGGCATTGTAGTCGTGACGAGAAATTGGTATGCAAGCTAATACAGAAAGGAGAACGATTCAAGTCGCAGCAAAAGCACCGCTTTGTGTTTGACCCACACTAAAATCAACGTTGTGTGCATGCAAAATGTCTGCACAAACGATTTCCCAACATAAGGAAACGATATGGAGGATGCGTCGGGAGGGAAAATAGAAGAGTACTATCGAACTCTACACGTTAAAATAGGCCCTGTCAAGGAATAAACACCGATCGTTACCGCTGCCGCCGAGCGGCCATTACCATATTTTGATCCGCTCATTTTACACCCCCACTTGGTCGTCCCCGTGCAACATATTGGTCCGTTTGCAGCGGCGGATATGCGGAGGGTTTTACGTTCGCTTGCGAGAGATTTTCGGAACAAACAGGTGGAATCATGCTCGCGGCTGTAGTTGCCGCTATCGTCCTGGTCGGGGCGGCTGCCGTTGGGTCGTTCACGATGTCGAGGCAACGGGAGAGGGGTGGCCGCGGAAACATCGAGCGCATGGCACGGTTGATTCCGCTTCAGACTATCAAGATTGTCATTGTCGCCTTGCAAATCGTGACACAGGTGATATATGTGTAGGTTAAACGCCAATTGAAGCAAGCCAAGCCCCTTTTCTGGTTTGACCGATTCAGATGTCGTGTTGCCCGATCCGATTAGTGAGACCCCTTAAGGGATACATTCGGTCACAACAAGAAAAAAGTACCTGAGTATTTTGAACTACAAATATTGTTCTTTTAATTTACATGAGCGATACTATTCCTGGTACAATATTCACCGTTTTAGTGTTCCTTACCGAACACGGCATAGACCCGGTTCACACCTTCTCCCAACCAACGTATACATTGTTCGCTATAGTGTCTAGGAGGTGATGGAGCTCGTGTATTTGCAAGGGAGGGCAGGCATTGTTGTGTTTGCATCACCAAACGAAAGTGCTCAGCAGGAAGAAGTTTGATGGTGTGGAAGCACCTGTTTGGTATCTACTCTCTGCTGTGGCCGAATAGGACGTCGCGAACGGTCGAACTAGAGGTCCAGGTAGGTTCACCTACTCGTGCTTGGCGTCCTCGTCGAAAAGATGATTTTAAACAATATCAGCAGCTGGAGAAACTGCCATTGTTAAAAAACAATTTTGGATAGCGGTGGTATGGGGAGTCGTTTTTGAGTATGAGGCACGTTTCGTTATGAAATGGGCGTCGGACCGATCCGGCTCCTTAGACACAAATGTCGACCATGGCCTACGCTCTCTACAACTGCTCCGGTTTGTGCAATTACACCGAAGGAATATCGTTTTCGGTAGATATCCATGAAATGTCGAAATTATACCAGGAAATATTGCAACTGAAAACAATAACGTATTTGTTGATTGCTGTGCTGTTATGTGCTTTGCCTGAAGGGGCGCCTTTAAAAACTGGTTTCGTGTCCCCACATGCGCGCAATTGTTGACCGTAGTGGTTGTGATATGGTGCGAGGGGTCAACATACGCATTTGTTGTTGTCGTGGCTGCCCGGGGTCATCCCGACGGTAGTGACATCGACCCACTGTGTTGTAGGCCTTCTGTACAACTAGAAATAAAATAGTACGTTGTTACCCCCGCGTCTGTTCTGCCTTGGATTAACGTTTATAATGTGTACACTCGGTCTACTCAACTACGGTTTGGCCTAAATCCTGCTTGCCCTTCGCTATTATTTTCTTCATTCTCAATCATTGTTCCCATTTTTTCGTTCAAACTCTTACATAATGTTTTACCTACAACGATTGGTATCGTTATTCCCCTATATTTACCCGGGTCAGCCTTGTCTCCGTTCATTAACAAGTCTACTACTACTCCTTCTCTCCACCTCTTAGGGGCGTACTCATTCGTATCCAGTTATATATCTTCACCATCATGGTAGGCATTTCTTCTCCCCCGTACTTCATAAATTAATTTACTATTGGGTCTGCCCCTGCTGCCTATGTATTCTTAAGTTTAGCTAAACACTTTTGTGTTTTACTTTTTCCCTTGTAAACTATCCCTGTTACCCGTCGGAGCCACCGTCTCCCCTTTCCGACAAATCTACGTTCGCCTCTGCCCACGCATTGATTTACTCCTCAAATCTTCGTTGAACGTTTCGTTGGTTGTGGGCGTTCCTGCACTATCCCTTCTATTATCCTCGCTCCTGCACTATGCCTCTTCATATTGTTCTCTGTCGTACCTATGCTTTCCAACAGCTCGGACAAGTGCTATGCATGTTTCGCCATCTCTTCTTGACATTCGTGCCGTTTCTCTTATACATCTAGTTCATCTATTCGCCATCTGTACAGGTTCCTACCTCGCCTATTTTATATAACTTTTCTCTGCTGACTGTCTGTCCATGTCAGGCAGTGACCCGTAGTTCCTATGTCCGCTGCGCATACACACCTTTCCGTTTCCATAATGCGTTCACTTTCTGCCACTATAAAGTCAAGGACAGGGCTTTCTCCCTTTTGTATCCACTATCTACTGTAGTTCCTTATGGCTCTGGCGTTTTTATTCTACCGTTCAGTGTCTTTGACTCATTGTTCTAAAGAAATTTCAGCATCTCTCCCCCATGCCCAGGGAGGGGGGGGGGCGTACGCATTTGTTGCTTGCCCTGGTCGTTTGATCATAGACCACGCATCCCGTTCGAGGCGGAGCATCGTTCCTACTTCCAATAGAGACACCCCCAACCTTTGGGTGCTGGCGGGTCAACCCGATGTATAATTCAAGGAATGAATGAAACTCAAACGCTTGACCAAGCCCAATGTACGTACGACATGGCTTCACAGGATCTGTACAACATCTCGTACTTCCTCACTGAAAAGTCGGCACAATTCTTGGACCTCCTGCAAGCATACGATACGGAAATCAGAAGCAATGGCCAGAACACCTGGCAGGAGCTGGACTCGATATTCCTCAACATCACAGAAGAGGTCAATCAAATGTCGAACTCGCAGAACAAACGGTAACCACCATGAAGCCCGGGCAAGACCCCGCTGACTACTTCGTGTAAGACATCCTCGAACGCAATGAGGTGACGGAGGTAGGGTAACCGATGACTGGCCGACGCTTCCGAGATATATTAGTCCAAGGGTTCAGGGACAGGTACGATCCCGTCATGCTTCAGATTAACCAAGCGCCATCTGTACTTCGACGCCAAGTCACGCCTCACCAACGCCAGCGGGAGGATTGACGGTCGCGGCGATGTGGTGTCAACATAATGAGTCACCTGCTGTATCCCAAGCTTCGGTCAGCCCAACCCGCGTGGTGGTGCAATGTGCTCTGAATTGGACGCATGTCGCCATTGTAACAAACAGGGGAACTACAAGCGCAACTGCTTCGATATAGTCAATGGCAAGGGTAATGGGGAAGCAGCGCTGTGTAGACCTGCTGCTTATTTAACAACACGGCGACAAACTCCGACTCCGAGTGCTGCGCACGAGGGGCGCCGCGCCCATCGCAGAGAGGCGCCTAGAGAGCTTCTTTGACGCAATGCAAGACTTCCTTCCGATGGGTGCAGCACATAATTGGAACTCAGCGCCGGCAACGAATTCGACCGTGGCTTTTATTGTTCACAAGCACAACTTCTTCACGGACTTTCCTACCAAAGAAACGGCGACACTGGAGGACGTCTACGCTGTAGATGTCGCGCCGTCAACGTCCCGCGGACTACTCAAGAAAACGAACCAGCATCACAATTGCTGCTGTAGCCGGCTTCATCACGATCGGTGAAGGTCTGTGGAGAATACTGAATCACAGGGGCGCACCTGCCAAATAGAAGCCCCCCACCGATATTCGAGGATCCATGACGGCGACCTTGACCAACGGGTGGATTGTTTAAGCGAACAATACAGACAAGATGGTGTTGGCGGTGGCGCTACGGAGCACTTCCTGGACGGCGACCAGATCCCGGCATTAACGGATCAATTGATCAACACCAACACCACTAGACGTGTGTAAGCCGATACTCACCGCCGGCAACAGGAAACTGCTCGGGACCATGACCGGCACAATCTACGGTACTACTACCGATCAAAATTTTCGCAGTTCCCCAGCGTCATCGTGTCAGGCCTGGGACGTCACACCATCTCTCCCGAACACTTCAACGACGCGAGGTATCACAACCACGCTCGAGGAAGAAACCGTCCACCCGAGGCAAGGCAACGTCGGGGCACAACTAAACCAACCGCCGGGGGGGCGAGCTCTGTTCTCCCTCATGGTGAGATTAGATACACGCGAAAGTGGAGCCAGCGTCAAAGACCTCACGGCAAGGCGATCGTGTCTATACGAAAAACCGGGAATGGCTCGTCTTGTCCGCGGATATTGGGGGAAGTATCGTGAAAAAACTAATATAAGGGAATTTCCGGTAGGCACGTACCTCGGCCATGTGTACTTGTCATTGGTGGTTTTGAACCATTTATAGGTACGACGGAGCTTTGGCTGAACACAGATGGTCCTGGGAGGCTTTTTCCAGTGTGCGATACGTCGTGTATCTAAAAGCGCTTAAAATGCGGAAGTATACCTATTTGTTATTTTGCCTATGTAATTATTTACCCAAATATAAAACGGAATTCACTGCTGAGAGTGCGTAGCATGGGTAGGTGCGACTCGACGCGAGTTGACATAGGAGAAAAGGACCGGACCGGAGTGCGTAGCATGGGTAGGTGCGACTCGACGCGAGTTGACATAGGAGAAAAGGACCGGACCGGAGTCTTCTCGCGATAGAGATGACGGCCATGAACGTTAGTGTAGAGGGGGGAAGGGATTTTGCTAGGTGACGCCGCATTTGAGTCACGACTAGGAAGGAGAGACACAATAAGACGAAGGTAACGAATGGCAAGGAAATACAAAAAAGTGCGTTTTGTTTCTCTTTGGAATTAATAATCGCCACACACACCGAGTGTGCTGGATGCTGGATGTCGATGAGTAGAAGAAAATGATTCATATGAAGAAAACGCACGCAATATATGCTGCTGTATACTGTGTATGACGTATACATCATTTGTTTCAATAGCGAGTCACGTACAAGGTATTCTTCCACGTCTGACGGGCAGGTGAAGTGACCGCAATGTGTGCGTGCGTGTGTGTTTTTCACACCACGAACAAGGTATCACGTTCCCTCGTCGACACCCACCAGTCGTCGAACAGCCCCCGCAATCAGCAAGGGCTGACTCAGACCACCGTCATATATAATCAAGGTTCGTCTCACTAGCTCCTTTTGATGCAACCGACAAGAGCGAAAGGCATCACAAGCCCGACAGTCTTATCAGTAGGAGTCTTATGTCCGACGGAATGTGTCCCAGATAGTAGCTCCGAAGGTCGTTTCCACTCTTCAACCAAGCTCTCCAGCCGTAACCCGGATTGTATGGTTGATACAATCGCCATGACTATCAGCGATGCAATACAACCAGGCGTGCTACCCTGGCCACGCCGCTAACGCAAGCCTTGAAGGTGCGAGCATGCAAAACCATAGTATGTTTCCTAATGTTTCCCACAAACGCGTGTAGGTCTCAGTAGTTGCTTCCAGTGGCCTCGCGGTCTCCAACTCCTCAAACAGCACACCGCCCTCCCCCGCGTACCCATTGCATCCACCACCAAAATGTGGAAACAATAAATCCGGAAAATATATATAACACAGAGCAATCCCACGGTAGGGCTACCACTTTCTGGCTCAATATTGTCTGACCGGCTGAGCTCCTCACGCGAGTAACCACCGGATACTATTATCATTTTACTGGTGTATTTTATTTTGGACTACCGCACTGGAAGTTTGGATCGGGTCACGTTTCGGGTGAGATATTGAGCTCCTCATGTGAGGAGCTCAGAAAAGTATGCTACGCCCCTACCGTGGGGTGAGTCCACAGCCGACCGAGGCAACAGGAAAAAACGATGAGCTCTCGCCTGGTGCAACACGTACGCCTGACACCCCTTCACTTCCAATGTTCCCCGCCGTCTATTCGCTGATATATTCGGTAACCCCCGACGTACAGTACCCAATAAGACCATATGGTACGGAAGGAACGGATTCCTCAATGTGGTCGATTTATCGATCCCTTCTGAGTGTTCGTTGTACCCTTTCTGCTCCGACTCGTGGTCCCCACCGCCCCGCCCAAAGAACGCGTGCGTCCAACAAACAACTAAGCTGTCGCGCCGCCTCTTCCCCCCACCCCCGCCCGCTGGGCTGCTTGCCAGCGTTTGACGATGCGTCATCTCGGAAGCAATGTAGGTGGTTTGTTGGTGCCGGTAAACGACTTAATCCGTCGAGACCTTGCGCAGAACGACGCCAGGACAAAAACAAACGAACAAGGACGCAAATGAAACCAAGTTTGGGAATTATTAACGCGGCAGAGAAACATGTTTACAGCGGAAAACACGAAACTAATGATAACCGGGGTAAGGGGACGAACCTCCGCGGAACACGATTCCGCCACGCCGAGCGGTTCAAATTCGATGGCCCACCTAGCCAGTTGAATTTCAAGCCTGCGCATGCGACATGCCCCGGTCATCGCCCTGGCACGCTGACAAATGATGGCCGTCTAAGTTCGTAAGCAGGCATTCCCGTCACGTAACCTATTAAACAGGGCACATATTTTCTCCTTTTTTAATCTTCGGCATAACCTTCCACACCTCGAATAGGGTCCCAACAGTAACGATCCACAAGAACGGTAGGGTCCAGCGCATTTGTTTTGTAACACTACGTTGCTACGTTACCCCCTTTCTAGATTTCGTGGTAACATAGTGTTAGAGGAGTACACCACGGTATTAGAGGGCGACTGCGTAACATGTGTGTTACGTAGCTAGATTCCGTGGCCTGGTAACGTCATACAATAAAGCTTTGGTGTAGTCTGTGGTTAACTGCCAGTGGCATTAAGTGAAATGGGGCGTTCGCTGAAATACGAATTGCATCGTAACACACGTTATGTAAAAAACGCATTTTTTTGTTTTTTTGTTTTTTTTGTCCATCCCATTTACTATCTTCGCCCTTCCTTTCTCTCTCCTTCCTGGACGTAACTCAGATCCGGGGTCACAAAGTAGGCTCTTCTCCCTCCTCCCCCACTACGGTTCTTGCCTTGCATTTTTATCGCGAGAATATTTCAGCACTTTCTTCCCTCGTCGACTTGCGTCGGACTCCGCCTACCCACGCCACGAAGGCGCTCTCAGCAATTGGTTCCTTTTTATTTTTTCAAATAAAGACAAAATCTCTCACCACGGTGGGATTCGATCCTGGGTACCAATGGTAGTAGTCTTTGAAGCTGACCACTACTACACTACCGGGGCGACCGGCTT
>MEHQ01003445.1:0-34977 GCA_008828725.1 Saccharina japonica
TAGACTCAAAACGGGTTTCGTCCTGATGTTTCTGTAGCAACCAGCGAGAGGCAGTCCTTTCCAAAGCACGAGCCTTGCATCGTTGCACAAGACGGAATACTCGTCCAGGGGGGGTCAAAACGCTACTGTTGACAGGGTCAAAACGGTGCTCGTCTTGCTTTTTATATAGCAATATAGCGACATTGCCGTGTTGTACGTGGTGATCGCTATACCGCGCTCTGGTAGTAATGAAAAAGGCAGCTAAAAGGTAGGCGGAAGAAGGTGAGACCCGAAAGCGGGTTTATTCTTTAAACGCGCGACCACCAGAAGAAGGAACGCAGACGAACCCCCCCGCTTTCTTTTCAACCGGTTCACTTGGAGTTCCGCAATAAACTGCCAAGGGAGGGGACCAATACCACCCCTCCCCCCCTACCTGTCACTCAGTTCACCTTGGAATTCCCCATCAACCACAAAAGGAGGGGACCAATACGAAAGTACCCCCCCCCACGCCCTCTGTCAACAACTTCACCTTCAAGTTCAACTTTAACAGCAAAATCAGGGGGCCCATACGACCCCCCCCCCTCTGTCAACGTGTAAGTTTTAATTTTGGAGTTCCACATGAACCGCCAAAGGAGGGTACCAATACAACCTCCCTCCCCTCTCTCCCTGTCAATCACGCTACCTTGGAGTTCCACCACAGGAGGGGACCAAGACGAAGACACCCCACCCTGTCATGCGACTCGCCTAAAGCCTCACGTTTCACTTACGCGCTTGGTGCAAGCAGTGTCAGCCTGGTCGGTGAAAACTCGCCGTGCTACCATCCCGGCATGGTAGGGATTCGAGGGTCTATGGTCATACGACTACGGCCATGCATGACATGCGTACAACCCCCCCCCCCCCCCCCGCTTATTTATCGACCGGTTTACTTTGGAGTTTCACATGAACCATACAAAGCGAGAACCAATAGGAAAACATACCCCACCCTACCCCCCTGTCAGCTTGTTCACCTTGGAGTTCCACACGAAAGGCGTCGGCCGGCTTGCTGCTGGGCTAGACACGACCGACCAGGCCACTATCGTTTCCACGCAGCTAGAAGAAGGAAGAAACAAAACGTGCAAAATACGCGGCGCGAATATATATAAGCGCGTACAGTCCGGAAAATGTGGCGGAATTTCCGTGAGTGCGAGTAAAAAACAATGTTGTATCACGAAACGGGAGGTGTTAACAAGTGGTAGAGGTTTACACCATGTCGTATTGTATGCCATATGCTATATTGAGGGAACTACCCGGCACCTGGTATGACTAAAGCATGTAATTCACCCTGAATACGCACACGTATGACATTGATCTACGTGTCTCATATCAAGCATAAGATATCATGCCATACTATACCATATCATACCATACCATACCATACCATACCATACCATACCATACCATACCATACCATACCATACCATAACAATTCCATTCCATTCCATACCATTCCATACCATGCCATACCACACCATATCACATCAGACCGCGGCACATACTCTGGCATCAGCGTGTCAAGCGACTTGGGGACATACATGTGCTCTGCATCCCCCCGCCCCCTCCCCCCCTCGCCCGCCCGCTCTCCCTACAATACACGACTAAAGTACCTCAATCCCGACTTCCTCAGCTCTCCGGCGAGAAACGTTAGGTTTCTTGCAGCCTTGGGCCGTCCATCCGAATTCGACCCCCCAGCAGTAGCAGTAGACCCGTCTTTGTAGTCACTGCATGGAGAAGCGTTTTGGTAAATGTCAGTAGGGTGTTGATGTTGCATGTCAGTAGGGTGTTGATGTTTCATGCCAGTAGGTTGCAGCAGTAGACCCGCCGCTTAGTGTATCAATAGCTGAATATTTATTGGCGTCCATCTTACCACCCCTGAAGGCCACCCCGTCCTTGTAGCAACTGCGTGGAGAAGCGTTTTGGTAAATGTCAGTAGGGTGCTGTTGATGTTGGACGCCAGTAGGGTGTTGTTATTGTTGTTGTTGGAGGTCAGTACAGGGTGTTGATATAATACGTCAGTGGGGGGATTAGGTTGAACGGCAGTAGAGTGTTGATGTCCCGTACAAGACACCTCGTCCTTGTGCGCACTGCATGGCGGAGCTTTTGGTACATTTCAGTAGGGTGTTGATGTTGGGCGTCAGTAGGGTATTGTTGATGTTGGAGGTCAGTACTATTCGTGGGGGCCCCCTTAGTCACCCGGAACAATCCGTTGTAACTCTTAGTCGGCAGGAACTATCCGTCGGGCCATTCCAGTCAGCAATTCCTATTGGTTGGGCCAAGGTAGTCACCAGGAACTATATCCGTTGGAACTCGTGGTCAGCAAGAACTACCCGTTGGGATCCCTTTGGCCATCAAGAACTATCTGTTGGAACTCTCAGTCGGCAGGACATATCCGTTGCGGCACCCGGTCGGCAGGAACTATTCGTTGTGCCTTGCATGTTTTACCCCGACCTAAAAGCATGTCAGCTTCGAACGCCCCCCAGGACCGCGCGGGGGGGAAGGGGGGGGGTACTTCATATTCATGCATGGCCATAGTCGTATGACCATAGACCCTCGCACCCCTACAATACCGAGGGGGTGACTGCGAGTCCCCCTCCTTACCTATGACCGACTTAACCCCATATAGTACTGCAGTACCGATGTGGGGACAAAACACTTGGGATTTGACTGGAATGTTTGTTTATGTACAGTGCAGTACTCAAAGGGTTGAATAACTACTCAGGAATGACTATGAACCCCCCGCCCCCCCCATCTATGCCCGACTTCGAACACCACCCAGGGATGAGTGCAAATCTACCCCCCCCCCCCCGGTGGCGCTTCCTGCTTTGTGCACTAATTTTTCTGCGTGGTCGGTGAAAACCCAACGAGTTCCGTTCCGGCATTGTAGGGGTACGAGGGTCTATCGTCTTACGACTACGGTCGTGTATTATATGAGTGACCCCCCCCCACCCCCCGGCCCTCACCTCTATGACCGACTTCAAATGACACCCGGGTATGACTGCAAATGCCCCCCCCACCTGGTCATACCACTACGGCCATGCATAAATATGAAGTACACGCCCCCCCCCTATGGTCGTCTATGGCCGTGCGCCTTCGGCCAAGCACAGACACGAGTACACTCCCCTCGCTATGGTCATACGGCTACGGCCATGCGTGACATGAGTACTCGTATATACACCCCCTCCCTCCCCCCAATATATGCTCCGTCTCGAAAGGGATGCGTGGTCAATGGTCAAATGACTAAGGCAAGCAACAAATGAGTGCGCCCCCCCCCCAGCATCCTCACCTGGGACCGGCCTGCTTGTTTCCGCTGCTTCCGCTGCGATGCCGGGCCGCTGCTGATGCTTCGAAGGACGACGCCGCGTGGCTGCTCCCAAGAGCAGCCGTTTCTCTCTCCGCCGCCGCCGTTGCCATGGTTGACATGGCGCTCTTCCGTTTCCTCCTCCTCTTCTTGGCTTGCTTCGCGCTCAGTTGGGCGTCGGGGTCTCCCACACCCGGCGATACGTCTGCGAGATTCACCGTGGGGGGAAGTGAAAAAGAGGGACGGTGGTGTAGTGTGTACACTAAATTCAAGTCGTTTATCCCCAGAACGGCGGCGCAGTTCGAAAGAGGTCTTCCCCCACCCTTCCTACCCCACCAACCCGCCATCCAATATCATGCAACCCCCCCCCTTCCTCCCCCTCCCGCCCCACACGCACACTCCACACACCTGAGGAGGCTAGACCCACGCTCTTGGTCGCTCTCCCGTCGCCCCGCCTTGGGCCGCCAGACTTCCTCCCCGGCCACTCGTCGATAAGCTGATGCAATCTCGCCAGCAGCTATGTACCATATGTATCAATCCCCATGTGTTATTGTGGACGTGCCGTGTAATCCGTGCGGGAGCGATAAAATAAAAGCGTGAGAGGCGAGGTAGGGGGACAAGCTGATGAAGTATCGTCAATACGTAGCTATATACATACTTGGGTATGAGTATACCAGGTACCTGGTATAAATTAATCCGCTTGGGTTTTTACAGGCGCAAGGAAAAAGTGGACGGTGAACAACAAAATGACCGTTATACACCAACGACCACTACTTGATTGCGCGCGGGGGGGGGTGTACTCATATCGTGCACGGCCGTAGTCATATGACGATAGACCCTCGCATCCCTACAATGCCGGGACGGAGCACGTTGGGTTTTCACCAACCAGGCAGACATTGCTTGCACCAAGCGCGAAGCGCCGTGAGGTATTGGGCGAGTCGCATGGAGGGTGAGCTGCATCCTGCTAAGAACCGCCTCTGAGGCGGACTCGCATATGGACGACAGCCTCCAATGAATTGATATAATTTCTGGTGTGGCCACTCCCAGAGACAGCAATGGGTATTACTATGTATCTGCCTCATGTGTGCCTTACCATATACACACTACGTGATACGATCATTCCCCTTGTGTGGAGTTGAGTTTATCCACCCCGCACAAATGATCTACCAGACCGCCAGATTGGGTGACCGCCTATAATAAAAACAAAAGAACGGTACCCTGGTTGTCTAGCTTACGCAGTGAGAGGCATGTTTTACAGCGTCGTCGCCAGGCGACGCCAATCCAACCAATAAATATATCATATAATTATAGGGGGGGGGGGAGGGGGGGTACTCTTGTCGTGCCCGGCCGTAGTCGTCGTATGACCATAGACCCTCGCATCCCTACAATGCCGGGACGGAGCACGTTGGGTTTTCACCACGAGGCAGTCCTAAAGTCAGCTATTGCAGGGAGGGAAATCTGATACTTGGTTCTACTCGCATTTACTATGGTCCCCCGTAATCGTACTGAGAACCAACGATGGACCCCAAAAAACCATGTATAATCTCTACCTGGCATGTTTTTTTCGCACCATATTTTGGTTCTGATGGCTATCAATGCTATGCCTCCCCGTACTATTACGACGGACCATAGTAAATAGGACCAACTATTTTTAGTGTAAATAGGTAAGTATATAGGTTTTAGACTGTACCGTAGGCCCTATTTACTATGGTCCCCGGTACTACTAGTTGGCTTCGCACTGCCCCGGACTCAAAAATCGCAGGCTACGTAGGTACGAGTGTAGCATCCGGGGTTCACCGGTGACGCAGGCTGGTGGGCGGTAGAGGTGCCCCATGCTTTTGTCTGAGAGTTCGGGAGCTTCTATACAAATAGTAAAGTCACACCCAAAAAAAACTGTAATTCGGGAGGGAGATTAACCCTTTTAGGACTGGAGTCCCGTTTTGGGGAAAAACTACTTGGAATTAGTGTGGATTGTCCCCAAAACTGGTCTGCAGTCCTAAAAGGGTTAAGGTACTATATATATATACAACAAGCAGAACCTGATGAGAAATCCCATGGTGTCTCACGTAAACAAAATCAATATACATATATATATTGGAACAAAATAATCTAATTTCGCCGGTTTTGGGTTAAAAGAGCCCCTTCCCCCTTCGTTCTGAAACGGTTTCAGTAAAAAGTGCTACCTCTCTCGTATCGATATATATATATATATATACCGTATATGTATATATTATATACCAGGTGCGATATATGACACATCTGTCTCCAACACGAGTTTGTCCGCTCACCTGCTCCCGGTACATACAAGCTCCGACAGCCCCCCGTCTGGCCAAATCGACGTAATCCCGGGGCCCCCCCCCCCCACCGCCCCCTTCCCCTTCGCGTGCACCCCTTCCGACGCCCCTGGACTGGAACCAGGCGCGCCGTGTGTACCCAAGGACCGTTCCTGGCCGCCGACCCCCCCCCTGCCCCGCCGCTTATTCCCGCCGCCTCCTGCGCCTCGGTGTTTCATGGCTTTCGCGCCTACCACGGCTTCCGCGGCTCGCGTGGCTCGCGCCGCGCCGGTTCTGGAGTCGGTTCCAGGATCGGTTCTGGGATCGGTTCCGGGATCGTCAGACGGGGTAACGTTTTTCCTCGACCGATTTCGGTCGGTCGTGGCCGGTGGCTGTGCGCCGGTGTGATGTTCGCCGTGGCCGCGGCGCTGCTGCTGCGTTCCACCTCCTCCTGCAGTAACGAGGTGGTGGTCTTCCTGCTTTTTGCCAGTTTTGGCCGAGTTGAGAATTTCGGGCGTCGGAGGGGAAGGGTTGATTGACGTAGGGAGGGGGGGGAGGGGGGGGGGCTGTGTTTCTGGATGTGCTGGCGTGTAAGCCGACGGGACGGTTTGGTTATGGTTTCAACAGCATCAACACCGCTTCAACAACAACAACAACAACAACAACAACAACAACAACAACAACAACAACAACAACAACAACAACAACAACAACAACGACAACAACAACAACAACAACAACAACAACGACAACAACGACAACAACAACAACAACAACAACAACAACAACAACAACAACAACAACAACAACAACAACAACAACAAGCAACAACAACAACAACAACAACAACAAGCAAGCAAGCAAGCAAGCAACAACAACAACAACAACAACAACGCAATCCGGTTTCACGTCAAGTCGGACTAACACAATGGCGAACCAAACTTGCAGTACGCCACTCTTGGGCATTGGAATCCTCTTCAACCGACCTCCAACTTGAATATTTTGTATACGCAATGAGAAACCCCCGGTTTCGCCTGACTTTATACCGATAGACGAGCTTCGTTTGGGCTCTTCGAGCAGACATGTATCCCGATTCAAGAGAAAGAGAGAGAGTTTGCTCTTGGTCATCCCGGGATTATACTACATCGCTTCAGAAAACAGGGATACGAGCGGACGAGAAGGTTGCTCTTAGTTATCCCGGAATATAATTGCATCGCCCTTAAACCGGGATATGAGCGATAGACATTTTCCCCTTTATAGTTGGCTTGTTGAGGTCCTCATGTGAGGAGCCCAGAATAATAAGCCACCGCCCTTACAAGGGCCTATTCCCTTCTCACCGGGCCGGCGACCGTGACGGCAGCAGCAGCAGCCCCCCCCCGGGCCGTCACAGTAGCACTAGTGTTCTCGGCGTGGTGGTAACGAGATGGGTCGGGGGCCATCCTTTCCATCTGGTGCAGGGCGCGGGGAATGCCCGACTCTAACCCCCCCGCACCCCGGTTTAAGGACGTTCCAGCGCTCGCCTGTCCAGCACGAAAGGAAAATGAGGGGTGGGGGTAGAGGGTTGTGAAAGCTGTATGGGCTTCGCGGGCATCTATTAACTTAAGTGACAAAGGAATCCAATTACCTGGCGTGTAGATATTATTTGCCAGGTACCAGGTAAGCATCAAACACAACAACCACATCAGTATCTCCATCCAACACGACGTAGGATGCTGCCGTCGTTTCCCAATGCCAAAACTCTGCGACGACACTCGCACGTGAATGATACCTCCGTAGTTATACATGAACATACTGCTTATCCGGCAGACTGCAAGTACTACTGTAGACCTTTTAAGATAACAACTGCACATGAGTCGGTAAAGGCATTGATAAGGAGGACTGCATTATTGGTATAATTTGTGTCAAGTATTATCCAGGTATGATTGGTATGTACATGTGAATGGTGTGATTTGAAATAAAGAGCTGCACATTGTCAAATGACAACTACATGGAATAGTAGTCTCAGCCCCAGTACCACCCCCATCCCAGTGCTGCCTGGTTGATGAGAACCCAACGTGCTCCGTCCCGGCATTGTAGGGATGCGAGGGTCTATGGTCATACGACTACGGCCGTGCACGACATGAGTACACCCCACCCTACGTAGTGCTTTTGCGATTTTTAAACGCCTGTATTTTGAGTCTCCAGTCACCAGTGTGAATCGAGCTCAATACGACACCGACAAACAGAAACACAAATCGATACGATAGTTCGAGTATCTTACACGTACTATACGGCATTTTAAGCACGTTACACGTAAGATACGATGTTTTAGAGTATTTTACACGCAATAAGCTTTTGTTCGGTGCCAGCGTAAACGACACGGGGATGGATGCCAGTGGGTTAAGGGCAAAGCGCGCTCAATACGATATATCGAAATATTATGATGTTTCCATGCATCGAAAGTTCGCTATTTCGATACGATGTCCAACGCTACCACTCACCCTGACCCGGACTCGAACGCGCTTCTTGGCCGGCTTGCTCGCGCTCCTTCGGCCGACTGAACCGACTGAACCGGCACCAGTTCCACCGCCCGCTGGCCGGTTCGCTCTCCATCCTGGCTGCGACGAGGCAGCCCCCTCCCCGCCGCTGGCGGCATCGTCCCGAGAGAAGTCATACCCAGGAATGGGAGTGTCTAAGAACTACTCGGGCGATTGAGATGGTGATGATCAGTGGTGGTGGGGGTGTTGATGGTGATGATGATGATGACGATGATGATGATGATGATGATGATGATGATGATGATGGATTGGTGGTGATGACAATGATGATGATGATGGTGGTGATGGTGGTGACGATGAGGATGGTGATGATGATGATTGGTGATGATGATGATTGGTGATGATGGTGGTGGTGGTGGCGGTGGTGGTGGTGGTGGTGGTGGTGATGATGACAATGATGATGATGATGATGATGATGATGGTGATGATGATGAACACCGTCGGGAAGGGGAGACACACACGTCGCGTACAGGTGTAAAAACAAACGTACGTCGGGGAGCGAGCGAGCGAGCGGACGGCCGACCTAGTTGTGACCCCGCTTACGTACATACAATGTACAAATCTGACCCTAAATGTAAGGACCACTTCGATTTATTTTTAACATACATACGGTCCTTATATTCTGGAGGCAAACTACACGGCTTGGCATCGGACATGGGTCAACACTTGGTTTCTCTTGTTTTTTTTTCTTTCGTTCGGGCAGGGGATGTTTATGAGTTATCAACGTTGAGGCTCTTGCTGCACATAGCCGGATGGCAAACGCATTGTTAATAGTAGCCTAGCCTCTAGGACTCCCCACACCAACTGCAGGCCGTGTCGTGCCGTTTGCCCGTATGCGTCTGCTATTATATGTCCGCGTAGCTGTCAGCGAGAAGCTGGAGGCAGGCGAGTGAACGAAGTGGGCACAGAAATTTACTTATTTGCATGCGTGTGGGTGTACCTCTAGTTTCGGACCTCCGTCGGTGTGCGCCCCTCTCCCGTCGGTATGAGAAGCAACCATGTTATTTCGATGTTTTGATTAAACGTTACACAATGCTTTCGCTTAATTACCCTATGCTTTCGCTTAATTACGCTGCACAAAATAACCAAAATGCTAAGACCATCAACGATAACGACAATACGAGTACCATTTGTATTCCATTTGTAACCTGACAATGTGCATCTCTTATTTCAACCATACCGGGTGGAAATACCATCATTGATAAACAACAAGAATAATACTCACAGTGACAATGATAAACTACAAAACTATTAGTATTTACATCAAATGAAAACAGTTGTCGTTCGAATTTTACCGAAGGTCCCTGCATCCCGCTGTCAGATGTAAACGCACTACGTACTAAAAACATGAAATGATACTGCTATCAATGCTAAAAACGATATTAATACTATCGATGACAAAAACACCACCGGAATACCATAAAAATGAATGTAATATCAACATTTTTGTTTCGATATACCGAATGCAAGTCCGTCGGAAATCGGTCGTTCCAGCACCCCTAAAACCGAAAGCACTGTTAATAAAAGGAATGTTACGGGGGACCATAGTAAACACTAGTAAATAGTACCAAATGTTGTCAGTAATAATAGGTAAATGTATTGGTTTTTGTATGTACCGTAGGTCCTATTTACTTCATTAGCCCACCCCGTAATATTTCACATTAACATTACATGCCATCTAATCATTTAATTACTTGTACTTTGGTTAATAAAATGAAAATAACAAAGCGCTGATACTATCCAAATGATATCAATAACACGAAGTATTAGTGATAAAAATGATATCAATACTACCGATGACAACTACCAATATAGTTATTCGAATTTACCGAAGGTCCATCCATCGCAAAATCGATCCTTCCAGCCGTCCTCTCCGCGCCTGATAGTACTCCTCATGAAAGGAAACGGTAGCATTATGAGTAAAACATACCAGGTATACCTTAAGCATCAACTTATTGTGATAGTTTCCTTCTACTACAATAACAACAATACTAATACTTCCGAAGTTATACTTTCTATGTATCAATGACAACAAAAATCGAAGTTCTAATCCTTATCAACGGCAACAAACAAAACTAATACCGTCAATGGCAACGCTTATCACGAAGGACACTAGTACATAGGACCAAAAATTATTAGAAAACAGATTGGAAACATAAAACTTCGTAGTTTTTTTGGGTGTACCGTAGCTACTATTTATTTACTATCGTTCCCCGTCATAGTTTGTTTTCGACACCTACCGAAGGTCCATCGGTCGCAAATCGGTCGTTCCAGCCATCCTCTCTGCGCCTCAGGAACCACTCCGGCTGCGACTCCGCTGAGGCTGCCGAGGAAAGTTTGGCCAGGCTAGGCCGCCTTTGCCTACCCGGTGGAGCCATCAGAACCCTACATTTTGACACGGTTTTAGTAGTTGGGAGGAGGGGGTAAAGGAAGGGGGAGGAGAGGGAAGGGGGTAGTTGGGCGAGGGAGGGGGAGGGGGTTGTACTCAATATCGTGCACAGGCCGTTGTCGTATGACCACAGAAGGGGGTGGGGGGGGAAGCAGAGGGGTGGGTGAGGGGGAGAAGGTGGGAGGGGTTGGAGGGGGAGAAGAAAAGGGAATATAACGAGGAGGAGGGAGAACAGGGGAAGAGAGGGGAGGGGAGGGGAGGGGGGGGGGGGGTACTTATGTCGTGCAAGGCCGTAGTCGTATGGCCATAGATCCTCGCATCCCTACAATGCCGGGACGGAGCACGTTGGGTTTTCACCAACCAGGCAGACATTGCCTGCACCAAGCGCGAAGCTCCGTGAGGTGTTCGGTGAGTCGCATGAAGGGTGAGCTGCATCCTGCTAAAAACCGCCTCTGCCTCTGAGGCGGACTTGCATATGGACGACAGCCTCCAATGAACTAATTTAATTTCTGGTGTGGTCAATTCCAGAGACAGCAATGGGTATTACTACGTATGTATCTGCCTCGTGGGTGCCTTACCATATACTACACAACTACGTGATACGATCATTCCCCTTGTGCGGAGTTGAGGTTATCAACCCCGCACAAATGATCTAATGTCCTGAACGGGGGGAGAGTATTATAAGGCGTAGATGGGATGGGTGATTGGTTAACCCTTCACCAAGTAGCCCGGCGGACTAATGCCTCAAAATGCTTAACAAAGCCTATTGTGGGCAGCAATGGCCACTGATACGCACTTTGTTGTGGCCATTGTCGTAGCAGCAGTGTTCTATTTTTGTTTGTCCATTGTCTAGTGCAAGCGTTTCCCAACATCATCAACCCCACGATTATATGTGTCTTTTTGCCCATAACATCAAAACATACTATTATCATTCCAATGGCCATCTTACAATCATTGTGCAGCCCTTATTTCAATCATACCATTCAACGTATACCTATTAATAGCAATCATATTCTTCTCCCCTCTTTCGTGAAATTAATTAATTATTATTACACACATACACACTATAAATGTACTATATATGACAAGGTTCTCCTTCGGGATGTTGGTCACTTGAAATCGCGGGGGTGTCGCAAGTTGAAAATAGATCGCACATGCTTCATAGTTTCCTTTTTGGAGCAAAAATGTGGCATACACTGCTCTTCTGTCTTGTTTGTAGCGAGAGCCATTCCTAACGAAACAAATGTCACGAGATGATATTATATCTGAGGTACAGTTTAGTGGGCTCCCGGAGTTGAAAAACATCAGTTTGGTATATATACCACCCCTGAATACTTGACAAGCTTTTTGTTGCCGGCATAAAAATATATTATTATATACTCCGAAGTATATGTATATATCAATAGACAGGATGGCCAGTCTATTGCCAAAATCGTGATATCTAGACATAACATTTTGAGGCGTGTCCATCGCTGTCCATTGCCAGCCTCAATTAAAAAAAAGTATTTTAAATACGTCAGCTGTCAGTTCAACCGATTGAAGTCAGCCTCAATTGCCAACGGTGAACAAATAAATTGTGCAGTCCATCCATCGATAGAGCATGCAAGCTATATATGTACCCATCGAAACAAAAAATGTTGTCCACCACAATCGACTCTGCCGTTCGTTGCCGCCCGCAACATATCGGGCAAGTAACCAATCGATAGATAGACATTGCCGACGGCAACAACAGTAGTGGACCCGTCCATTGTGCCATATAATATTGCAATGACCATTGTCTATTGTCCAGGGTGTGGTTTTCATTAAAAATAAAATAAAGACATTGCACGACAGCTGTGAGCTAGCTGTCCCGATCGATCAATACTCAGCAGCTTTGCAGTCTGCGTGATACTTTTCCCCTCGCGATTGGCCTGCTGGCCGGTGACCCCCTTGATTCTGCCCGAGGGTCGACGAGACGAGAATGCCTATGGACACAATTTCCAATTATTATTATTATTATTATCTTTGCCATCCGACAATGTGCAGCATGATCTTCAGCGTTGATCACTCATACAATTGATTACCTGGTATATAATACCATGGATGTATATGTTCCTGTTATTATTTGATTGCAAGTGGTACGAGGATGGGTATACCACAGCTCGTTCAGTGCCGCTCGTTCCCTCGCGTATACCGGTACACTGCCCGTGCGCACTGCTGTTTTCGTACGTGTATGACCGTCTTATAGAGGGAAGCCGCCTTGTTCATTCCAGGTCCTGAGCGCGATTCCCCAGTCGCGCCACGCGATTTTGACCGCCTTATATCCAGGGCCTTCCTCGGGAAAATTCCCGAAGATTTCGGGAATCTAGTACATCAACCATATCAAACTAACCAATGCCGAATAAACTATGTTAAAAGCACCACAAGAAAGACAAAACCACGGCGAATCGAATGACGGTGTTTTTTTTTTGTTTTTTACCCAGTAGGAACCGCGGTATGGTCCTACTTCTAAAAAGATAAAAATAAAACACCGTCATTTGATTCGCCGTGGTTTTGTCTTTCTTGTGGTGCTTTTAACATTGTTTATTCGGCATTGGTTAGTTTGATATGGTTGATGTCCTCGATTCCCGAAATCTTCGGGAATTTTCCCGAGGAAGGCCCTGCTTATATCGGGATACTGCCTTATTGGGGGGACCCCCTCTCTGTATACGTATAAACTTGTTTGCGTTTTCTCCCATCAAGAGGCGTTTTTTTTGTTTAACCCATTCAGAACTGGGAAAAAAATGATCCCACACTAATTCTAAGTAGTTTGTCCCCCAAAAACGTGGTACCAGTTCTTAAGGGGTCAAGCCGTTTTGTTTGGACCACAGACAGGCAGGATTTCAGGGAAATTATCCAATAAAAATGTGAGAACGCTATCATCATAATAAGTCATTTTAGTATTTTGAGGGGACATAGTTATTAGGACCAACTATTGACTATTGTTACTGAAAACAGGTAAATATATAGGTTTTTGGGTGTACCGTAGTGTAACCAGCAGTACCATAACAGTAGGGTCCTATTTTATTTCGTCCGACAATGTGTAGCATGAGCTTCAACTTTGATCACTCATAAACATATTCTACTACTTGTTTATTTTGTGGGTTTTGTTCTTTCGGAGTGCTTATGAGTGATCAATGTTGATGCTCATGCTATCAATACACCATTGTCGGATGGCAAGGATAATACTAATTTAGCTACAGTACAGTACGCGACACCAGTCAAGAATCTCTTATTTCTGGCCAGGCTGGAATTCTTATGTGAGGCAGGGTGTGTGTGCCATACACTGTTTTCAGTGCAAAAGAGGTCATGCTCCTATTTTCGCCTTGAAGTCCAGCCTGAAATTCTTAACTGTCGAGTTATTAAGTGTTGTCGTGTACTGTATCAGGGATATCGTATATTTACGACCATATACATTATATATTATTATATACCAGGTATATATATATTATTATATATATTACATATTATTATATATATTTGTATTATACGAATGTATATTTTTTCCGCACAGCGCCCCTCTCATACAGACGCATGATGTGATATCATAGTTTGGCAGCAACACAGCAGCTAACTACTGCAGTTGGTAGTTGGGGGGGTAATTGGCCCCCCGCGGGGGAGGGGGGGGGCCGGAAAACAATGACAAAACAAATAAAAATACGTGACTACAGCAGTAGCTTCAAGGTCGACGCGCGTTTAACATACGGCATGGCATTCGTCACATACAGCGATGAGGGTTCTGTATGCTCATTTATGCACGACCATCATCATCATCGTAGTCGTACGCCCGTCAAAACACACCCTCTCCCAAAATAGGAAACCCAGCCTGGGCCAGATATCCTGCTTCTTCTTATTAAATAGGTGCCCTGTACTGAAGTCCAGTGCTGTCAGTACTGTAGCCGCACCCCTACGATGCCGGGACGGCGCACGTCGCCTCTTCGGCGGCGCCTATGACTGACGACCTATGGACGGCAAGGACTTAAGGGCAATACACGCTCTATTATGAGCGTTCTAGTGCGGTGGGGGTGAAACGGGCAGTCCAATAGACTCAACACCTGCCGTCGTTTTGATTGGCCAACACCTTCTCTACCCTGTTCGCACCAAAGATGTCGGGAGATAGCACTTTCACCCCTTGACAGACAGCCTTGACAGCAAAAAACAGGGGGCGCTATGAAAAATCCCCGATTTTACAAAAACGCCTGACAATAATGTGTAAATGAATGTTTTTTCCTGCATTTTGTTTTTTCTCGGCATTTTGCTACTTTTCCGAGTCCGATCTACAGAAAAGACTGGAATTGAACTGCAGAATATCGATGATTTAAAATGAGCTTATATCAAACGAATAAAATAGCCGCACAAAAAAAAAAGAAATGGGGGTTTCCACACATATTAGGAGGCTTTTTCTGCCGGGGGGGGGTTGGGGACATATGTATAGACAGCTGTATTTGCCTTGACAGACAGCCTTGACAGACAGACAGCTTGACATTGACATGTCTCCGGACATCTTTGGTTCCCATCCGGACTAGATCCCATTTGGCCCCCTGTTCCCACATAGTAAGTGCAGAAGTATATACGACTGGGATTAGGGTTAGGCTTCGGGTTCGGGTCGGGGTTCGGGCTAGAGTTCGGGTAAGGGTTCAGATTCGGGTTGGGCTTCGGGTGAGGGTTCGAATTCGGGCTGGGGTTCGGATTCGGGTTAGGGTTCGGGTAAGGCCGTCTCTTATGGCAAACTGGTTTTGATAATCGAAAACCAAGGTTTCAGCACCTTCGCAGGGGTGTTTGACCAGGGAAACGGGCGAATCGGGCCCGCTATTCTTGAAGCCCCATGAGCCATATTGCGAGAGGTATCCGACGCCGCTTGCCGTTTCTGCAGGACAACAGTTAAAAACAAATGTCGATACACTTCAGTTTCCTCTATAATCAGTTTCGGAGGCGATTTCGTTGAAAAACAGGCCACGTTTTCGACTGAAACGTCGATATATATTCGAAAATGCCTAGTTGAATGTATTGGCCGAAACTGACAGCATCTTCAAAAAAATGGAACGACACCCCTGGAGAAACGAAAAACGGGTCTAGACACCTCTCGCCAAAAGGCGGCAAGCATTCTGATAAAAACAAGAGCCTTATTCGGTCGGACTCCGGGTCTAAAATACGTGAAAGCACGTACCGGTAAAAGAAACACACTTTCGGATACGTTTTTCGGTTTTTAAAACCCTTCCATAAGATGTGGCCTAAGGGTTTGGATTGTTGTAAGGGCGTAGCGGAATTTGCGTGTGTGTGGACTACTACTTGTGGTTCCGAGCAGTCCATGGACTGTGAACAGTTTGCTCTCCACCTTTTCATCGACCAGGCAGACCTTGATTACTTGTTGCACCAGGCGCGAAGCGTCCGTCATGTTTGTTTGTTCGGTGAGTCGCATGAAAAAGGTGACCTGCATCCCACTAACATACCTGGTATGTACGTATAAGAACCGCTCGTGAGGCGGCGTTTCTTTCAATAGGGATGACAGGGCCGAAAGGGTCGCGGTTTTTTAAAGCGCTGTCGGCCTAAGAGGTGTAAACTGTTAAAATGTATTAAATGGTTGTACACGGGCATACTAAAAGCTGCTACTCTTAAACAGACGTGGTCGGGGGGAAGGGGGGGAGGGGGCGTACTCATTTGTTGCTCGCCTTAGTCATTTGACCATTGATCACGCATCCCTTTCGAGACAGGGCACAGTTCCTACTCCTAAGAGACACCTCCCTCCAACAGTTGGGCGCTCATGACGTTGTTTCCACATAATACAACGAAACGGGGGGGGGTACTAACTTGTTGCTTGCCTTAGTCATTCATTTGACCATTGACCACGCACCCCTTTAGAGACGGAATCGAGCGGGGGAGAGCGTACGACCCCGGATCTGAATTCCGGCTAGGGAAAGTGAACAGGAAAAAAAACAAGGGCGGAGGTAATGGAATGCGATGCTAAAAACGAAAAGCTCGAATATGTGTCGATCCTTCACGAGTCACAACTGCAAGTCAAGAACTACGATTATGGGGACCGCAGTAATCAGGGCACATCACGCACGCACATAAAACACTATTATATATTCCAGGATTTTTACTAAGCCTACTAGGTTTTGATTACTGTGTTCCCGTAATAATAGATGATCTACGGTAGATAAATGATCATGATCTGTCCAATAGATGATCTAGATCATGATCTATCTGTAGATCATCTGGATCATGATATATCTGTAGATGATCTAGATCATGATACATCTGTTGATGATCTAGATCATGATCATGATGTGTCCTATAGATGATCTAGATCATGATCTATCGGTAGATCATCTGGATCATGATATATCTGTAGATGATCTAGATCATGATATATCTGTAGATGATCTAGATCATGATCTATCAGTAGATTTTCTACATCACAATATATCTGTAGATGATCTAGATCACCATGTTCTGTCCAATAGATGATCTAGATCACAATATGTCCAATAGATGACCTAGACGATGATCTGTCTAAGGCGTGACACCATTGTATTCGATGATTTCCGTGGGAACGTTGCACATTGAGAGGTAAAAATGATGGCTGAAAAAACAATTTCAAAACGTTCACGAAAACAACAACAACCTTGAGAGCAAAAAAAAAAGCAAAACAAAACAAAACAAACGAGCGAACAAACATCGCCGTCTACGCGTGTCGGGAGTTCGGCGCCCAGCCGGCGGATCCATTTTTGCAAACAAAGAGCCCTCTTCCAAACTGCTTATGTTTGAGTATATGTGCTTGTACGCGTCAAACCGCACATTTACCGCATGTTAGCTCTTCCAAACTATTTGTTTTTGAGTATGTATGTGCTTCTACGAGTCAAACCGCACAACAAAAACGTGTTCATGTTTAATTATTTATTTTGAGGTGCGGGGGTGCCATCTGGGCAAAACAATAAAATAAGTAGATCGCAATTCCAATTTCATTATTTCGTACCAGGAATAGAGTTAATTAATTATTTTCGGAGATCGGGCACACGATATATATATACAAAAGACACCTATTTATTATAATAATACCTCATCAGCGCTGAGATCGAGCCCATTTATTTCGTCGAAACTCACCTGTCTTTGCAAAAAGCTGCGAGTGTGACACGTCGATCGCGCGAGCATTTTTATAAGCGTTGTATACAGCTGTAAGACCCAGCCAAAGATATACCGTACGCACAGCAAGTAGGCCGGTGACACCCCCCTGGGTGATGTTCGTGATTCTACTATTACGAAGGACCATCATAGTAAGGGCCCGTTTTAACGAGTATGAAAGAAATTCTATTTGGAAAAAATAAAATTCAAGTACGCTTTTCATTGGTCAACACCACGCAACCAGCACCAACTATTATGCCCCAAGATCCTAATCTTTGGTGCTGGTGCGTGTGTTGACCAATGATAAGCGAATTTGAATTTTATTTTTTCCAAATTGAATTTATTTTCTATTCGTTAATATGGGCCCTTAATAGGGACCAAATATTGGTAGTGAAAATAGGGAAATATATATATATAGGTTTTTGTGTGTACTTTAGGTCCCTATTTACTAGTGTTTACTATGCCCCCTCCGCAATAGGGCCAACATGACACTTTGACGAACTGAAGATGGTCCCGTCTACGTACACATAGCCACCATATGTCACGGGTGGAGCAGCGGGGCGGCGGGGAGCGGATCGAGGCGCAGCCCCGCCCCGCACCCCGCCCCGCTCACAAGACAGAGTGCTCGTACCTGGGACCGCCGTTCCGGCTCCTCCGTGGAATGTGTGCTGCTTTTTAGTTTTGCCCTCCGAGATGATGTATCGTGTGATATGAATACATGTTCCAGTTCGACTTTTATTTGCCGGTTTAGGACATTCTGTATTCTGTTTCTTTTCAGAGTTCATTTTTTTATTGTCTTTTTGTTTGTTCTCAAAAAAAAAATCATGGTATGGTTTATTATGCCGTTGTGTTCTCGTACCCGGTACGTTCCCATTTATCTTGCTTTACCCCTTCGTTTGCGGTAACTTTTGCATTGTTTTTTTTCTTCTCTTGTCTCACCGCCTGCGACCACAGAATTACAGTATGAATAGTGTGCTTCTATCTCTCTAGGATTAGGAATCAGGATAGAACACTACTCGGTGCACCTATGTATGTATGCAGTTGGGTAGAAAGAAAGGTCAACGTTCGTCACCCATAGCACTCCGAAAAGAAGCAAACCACGGAAGAAACCAAAAGTTCTCTTTCTTGAAGACTCCTACGGACCCCCCCCCCCCCCCCCCCGCCGGTAAGCTCAAAGCCTCCACGCGGATCCGTTGATGGGATGGGTTGGCACGAGGCCAGGACGTAGCTGAGTGGAAAGACCATCCTGCCTGTCATTTCGTGCGGCTACAGCAGCGTGCGGATTGCGTCGGACGTCAAGTCTATATTTAACTGCTGGTGCCCAACTGATCCTACAACGAACTGTGAGACTGGATTCAAGGTGAGTGACAGGGATGTAGACCTTGGACCGGCCGTAAAACTACTACTACTGCTGCTACTACTACTACTACTGCTACTACTACTGCTACTACTACTACTACTACTACTACTGCTGCTACTACTATTACTACTGTTACTACTACTACTACTACTACTACTACTACTACTGCTACTACTACTACTGCTACTACTACTACTTCTACTACCACTACTACTGCTACTGCTACTGTATATGAAGTAGAATAAGAGCCCTACGACTGCAAATGTACTACTACGACTCATCCTCTACGTCGCATGCATATACCACAGACATTCATACATGCATAGCAGGGCATTAGTTAGGTGTTGCACTGTTGCTCTGGCGCAACATTTGGCCAAAATAACCGTTTTCCCGGCAACCAACAAGCTTGCCGCGGAGGCCCTGGGTCTTCTGCGCGCACGCGCAACCACGCGCTCCTTGGGCGCGCAACATTTTTCGCCGCAGCGCAACAGACCTTGCGTCGCATGTTGCGCTGCGCGCAACAGACGCCAAACCACTAATGAATCCCCTGGTATTACGTCTACAGCAGTGATTTTTTTTTTTTTTTTTGTTTCCATCCCATTTATTATCTTCGCACTTCCGTCTCTCCCTCCCTAGTCGTAACTCAGATCCGGGGTCACAAAGTAGGCTCCTCTCCCTCCTCCCCCACTACGGTTCTTGCCTTGATTTTTTATCGCGCAGAGGGTTCAGCCTTCCCAACGCTCGTCGATTTTCATCGAATTTTGCTAACTCACGCTCTCGCGCTTTCAGCTAGTCAAGATTTTTTGCGAGAAAAAGTCCCTACGGGCATGCACATGGGGGGGCTCGAACTCGTGACCTTGACGCTAACAAGTTTCGTGGTTACCTGCTAGCCCACCGGGGCGACCGGCTTACCCAATGCTTAGTCGTAATTGAACATATTTTAGGCCCCTTGTCCTATTCGCTTTAGTCAAAAACAAAAATTAGGCACCTTTTGCTATTCGCCGTAGGCTCTTATTATTTTTGAGGTACTTCTTTTCGATTCACCGTAGCCTAAAAACAAATTAAAAGGCTTTTTACTTAGTTTTGAGGCGTATATTCGCGCATAGATCGCAAAAGTTTCGCCTCCGGCGGCCCTCCGGGGGCCCTCCGGGGGCCCTCCCGAGGGGCCCTCGGGGGGCGCCGCAGGCGCGCTTGCGTCGCATGTTGCGCTGCGCGCAACAGAGGCCGAACCACTAATAAATGCCCTGATGCTTAGCACCAGGTAGCACGTACACTATATAGTGTAGTTATATGCAGTTTTCTACACAGTATCAAGTGCAGCAGGAACAAAGAGCTGGGGGGGCATATTCTACTTACACCCTACTCTATACAGTTAGTACGGGGGACCATAGTAAATCGGACCAAGTATTGTTAGTGAAAATATAGTAAATATAAATATACACGCTTTTTTGTGTTTACCATACGTAGGTCCTATTTGCTAGTATTTACTACGAGTATGATCTCCCGTAATAGTAACGGTATATATGAGCTCTACGACTGCGAAATCAACTATTACGGAGGACCATAGTAACCAAGACCTACGGAACACACAAACACGTATGATATATATTTGCACATTTTCACTTTCAATATGTGGTCCTATTTACTATGGTCCTCCGTAATACTACTATTATTGATCATCATCTACGCCTCATATACCTACCCCAAAAAAGAAAGTGTTCTCGGGGCCCGCATTCAGGGAACATAACTATATATACAACCCCTCTTATGTTTTTTTCTTTTTTTCATCCCATTCATTATTTTATTATTTTCGCCCTTCCTTTCTCTCTCCTTCCTAGTCGCAACTCAGATCCGGGGCCACAAAGTAGGCTCTTCTCCCTCCTCCCCCACTACGGTTCTTGCCTTGCATTTTCATCGCGAGAGTAGATTTCAGCACTTTCTTCCCTCGTCAACTCTCGTCGAATTGTGCCTCTGAACACTGTCATTAAAAGGCGGACGGGACGGGCGGCAGAAAAAAAAAAACCTAAACCTTCTCCAGTTCGCGTTGACTTTTTATTTTTACGTCGGCCGCCGTCGGTTACGCTCGTGTTTTTTGTTTGTTTTATACCACTCCGGGAGGGAATTATAAGGACCGTTTCGCCTTTATGGTAGTGCCTATACGGTCCTTATATTTCCGTCCATAGGGAGATGATGTCCCGTGACAATAAACGTCGGTCAGTAGTCAGCACAATCATTTTATTTTTTTTCCCATCCCATTCATTATCTTCGCTTTTCCTTTTTCTCTCCTTCCTACGTAGTCGTAACTCAGATCCGGGGTCACAAAGTGGGCTCTTCTCCCTCCTCCCCCACTGCGGTTCTGGTCTTTCATTTTTTATCGCGAGAGTAGATTTCAGCACTTTCTACTCTCGTCGAATTGTGCCTCTGAACACTGTTAACAAGCAGACGGGACGGCCGGCAGATAAAAAAACTTACCCTTCGCCAGTTCGCGTTGACTTTTTATTTTTACGCCGGCCGCGGTCGGCTACGCTCGTGTTTTATGTTTGCTTTATACCACTCTGGACGGGAATTATAGGGACCGTTTCGTGTTTATAGTAGTGCCTATACGGTCTCTATATTGCCGTCCATAGAGGGATATGATACCCCGTGACAATAGACGTCGGTGATATGTCAGCAAAGTCATTATTCTTACAGCATTATCATTCTGGCCACCCCTGGCCACCCCTCAACAATGTGCATATCATAAGCTTCAACGTTGATCACTCATAAACCTTCGTTGCCCCCCCCCCCAAATAATATATATAACATATACGTATTTTTGTCCGTCCCATTTATTATCTTCGCCCTTCTTTTCTCTCTCCCTTTTTTCGTCGTAACTAAGATCCGGGGTCACTAAGTAGGCTCTTCTCCCCCCTCCGTCACTACGGTGCTTGCCTTGCATTTTTATCGCGAGAAGATTTCAGCACTTTCTTCCCTCGTCGACTTGCGTCGGATCCCGCCTACCCACGACACGAAGGCGCTCTCAGCGATTGGTTCCTTTTCCTTTTCCTTTTTTTTTTCCATCCCATTTGTTATCTTCGCCCTCCTTTTGTCTCTCCCTCTTTAGTCGTAACTCAGATCCGGGGTCACTAAGTAGGTTCTTCTCCCCCCTCCCCCCTCCGTCACTACGGTGCTTGCCTCGCATTTTTATCGCGAGAATATTTCAGCACTTTCTTCCCTCGTCGACTTGCGTCGGATTCTGCCTCGTACCCACGCCACGAAGGCTAGAAAAACCAAAAAGGGCCCTGTGAAGAGATTTTTTTTTTCATGATATTTTTCGACACCTCACAGAATTTTTTGTTTGTTAGAGGGAGGGGTTACTAAAACCAAGTGAAAAAAATGAAAATGCGGATCATTTTTTTTTTTCCATTTTCTTACTTCATCATGTTTGATCACGACGGTTGCAACGGTTTTCTATTCCGACCTCTGGGGGTGTGGTGCGTCGTTCTCTCTTTTTTCTGGACGCCCCTGTGTTCTTCGTTCTTGTCCGGTAGCTGAATAAGTACGAGCATAGCTGGTACGAGGAACGGACGCCTACTACTACTGGTTTCTGTTGTTGTGTCCTCCCTTTTCAGCTTGCGACATAAGCAATCCCGAAGGGGGAGCCTTGTACATACATATATATATAAATATATCGACTACTCGTGTATACATATATATACATATATATATACTAAAAAAATTAAAAAAAAAACAACAGCTGTGAGCTCGAGGATTTCGTCGAAGCTCATCTTTGCTATGTACGTAGCTGGGTGTAATACTTCGATCGCGCGCACTTACGGATTTTATATGTCCTCATGTAGGATGTATAATATATGTTCTGCACATACATGTGGTACTGTATACCAGGTACGATATATTTATAAAAAAAAAAAAAAAAAAGCTGTGATGAGATCGAGGATTTGGCCGAAACTCGTATATCGTGTCCTTCGAAGGTAAAAACTAATTAATGACTTGAAATAGTATGAATTAATTAAAAATATGGCGTTGTATCGTAGGCTTTGGATAATGTACGAAACGGGGGCTATTTGCGAGCTGAGTGTGATATAAATTTCATGCATGTACTGCACATGTATAATATGTGTCTCAAAAGCTGTAAGAACTCTCTTGGGAATTGAGAGTGGACACAGCACACGACGTCACTTCTGAGTGAGGGATTATAACAAACTGACGGGTCCGAGTTTTCACCGAAGCAGAGGCACCGGTCGCGCGGCGGGGGCGCGACAATGATCCTACGCGTATCGCTCATGGATGGGCGCTCAGGCCGATCGTGGACGGCTGATAACGCCAACAAAGTTAGCATTATTTTGGTCGCTATACGTACATACCATATTATACATACATCACGGGGTCCCGAACGGGGTTACAGCGGTAGTGTTATAGCATGCAGCATAACGTACATATGTAGGCGGCCACAGGAACTTTTCGACATGTTTTTTATGTTACGCCGTTCTGGGCGCAAATATATAGAAATACGTATTTCTACATTAATATGAAGACAAAACGGTCCCTATATTTACGCCCAGAGTGACTCCCCCCCCCCCCCCCCCCCGACAATGTATTATTGTGTACATGGCTGCAGTAGCACATCATGACGATTTGTTGACGTGGCGCTGTGATTTGATGAGTGGTGCTTCAATGTAGTATAATGTACCGTGGTCGGGGCGTATTCTATAGAGGTTGAAGTGTAGGGACTCGCTAGCCCTGTACGAGCCAACGTACGGTCGCCTCGCCCCGGTGGTCTAACTGGTAGCCACGAAGCCTGTAGGGCCGGATGTCGAGGGTTCGATTCTCCCCATGGAGGTTTTTATTCTCAAATGACACCGACTGTCGAGAGCGCAAATTATAGCGTGGGTAAGCAAAATTCGACGAAAGTTGACGAGGGAAGAAAGTGCTGAAATCTTCTCGCGATAAAAATGCAAAGCAAGAACCGTAGTGGGGGAGTGGGGGAGGAGGGAGAGGAGCCTACTTTGTGACCCCGGATCTGGGATACGACTAGGGAGGGAGAAAGGCGGAAGTGCGAAGATAATTAATGGGATGGGGAAACAAATAAATAAATAAATAAATAAATGGGATGAGAACAAAAAACTACATGTTCCAGCCCGACAACAACTCGAACACCTCCCATCTGGTACTCTGTGATACCGCCGGACATTCATATATACGTATACCCGTATATACGAGTGTTCTCTCTTCTATTACCTCTGAGCCAACAAGTCAGTGGACCTGCGCTAAAAAAAAAAGATTATACTCGTACGTCGTATCGTTTTCAGGCTGGACATTTTATGTTCATTTCAGAGTTTGCAGCTACATGAGCATTGGTTCTCACGGTACACAAGCAACGCCACTCTAAATCCTATACACCGTATTAATAGTAGCCTTTTAACCCCTTAATAATCACTGGTCCCACATTCTTGGGCACAACTACTTGGAATTAGTGTGGGATTTTTTTTTCGGTTCTGAATGGGTTGATTAAGAGCCTATGCTCAACGTTGACATCAAAACAAGCCGCGGGCCTTAGTATAGCCAGAGCAGGAGGTTCTGAACTGCTGCCCCGTACATACTACTAGCTGTGTTCCACACTTCTCTTTTTGATGATTACGTTCATCGCCCCCTCCCTCTACGATATAAATTACTTGATTACTGATTACCCTATTCCTATTGCTCGTCGATGTTCCGTCCCCAGGTCCCATTGTTTGTGACCACGTGATTATACGAGAGAGTGCGACTATCAAACACTACGTAGGAGCCCGAAGTCTGCCATATTACTGTAATGTAGTGTACTCGTGCTTTGCGCCGGGAGGCCTATTGGTAGGCGCCTACTCTTCTTGTATATATACTTGAAGTACCAGGTAGTTATCAGCGCTCTCCGCATCGATGTTGCGTGCGCAGTGGTTACCTTTTAGAGCTCACTATTTCTAGATGCACGAGCGGATCCTGCCGCCCAAAGGCATCGGACTTGATCCTCTCTCGAATTTTCCCTGACGGCTACGTACTACGACGAATTAATACGTAACAACGCGTAGTTCGTGTACCGGGTATACGCCTGGTCATAGCTTGCGCTGCGCTGCTTGTAGAACCTGCTGCACACGCACGAGAACTGTTGCTACTGCTGTCTGTGGTGGTATGTATGCGACCGTCGTACGATGTATGTATGCATACACGAGTTCGTATCATAGGTTATGTCCACTCGCGTGATGTACGCGTATCTATACTATTCTGTATATACGTATGATACGACAAAAACAACGAAGAGCGAAATCTTGTCCCGAACGTGCTTTGTTGCACGCTTATTGAGCCACCCTCAGCACACTCACTCGCGTACATGCATACTGTGCCCACCAGGCATGTACCGGTAGATGTGTACGACAGACCCCAACGCGATCCACCGGACCCCAAACTCTAAGCGAGCAGCTCTCTAGAGCAGGAGAGACAGAACACGCGAACGATGCGGAGGCGAGAGGCCTGTAATCAAGGAGCCCTACGAACATACATTATTCGCGAGGCAACACAATACTCGGCACAACAAACTGGTTCTTTGTGTGTACTCGTACATACGACGTACCTCTAACTCGCGCAAGTACGTGTCTTTCTCCACTAAGCTTGCTCGTCAAAGCCCCCAGTTTTCGCCCAAAAAATCCTTCGCTCTCCCTCCTCGAGGCCGTACGCAGAGCCGGCCTGAGGCCACCGCTCGCGTGCCTCCCGTCATGTCACAGCTGGCTCCTCGTCTGATATCTCGCTCGTACATATTTACGCGTGGCAGAACATTACATCACTCCTCAATCCCATTTCCTCGCGAAAAACGAATAATTTTAATCAAACATAAAATAGTGACGGTTTCATCTCAAACGGAACATACGAAAATTTGTCCGACAAGCGGCGTATTTACCGAAATAATGTGAAAAATAATTTATATTAGAGTGTTTGCGATAGAAGTAAAAAAAATATATACTTTCCTTCCGCTAAAAAAAGTGAATTCCCTTCCCCTCAAGGTTTCGGTGTGTTTGCGATAGAAGTAAACAAAATCCTGCAGGCGACGCCTCCGAAAATAATAAGGGAAGTGGGGTGAGGCAATGCGGCAAACCAAAGAAACAACGATGCGAAAACAAAAAGTAGCGTACGAGAGGAACGGCAGCCCAGCAACGGTGGCGGCGGCAGGGGTATGACCGCAGTGCCGCAGCTGCAATCCCACGACCGCAAGCAGCAGCACCGGTGGCTGCAGCTACGTGGCGGCAGCCCCAGCAGCAGCGGCAGCCCCAGCAGCAGCGGCAGCAACAGCAGCAGCAACAGCAGCAGAGCAGCAGCAGAGCACAGAAGCAACAGCTTCCGTTTTCGCTTTTTTCGATTTTGGGTCCAACTATTCTTGTCGTCGTGTGCTGCTCTGCTGCTGCCCACGACCTACGCGCGACACCGCGCCGGCACGCTCCGCTCCAAGCCCGCCCGGCGCCCGACATATATAGACCGTGGCGGCGCGCCGCCGCTGCTGCTAGTGCTGCTAGTGCTGCTACCGCAGTGTGGTGAAATTGAAATGATACACGGCGATCTGTCATCCTGTCGCGCTCTACAAGCAAGGCGGTACGAGTACGTCTCCATATGATACGACTCGTACGAGTAACTCGTACGAGTAGTTCTTCTGAACAGCGCATCCTCCACGACACCAAGCCGGCGAGAGCGTACCGTAGCGGGCCGCCAGCAGTCCGCCGGCGCCCCGTTAGCAAAATCCAGCACCGCTTGTCGTATCATACTGCTGTAGCACACCTCCCGAGCCTCTGTGCTCCCACCGGTTGTTGTGTTGTGTAGAGCGAGCAGCAAGGTTGGGGCCTATGGGAGACATGGAGACATCTCCCATAATTTGGGGCGTTCTGCGTCGGTAGAATGCTCGGTGCGTGTAGGCCAATCAAACTGAGAGANTTTTTTTTTTTTTTTTTATAAATATATCGTACCTGGTATACAGTACCACATGTATGTGCAGAACATATATTATACATCCTACATGAGGACATATAAAATCCGTAAGTGCGCGCGATCGAAGTATTACACCCAGCTACGTACATAGCAAAGATGAGCTTCGACGAAATCCTCGAGCTCACAGCTGTTGTTTTTTTTTTAATTTTTTTAGTATATATATATGTATATATATGTATACACGAGTAGTCGATATATTTATATATATATGTATGTACAAGGCTCCCCCTTCGGGATTGCTTATGTCGCAAGCTGAAAAGGGAGGACACAACAACAGAAACCAGTAGTAGTAGGCGTCCGTTCCTCGTACCAGCTATGCTCGTACTTATTCAGCTACCGGACAAGAACGAAGAACACAGGGGCGTCCAGAAAAAAGAGAGAACGACGCACCACACCCCCAGAGGTCGGAATAGAAAACCGTTGCAACCGTCGTGATCAAACATGATGAAGTAAGAAAATGGAAAAAAAAAAATGATCCGCATTTTCATTTTTTTCACTTGGTTTTAGTAACCCCTCCCTCTAACAAACAAAAAATTCTGTGAGGTGTCGAAAAATATCATGAAAAAAAAAATCTCTTCACAGGGCCCTTTTTGGTTTTTCTAGCCTTCGTGGCGTGGGTACGAGGCAGAATCCGACGCAAGTCGACGAGGGAAGAAAGTGCTGAAATATTCTCGCGATAAAAATGCGAGGCAAGCACCGTAGTGACGGAGGGGGGAGGGGGGAGAAGAACCTACTTAGTGACCCCGGATCTGAGTTACGACTAAAGAGGGAGAGACAAAAGGAGGGCGAAGATAACAAATGGGATGGAAAAAAAAAAGGAAAAGGAAAAGGAACCAATCGCTGAGAGCGCCTTCGTGTCGTGGGTAGGCGGGATCCGACGAAAGTTGACGAGGGAAGAAAGTGCTGAAATCTTCTCGCGATAAAAATGCAAAGCAAGAACCGTAGTGGGGGAGTGGGGGAGGAGGGAGAGGAGCCTACTTTGTGACCCCGGATCTGGGATACGACTAGGGAGGGAGAAAGGCGGAAGTGCGAAGATAATTAATGGGATGGGGAAACAAATACATAAATAAATGGGATGAGAACAAAAAACTACATGTTCCAGCCCGACAACAACTCGAACACCTCCCATCTGGTACTCTGTGATACCGCCGGACATTCATATATACGTATACCCGTATATACGAGTGTTCTCTCTTCTATTACCTCTGAGCCAACAAGTCAGTGGACCTGCGCTAAAAAAAAAAGATTATACTCGTACGTCGTATCGTTTTCAGGCTGGACATTTTATGTTCATTTCAGAGTTTGCAGCTACATGAGCATTGGTTCTCACGGTACACAAGCAACGCCACTCTAAATCCTATACACCGTATTAATAGTAGCCTTTTAACCCCTTAATAATCACTGGTCCCACATTCTTGGGCACAAACTACTTGGAATTAGTGTGGGATTTTTTTTTCGGTTCTGAATGGGTTGATTAAGAGCCTATGCTCAACGTTGACATCAAAACAAGCCGCGGGCCTTAGTATAGCCAGAGCAGGAGGTTCTGAACTGCTGCCCCGTACATACTACTAGCTGTGTTCCACACTTCTCTTTTTGATGATTACGTTCATCGCCCCCTCCCTCTACGATATAAATTACTTGATTACTGATTACCCTATTCCTATTGCTCGTCGATGTTCCGTCCCCAGGTCCCATTGTTTGTGACCACGTGATTATACGAGAGAGTGCGACTATCAAACACTACGTAGGAGCCCGAAGTCTGCCATATTACTGTAATGTAGTGTACTCGTGCTTTGCGCCGGGAGGCCTATTGGTAGGCGCCTACTCTTCTTGTATATATACTTGAAGTACCAGGTAGTTATCAGCGCTCTCCGCATCGATGTTGCGTGCGCAGTGGTTACCTTTTAGAGCTCACTATTTCTAGATGCACGAGCGGATCCTGCCGCCCAAAGGCATCGGACTTGATCCTCTCTCGAATTTTCCCTGACGGCTACGTACTACGACGAATTAATACGTAACAACGCGTAGTTCGTGTACCGGGTATACGCCTGGTCATAGCTTGCGCTGCGCTGCTTGTAGAACCTGCTGCACACGCACGAGAACTGTTGCTACTGCTGTCTGTGGTGGTATGTATGCGACCGTCGTACGATGTATGTATGCATACACGAGTTCGTATCATAGGTTATGTCCACTCGCGTGATGTACGCGTATCTATACTATTCTGTATATACGTATGATACGACAAAAACAACGAAGAGCGAAATCTTGTCCCGAACGTGCTTTGTTGCACGCTTATTGAGCCACCCTCAGCACACTCACTCGCGTACATGCATACTGTGCCCACCAGGCATGTACCGGTAGATGTGTACGACAGACCCCAACGCGATCCACCGGACCCCAAACTCTAAGCGAGCAGCTCTCTAGAGCAGGAGAGACAGAACACGCGAACGATGCGGAGGCGAGAGGCCTGTAATCAAGGAGCCCTACGAACATACATTATTCGCGAGGCAACACAATACTCGGCACAACAAACTGGTTCTTTGTGTGTACTCGTACATACGACGTACCTCTAACTCGCGCAAGTACGTGTCTTTCTCCACTAAGCTTGCTCGTCAAAGCCCCCAGTTTTCGCCCAAAAAATCCTTCGCTCTCCCTCCTCGAGGCCGTACGCAGAGCCGGCCTGAGGCCACCGCTCGCGTGCCTCCCGTCATGTCACAGCTGGCTCCTCGTCTGATATCTCGCTCGTACATATTTACGCGTGGCAGAACATTACATCACTCCTCAATCCCATTTCCTCGCGAAAAACGAATAATTTTAATCAAACATAAAATAGTGACGGTTTCATCTCAAACGGAACATACGAAAATTTGTCCGACAAGCGGCGTATTTACCGAAATAATGTGAAAAATAATTTATATTTTCATTTTTTTCACCCACATTTCAACGCAGCAGGTGCAGGATTTCACCTTGGGATTGCTCGGCTTGGGGTGGCGAAGCATTGCCGCACACAGCAGCAGTGAAGGCCGAGTCGGCACCGACACGAGCAAACAAACAAGCAAGCAAGACCCGACACGGTCGCCTGCCTTGTCCTGTCCTACTAGTCGTAGCGGGTTGCGTCTGAGTTTCCTCAGGATAGCCCCTCACCAGATGCTCCGCTGCTCCCATCACATCACCTCTCCTTATTTTTAGGTGGTCAGTTCAATTTCCAGAGGCTACTTGCTTTTTTCTGGCTGCAACACGGAGGGAAGAAGAGAGGGGGACAGCTGGGGAGCTTGACGATGCCTGCCTCGGAGAAACCAAGGAGGTGGGTTGGTAGCAACATTGGCAGCTTGCGGATCCGCGGTTTACTCCGCTTGCCGTGACGCTGCTGGGCTAGCCTGGGGTCTGCCTTTCGTTCAGAGTTGCTTGCTGCCATTTTGCCTTTGCGATACGTGGAGATTGCTCTGCTGTATATATATACGATCGTGCTTGTACACACTTTCTGGATATATACACCACTGCTGTACCATTTTGTCCGTAATTATAAACAACGTTTAGATCAACTATTGAAACTCAAACGGTGATTATATTTCGGGACAGATAGGTATATCACTGCTGTCTGTAAATGATCATGTTGCTTCACGCTGCAATGCAACCATGCATGTTTCCAAGGTATGGCCCGGGTGAGTGCCAGCCTCCATGAGATCGTATGATATCGATATGCTCGTCTGCAAGCCGTAGAGGTCGCGATGGAAGTGTCACACGCAGCTGGCAGCGATCGAGGTTTGACGAAATCCTCGATGTCGGCTCTGTGTTTAATTTTATAAAGAAAGCCACTTTACACTTTACAGCAGTATTCATGTTACTGGCTGCTACAGAGTACATACCAGGTCGTACTGCTGCTGTTCATATTTGACGGGAAATGCAAGTACAGCAGCAGTGTAATCAATTGAGTGTGGATATATATTAGAGGTGTTAACCCGACGAGTACCCGTCTTGAACGGGTACCCGCCAACTTTGAGACAAAAATACCCGGGCACTCGCGAGTAGTTACAACCTTTTTGGGCGGGTACCCGGGTACCCGTTTAACGGCGGGCACCCGTTTAACATCCGGGTACTCGTCTAACAGCCGAGTACCCGAATGCCCAGGGCCCAAAACACTCGGCGAGTATGAAATGTTACCCGTACCCGTCACGGGTATTAGCAAGCCGGGTAAAACTCGCGAGTACCCAGGTAATTGGCAAAAGGGTAACACTTTAGTATGGTGTGACTAGAGATGAGCACCGGATAGAGTAAAAAAACGGTTAACCGCGGTTTTTGGAAACCCATCAGGCGTGTGTGATTAGTGGCGTGCGTTATGTGCAGGTTGCACCTGCAAAAGTTTGTGTGCAGGCTGTGTGGCCAATTTCATCCTTGCCCGTCGACCCAGACCAAGCCAACCCCAGACACATCCCTAACCCTAACCTTAACCCTAACCCTAACCCGAACCCGAACCCCAATCCCTTGGGGAGCACGAGGTCGGCAGGGGCAGCCACGCGGCTTCGCTGCGTGTTTTGGTGGCGTTTTTCCAAAAAAAAACATGCGGCCCAAAGGCCAGCCTCACACATTAAAACCAGCAGCCTGCACAAAAAAATTTGCAGGTGCAACCTGCACACAGCAGTACGCGTCGTGATTAGGTGGTTTTGCAAAATATAAAGTGGCGGTTTTTGAAGTCCGGTTAACCGGTCAACTGGTTAAAACGGATAAAAACACCGGTTCACCGGTTAAACCGGATAAAAACACCGGTTCATCGGTTAAACCGGATAAAAACACCGGTTAACCGGTTAAACCGGAAAACTGGATAACCCATCTACACTACTACAGTAGTAAACCGTGCCAGTAAACGTGACAACGTCAACGCTGGTTGATCCGACGTCTATTGCACCTACTCTTTTTTTTTCTTTTTTTTTTTCCATCCCATTTATTATCTTCGCACTTCCGTCTCTCCCTCCCTAGTCGTAACTCAGATCCGGGGTCACAAAGTAGGCTCCTCTCCCTTCTCCCCCGCTACGGTTCTTGCCTTGATTTTTATCGCGCAGAGGGTTCAATTCAGCCTTCCCAACGCTCGTCGATTTTCATCGAATTTTGCCAACTCACGCTTTCGCGCTTTCTGCTAGTCAAGATATTTTTTGCGAGAAAAAGTGCCTATGAGCATGCACTCGGCGGGGCTCGAACTCGCTTTCTTGACGCTAACAGGCTTCGTGGTTACCTGCTAGCCCACCGGGGCGACCGGCACCAGAACGTATCAACTACTGCAACAATGAAAAAGGCGACCATACGTGGGCGTGGGGACAGGGAGGGTGGTAGCCTGAAAGTCGGTGGATCCACTGCGGCACAACTCCCTCCCCTCTCCCCGCACACCCAACACTATCCAACACTCGCACACACCAAACACACACCACCCATCTCTGCTCGAAAGTCCAACACACCACCACTCCAACATGAGCGAAGAGTGGAGATGGGCGCCCTATAGAAAAAAACCGGTTCACCGCGGTTCTTGGAAACCCAGCAGGCGTGCGTGATTACTCGGTTTTTCAAAACATTAACTGGCAGTTTTAGAGGTCCGGTTAACCGGTTAACCGGTTAAAATGAATAAAAAACGCCGGTTTAATCGGTTAAACCGGCTAAACCGGACAACTGGATAACCCATATACACTATCGTACGTAAAACGTGCCGGTATACGTGACAACGTCACATCTGGTTGATCCAACGTCTATTGTGCCTACTCTAGTGTCGATGTTTATAATGCTGTGCCTAACACAGACCGTTCAGGATAGATTCGGGTAATTGTCAATGGACATGATGGCTTTGGTTGGCTGTTCTTTTTCACTTTGTGCCGGCGGACTGTCATTCTGGCAGCACTTCAGACAGCAGCTGCGTGCTCCATCTTGTTCCCACGCCTACCGTTTGTTTTTGTACAGACAGCACTTCAGACAGTAGTTACGCTGTAGTCGGCAAATTCATTGGTAAAGAGTGGGAGCGGGGGGGNGTTGTTGTTTTCTTCACATTAAACTCGTTTCAGTTGCTAATCCCTATAGTCTGATCTAGCAAGATCACGGCCCGTGGTCACAAAAGTGCGAGAGCCATCAGAGAATCCTAAAGAACACGTACACTTAGCAGGGAAAGGATACACAAGTCCGAAGAGGTACACCTAAAGATCCCTACGTCGTACAGCATGTTATGCGTGTCCAAAACTGAACTACACGCCCGCAATCTCCATTCGACTACAGCAGCATCGCCCCTCGTGTTGTTGTTTTCTTCACATTAAACTCGTTTCAGTTGCTAATCCCTATAGTCTGATCTAGCAAGATCACGGCCCGTGGTCACAAAAGTGCGAGAGCCATCAGAGAATCCTAAAGAACACGTACACTTAGCAGGGAAAGGATACACAAGTCCGAAGAGGTACACCTAAAGATCCCTACGTCGTACAGCATGTTATGCGTGTCCAAAACTGAACTACACGCCCGCAATCTCCATTCGACTACAGCAGCATCGCCCCTCGTCCCCCCCCTGTTGTTGTTTTCTTCACATTAAACTCGTTTCAGTTGCTAATCCCTATAGTCTGATCTAGCAAGATCACGGCCCGTGGTCACAAAAGTGCGAGAGCCATCAGAGAATCCTAAAGAACACGTACACTTAGCAGGGAAAGGATACACAAGTCCGAAGAGGTACACCTAAAGATCCCTACGTCGTACAGCATGTTATGCGTGTCCAAAACTGAACTACACGCCCGCAATCTCCATTCGACTACAGCAGCATCGCCCCTCGTCCCCCCCTAAACGAACAAAAAATTCTGTGAGATGTCGGGAAAAAAAAAAATCGACCACCCTCGCACCCGGTGATAATATTTTTGAACGTCAAAATGTTATCACCGGGGTGTGCTTTCTTCCGCGGTATATATTTTATACATCATACGGTAAATACGTCCGAGCACGTACCGTATAGGATTTGCTCTGCGCTTGACACCATATATACGATCATGGCGTTGCTTGTGGCACCAACACATGCACACAGACTCCTTTTGAACCTCGTACTCGTATATATAAAGTGTGAAATATGTTACTTCTTTTGGCTGGTTTCACTGAGAAACCGACCGAGAAACCTATAATACGAACCGATACACGGACTCCGTTTCGTTTTCGTTTTTTTTTTTTTTTCGTTCTTGTTTTAAAAACCGAACCGAAACCGACCGACATTTTTTGGGGGGAAAACCCGAATAACAGACCGAGCCTTTTTCATTCCCGGTTCACAACCGTGCCTGCGTATATACGTATTGCTGTACTACTGTCTGTACCGTGCTGTGCCCTTGGTACAGCTGGGCTCTGGCTGACCCCGTCAGTAGCGAATATACTGCTGTCGTCAAAATCAAATCAGTATACTGGACTGCAGCAGTATACTGCTGTCTCTCGTCTCCCCCCTCCCCTCCTCCCGAACGCATTCGGTGGGTTTCCGTACTATATTTGGCGTGTTTCTTAGATGTACGCAACGTAAGACCTACTGGCGAATATATTGGCCAGGTCAATCAGTAGATTAGTACTGGCAGTAGATTACTACTGCCAGTATATACTGTCCCAGTGCCCAGTCCTACCGGTTTGGATTATAAGGCATACCTGGTACAGTACAGGACTACTACAAAGAAACAGGCTAATAAGAAAGCTAGGCTGAGATTTAGAGGAAAATGATAAATTCAGGAGTCGTTTTCTCGATATTTTTGTAGAAAGCACCCTCTCTTACATGAGAAATTCAGTCTGGACCAGATTTCCTGTTTCTTATTCGGTTCCAGGGTAATGCGGAGCACGAAGCTTGGCATTGCATTGCTTTTACCGGTATCATATTATCCCGTGTATTATATGTGTACCAGGTACTGATCACTGCTTGCTGTGGTCTACGTATTGTACATACGTATGGTATGATACTGCATTACGATGTATCGACGTATTGTGTC
>MEHQ01003655.1:0-20922 GCA_008828725.1 Saccharina japonica
CGTGCGCACCGCCGTGCTTCGTTCGGCGGCGGGATTGACATTTTTGCATTTTTTATTGCTCGTGATTGGTCTACGTCACGATTTTTACGTTGTGCTGTGATTGGTCTAAATCACGATTTTCCAGGCCCCACCACTAGAAATTGCCTCTACCGGCACTTTTTTAGTAGGGGGGCCTGGGACAAAAAGAAAAAAAAGAGAGAGAAAGATTTCCCAAGTCTTTCGGAGGTTTTTTCGATTCGGGCTACGGGGTTGCTCAATTTTTCGAGTTTTGGTTTTCGGCCATGTGCCCTCTGCTGCGAGGCCACCGCGAGCGCTACAGTTTGAACCTCGGCATGAAAGTAGGCTCATTCGAACAATCTTGTGTAGGGCTATCGAAGGTGTTGAAACCAACTCAATGCGTGGGAGCATGAAGGATATATGTATCATCTGGCAGAAATTTTTCCTGAAAAAAACAAGTTTTGCGGTATGGATGACCCACCAAGTAAGTGGTGGTGGGTGGTGGGTGGTATCAGCCACCCCCGACGCAGAATGATACCAGTACGTACGTTCCACTCTCTCTCGTTGCGACGATAACAACAGCAGCAGCACGCTGCAGCAGCAACAACACAGCAACAACAGCCTTCCGTTGTACTCGTACGAGTTCCAAAAAGCAAGTTGCGGCACGGATGACCCACCAAGGGGTGGTGGGTGGTCGGTGGTGGGTGGTATCAGCACCCCCGACGCAGAATGATACGAGTACGTACGTTCCACTCTCGTTGCGACGATAACAACAGCAACAACACGCTGCAGCAGCAACAACACAGCAACAACAGCCTGCCGTTGTACTCGTACGAGTTCCAACAAGCTCTCTCCATCGAGCTTTCTAACCTCTGTGAGGCGCTTCTTCTGCGTGCGCACCGCCGTGCTTCGTTCGGCGGCGGGATTGACATTTTTGCATTTTTTATTGCTCGTGATTGGTCTACGTCACGATTTTTACGATTTGTTTTGTGCTGTGATTGGTCTAAATCACGATTTTCCAGGCCCCACCACTACGAAATTGCCTCTAGTGATTGGTCTAAATCACGATTTTCCAGGCCCCACCACTACGAAATTGCCTCTACCTGGAGGGTGGAAGCCACCCCGGCAAAAAACGCCAAAGAATATCCGGCAACACCCTCGAGCAGCTGCCTGCTCGTGGGCCTGCGGATCGAAGAGACAGCAAAGCCAGCTTGTGCGGTCGACAGCCATTAGGGGGCACCCACGCTGAGAACCCCGTTGGGGGACAGAGATATCTACCCTTAGAGCCTCCGCCATCTGTTTGGATCCACGGCCTGTACGCAAATAGCGAACCTGTGTCAATATCACGAGTGACTCGTGGCGTACGTAGGAAATACTGTTGTTTTTCTCAAGTACTTCGATTTACTGTGGCGTTTGAAACTACCCTGGGGGAAAACGCCACATAATTTACAGCAATGCCCATTCTGGTCAAGACGAGTCAAGAGCATGCAGCCTGAGACGAACTTGCACGACCCTTTGCAATTGGCGTGCAACGATCTCAATAACGCTGTCAACCACGCCCGCTGAACGACCTATGGCTCGACGATGTGATATCACTTCTGTTTTAAGCGATGCGCTGTAGGAAATTTGCGAACAATTTTGCTGCTCGTACCGACGCTTGCGTGAGCGGTTGTTGCTCGCCCGGGTGCTGGTGCGGCGCGTAACTCAAGGCGCAGGGCTCCGTTGAAGCCGAAAATTGGCCCAGACTACTTATACGTGTGTCGGCGACCGATTTTCGCTGGTCGCGGTAAACGCACGATATGCGCGTCAGGTTTGGGAGAAAAAAAATGCCGAGGGTTGGAGCCTCTTTGAACCCGGGGTCAGACAGACAGACAGACAGACAGGTTTGGAGTTTCCGATATAGAAGACCCAGGTAAACCTAGGGAATAATTATCTAATTTAGCGAAAGAGGGAAAGTGATATGATACCAAGACATACAAAACTTGCACGTACGACATCTGTATAATATATTTTCATTTGTTTTTAACGCTTTGAAAAATAAGGTGATTTCAGACCGAACACAAAATACCTTGAAATTAGTGTGAATTTTTTTATTTTGAAATCCGTGTGGATATTTGTACTTGGCTTTTGTGTAGTTAGACCGCGAGCAGAAAAGCCCCCCGAATACGCTAATCTGCAAGGCATAGGAAAAAAAGACAGGAAGCAAGTAATGGCGAAGAAAGCGCTATTAGTAGTAACCGGTAGGTATATACTTTTAAGTAGTACCTGTGCACCGGCAATATGTCTTCTTCACAACAACGGTTTTTACACCTAGATCACGTCACCCCGTGCGCTATGGTTGTGGCTCGGAATCCACATTTAAACAAGCACCATTCTCACTCAAACATGCCGATCTGTTCAATGATTTGGAAGCGTTTCACGTTATCATCCGTTTTTAACCGGTTTTCCGAAAACCGGTTAAAACCAGCTGAAAAAACGATTATATCCGTTTTTTAGTTTTGATACAGTAGTAGTAACGCCTCGTTATCGGGTTTTCATTTGTTTGTTTTTGCATCCCGGTGCCCACCTCTAGTAGCAACGTACCAGAACGACTACTCGGTAGAACCTGCCTGTGCAATCCGGTACAACAAACTGCTGCGGCTGCCTGTAGAATGCCTATCTCTGTTGTGCTGCGGTTGCATGCAGTCCTTTCCTTTCGTTCCTAATATTGCTCTGTTTCTTTTTTTGTATTTGAGTATTTCCTATGTTTCGCACTGCTTGTCTGTCGATCTCCTCCGGGGGGGGACGATCTTCCATTTATTTTGCTTTTGGTATTCCGTGTTTTGTCTCTTTGACCACATCTGGATTGATAGCATCTGTATGCCCGCACGCTTACAGCCGTCTGTGAATACAGTCTGGCCATACTAATATGGAACAAGGGCTCCGCATGGGTGCCGGCATTCGCCGGCACCTATGCTTCGGATAGGACATATACCTGGTACATCAGTTATTTGGTACCATCCTTATTATTTACGACAATGTGATGGCGCTCGCTCGTGTTTCGATATCTGGCGCCTACGTGCAGAATCAAGGCAATGCCAACGGTTGCAGGAAGAAGGGAACGCTGCGTGCTGAAATATTCAGTTCGCAGCTTCATTTCTCCGTCTGAGCAGTCAGTCTCAAAAACGTATTCAGTCGCTTTCGGTGTTCCCTGGAAAGTCTCAGTCCTCAGGATAGTTTGTGAGATTTACGGAAACAATCTGATGTCGCTCGCTCGTGTTTTGACATCTGACACATATTACGTGCAGAATCAAGGCAATGCCAGGTGTTGCAGGAAGAAGGAAACGCTACTACTGTAAGTGCTGATACTCAGTTCGCAACTTCATTTCTCAGTCTCTGTCAGAAATGCACCAGTCGAGGTGTGTCTGAGCAGACTTGTATCTACAGCACTGTACACTTCAACAGTAGTACTGCTGTACAGCAGTACGTACTATTAATACACAGCAGCAATCAGCAGTACTATACATACCAGCTAGCTGCTCGCTACGTCGTACATACAGCACTCGTACCTCGTACTACTCGTATGTACTGCTGTTTGTTCTTGTGTTGTTGTAGCACAGCATTAATATTTCTACCCTGAAAAAAAATGAGTCCACCCGAAACAAAATCAGCCGAGTTTTCATTCCTCCGTGGATCTTTGATGTTTTAATGGAGGCGAAATAATGAGTGGAGACCACAAATATCTCTCTCAGCAGCAACAACATCACGCGCATCGTCCTCAGCGGCCAGTAGATCCGAGACATCTCCGCAAGATCCACCCACTTCAAGGTCGCTGCGCTCAGCGGCCGAGAGCGCACGCGGGCGGAAAGTGAGAGGCGGAGGCTGAGGGACGCGACCCTCGAGAAGAGCGGGCGAGAAAGCGAAGGCGAGGACGTCGAAACGGATCCCGAGTGCGAGTCCGGTCTGAAGCGAACTCGAAGTCGAAGAGGCCCAAGATCACCGCGGCATTCGAGATTTTCGATGTTGATAATATATATGTGCATATATATATATATATGCTATATATATGCACATGTTGTGACAATCTGAATGTACCTTATATTAAGGCCTTCAAGCCTCTTATGCCTCAAGTCCACTCGAATAAGACGAGAATGTCAGCCTTACAGCTGTCCTTGTAGACCGTCCGTGGTCTCGGACAAACGTCCAACCTCTACCGCAAACTTCTGGCCACTTGCACCTCCTCGTGTAGCACCTTTCTTAATAGTGCATAGTATCTCCCGGCCCTCTGTCTGCGCGGACAAATAGGCGCGCAAGATGTTCCTGGACGCCCTCCCTCCATCCACTCCTCTCTCTTATCGAACCTCCACACCTCCATCCCTTTCCCTCCGTCCCCCGGCTATATTGTTTTTTATTTTTGTTTTTGTCATCCCATTCATTATCCTCGCCCTTTCTTTATCTCTCCTTCCTAGTCGTCACTCAGATCCGGGGTCACAAAGTGGGCTCTTCTCCCTCCTCCACCACTACGCTTTCTTGCCTTGCATTTCTATCGCGAGAAAAGTTCATAACCTTCTTCCCACGTCAACTCTCGTCGAATTGTGCCACACGCTATAATTATAATGTTATGCGCTCTCTACGGTTGGTGTCATTTGAAATAAAAATCTCCATACATACGGAGACTCGAACCGTCATCCTCCAAACAGCAGTATTTTGGGTTACCTCCTAGACCACCGGGTAGACCGGCTGTTTATGGTGTTGTGTGTTGTTTGTTTTCTCGTTTTTTCATCCCTTTTATAATATTCGCCCATCTTTTCCCCCTCTTTCCTACGAAGTCGTACTTCAGATCTGGAGTCACAAAGTAGGCTCCTCTCCCTCCTCCCCCACTACGGTTCGTGCCTTGCATTTTCATTGCGAGAAGACTTCAGCCCTTTCTTCCCTCATCGACTAGCATCGAGTTGTGTGTAAACGATTGGTTTTAGTCGTATACCACCGTGTAATATGAGATACCGGGTACCAACAAAAAGGTAAAAGGATAGTGTCCTGTTTTCTTCGTACACTTTCTACGAGTATGTGCCTATCTATAGTGTGTCCCTGTCGAGCCGATTTTTCTCGCGCGGCCCCAATGGTTGTTTCAACTCGCCTTTTTCTTTTCTTTTTTCCTCGTAATGGTTATCACTACAGAGTATTAATAAGATTATCCAGCACGTTGCCCCTATTTTTGTGTACATATATGTTGGTTCAGAGTAATAGAAGAGATACTAATATAATTAAAAACATCTGTCTGGTGTCTACCCGCCAGCCTTGACACATCCCTGACCTCTCACCGCCTACGTACGAGTATACTCTAAGCTCTCAAATTTGCCTTTGGAAAATCTCAAGGGTACGCGCGGTAAAGGTCGGGACGGGAAAATGTGGTCGGGACGGGAACGGTACGGTACGGGAATGGGAAACCGTCAGCTTTTTCGTTCCCGACCATGATTTCCCGACCGGTACCATCGTCAGTTTCTGTTCCCGAGCTCTACCGTCCCGCGTTAATGGCCGTGTTCCCGTTCCCGACTGTTTCCCATCCCACTGTCTGCCCATTCCCGACTATTCCCGTCCCGCTGTTCGCCCAGTCCCGACTATTCCCATCACACTGTCATATATAAGTGATTCCCGTCCCATCCCGACCATGGGGCACAGCTTCTCCCATCCCGCATCTCACTATTGGGGCAGATATTCCCATTCCATTTACCGCCGGTTTTTTCGTTTCCCATCGCATGAGCATGGATGGATGCAAGTGCGTATACTGCTGTAGACTCGAGGAGACTGCAGATACTCGTGCGTCTACGATTTGTTTATATTTCCGAACTATAAACAAATCATATACGCGAATGAATGTATATTTCCTTTTTTCTTTTTGTTGCCTCTCGTTTTTTTTAATTTAAACACGAACTTAAACTTTGTATTAACCATTCAACCAGCCCAGCTCACACTACTCTATTTGAAATAAAGAGATAATGGTACGTATAATAAATCGGCGGATGATTTAAGCTTGCGTTTTTTTTGTGTTTCTGGTGCAGATTCGTCCCAAGTGGGGGTGTGGGCATTGTGGAAAGCAATTTGGTGGAAAGGGGAAGCAGAGGGTGGTCGTAACAATACTGATGTGGCTTTTGTCCCTGGAACCTTTTCGTTTTTGATTTCTGGATTTGACTTATATTTGGGAGGGGGGGAGTCGGGTTTTGAACACCATGATATCGGTTCGTTCATAAGGAGGCCAACAAAGCGTTCGGGTAAAAAACTCGTACCAGGTATACACTTCCTGTCGAGAGAGGCGATAATACGATAACAACACCCTGTCTGTGCTCCGGACTCGATACTCGGAGTATGCCAAGTATTATATTCAAATGCAAACAAAGTGTGATGTTGTGTACCAGGTACGTACCATACTTTTTTTTATTTGTTCCTGTTTTATACATTCTCGCGAATGTTATACTCGTCTATCGTAGCATATCAATACGTCGAAGTCACAAGTCGGTAATATAACTAGATAAAAGCTACGAGGAGTACTCGTACTCGAAGAAGACTTTTGATTATATTTCGCTCTTTTCAGCCGTTGTCTCCAGCCTGTGTTCCCGACCGTGTTCCCAACCATTCCCGACTGCATTTCCCGACTGCGTTTCCCGACTGCGTTTCCCGACTGCGTTTCCCGACCTATTCCCGACCTATTCCCGATCCGTTCACCGATCATTTCCCGTCCCGCCGAAAAATGGTTCCCGTACCGCCAAAAATCGGTTCCCGTCCCGTCCCGTACCGCCAAAGAATCGTGTCTTCCCGTCCAATCCCGTCAACCAAATGGTTTCCCACCTTCCCGTCCCATTCCCGTCCCGCGGTAAACAGACGGGAACATTTCCCATACCACCCCTCGGGAAGACCCACATTTTGTTCCGCCTGCGGCGGGCAAAACGGTCCCATCCCGTACCGCGCGTACCCTTGGAAAAAAAAATTTCGGGATCGGTCCTGTATAAAATATTTTTCTTCTCTGTGTGTTGTTTCTTTGGTTCTTTTCTTCGATTCATGAAAACAAAAGAGTGGTCCTTTGCGCACGCAGCATCATGCGCGGCCGATGATAACTCGCCTTACACGGAACGAGATGGCACCAGATTGCCAACGCTATGTGCGTCGTCATTGCTCTGAGAGTGGTGGATGCGAAGGCTGAGAGACGCTTATAAACTGTGTCTGGAACTATCGTCCGAAATATGACAGCCTCACTAATAATGTAATTTATTTTGTTTTTTCAAGCTTTTTTTTATTTTTTGCTGTGCCCGTTGCCGTTTACATTTTGCCGTGGAATACCATACAAAGTACGAAGTACCACACATGCATATATTCACGATACAGCCACAAATGACACCCAGCAGGCAGCGCAGCACCTATGATACGTAGCTGTGTGCCGTGGTGCCCTGCTCTGTCTTTCGAACATATAGCTTTATTTGTTATCCTGAAGCATGGAGCTCTTGGCATTTGCAAGTCGCCTGTTTCCTCCTTATTTCCTGTGCCATATATTGCTTTCTTTCGCACTATCAATACGACATTGTGTCCATGATGAGTTAGCGTAGCGGGCGGAACCGCCCGCTACTCGAAGCGCCTTGTACTTCAGTACTATATAAGGCATGCAGTATAGGTTATTACTATTCGAATCAAATATGTGAAGAGACGGGCAAACCGTCAAGAGGTCAGCCTGTCAGTCAAGCGTGTCCGTCAAGGCATTTCCGTCCGTCTAGACGGATTGTCCCCTATCCCCGCTAGAAAAACACCTAATTATCTCTGTGGAAACCCCTATTTTATTGTGTTTTGTGTTGCTGGCTCCAATACATCCTGAAGTAGCAAGAAGATACGAGGATGTTGCTGTGTTGCTCGTTGCTGGTAAAATATCACCAGTTATAACTGCTTGCTTTAGATCTAAATTCCGAACGAAGACAAAAAGGCAGAAAACAAACATGGCGGAAGAAATCCCAACAAACAATACAGGTTTTCAAAAATGTGGTCAGGCGTTTTGAAAGAGAAAGCGGGGACTTTTACTCGGTTTCCCCGCGTTTTGCCGTCAAGGCACGCCCGTCATAGCATTTTCCTTGACCCTTCCGTCAAAAGGGGAAAATGTCGTCTCTTGACATCTTTGAGTAGAATGGGTGGTAAGCTCCTCTTTTTTTTATATAACGCTGCGGTATTAAAATATGCCTGGTACATATAAATATCAGCTTGTATGTAGAAGACAGGTCGTAGATACCTATCGTAGATCCTAGACACGCATGCGCGAAAGGACACGTCACCGGTCAGGCAATATACGATCCTGGGTCACGAGCGGTGTCACTCGTCATAGATGGTGTTGACCCGTCCCCGGGGTACTTTTGCCAAACCGGTGTCTAATTCTGCCGCACGGAGCGTGGGGCCTCACCCCTCGCCTCAGACCGAGCTCTAGCATATCTCCTTGCTAAACATACGGAAGATCAAAGCCTCAGCGTGCGTCCGCTGTGAAGACGATCGTCAAGGGACCTCAGCACCGCGACGCCCTCTCCGCTACGACTCCAGCTCCGCGACGCGCTCTCCGCTACGACTCCAGCTCCGCGACGCCCTCTCCGCTCCGACATCAACTTCGTACGAGTACCTGATCAGCAAGACTGCCCTCTCCACTTTGACTTCGGCATCCGTGAGAGACACGACATTGACATTGGAGACCACTGTGTGGGTTCGAAAACCGTGACATCCGCCATCGGATAGAGTATGCCCCGCTCGGGATCACGCTCGAAAAAAAGCCGCGGAAAGGCTCGCGCAGGGACGGCCTCCAACGCCCCGACGATCTCCAACGCTCCGACGACTTCGGCGCCGACCAACTATTTCGCCGCCCTGGCCCCGCCCGGCGAGGGAGGAGCTGCCGAGGGAGACGGCGAGGAGGCCGACGAGGAAGAAGAGGAAGAAGAGGAAGCAGCCGCAGGCTCTGCGGCTGGCACGCTCGAGAATACAGCAGCAGCAGCAACGGACATCCCCGGCACCTCGACTTCTCCGACTCTCGGTGGAGCTGCTGGTGAGGGTTCAAGCCTGGCCGAGGACCTCCTCGCAGCACCGAACCACCTCCCCGTCAACGACCCGGTGAGGATTGAGACCGAAGCGTACCTGCGGAAGTGCATGCTGGACGGAACTACGCCGTGGCCGTGGGTGATGGAGATCGTGCTGCCGGCCAGCAAGACACCTGTGGGGGGTCCGACTTCGAGACAGATCGGAGAGCTCATTACCTCGATGGCCAACATCGAGAAGGCCATCGTCTCGATACTGACGGCGGTGGGCGGGCGAGGCAAAAGTGTCAGCTTTGACTCGACGTCGTATGGTCCATCGGACAAACGGGGCCGGTCTCCGGGTGGCGACGCGGGAAAACGCCGCAGCAAACACAAGATGGAGCCTGGAAAACAATGTGACTACGCCCCCTGCGGCCACCGGGAGTCCCACACCCGTTCGGAGTGTAGGCTCGCGAAGGCGCACGAACAAGAAGGCTGGGTACCCACGAAAACACCGTGAAGGGGCCCAGATCGGTTGCCTCTAACCGGTTCGGGGAGTAAGCAGACTAGGATCACCAAACCCGTGGTAGAAACGGTAGCGCGATCAGCTAGCGTAGCCGTGGCAAACGTCGGTAGACCTAGTAGTAAGAGGAGGGATAAGTGTAGTCGAACAACGAGCACCACCCCTCTCGCGAGTACCCGTGCGAAACAAGTACATGCAGACAACCAGTCGAATACTGTCACAGACTTAGAAAATAAGCAGCAGGTTCCGAGTGTTCTAGCAGTACCGTGTGGAGTAGGACCAACCGTAGAAACAACAAGCAGAGTCGAGAAGAGTAGTCAGCGTCAGAATGATACTTGTTCACCTTCCATGGTACCACAAGCTTTGTATGTGTCTACTGTGTCCCGCAAATTAACAGAGAAAATTCAACATGAAGGCTTTTTATCGTGCAGCGCTAACCGGGAAAAGTACTTCGATGATTTCCACGCGTCTGACATGAGTGGGTATCCCAGATATCCCACAGCTCTCAACTCGACGTCAAAGCGCGTACGAGTAAACGCCAGAGTCAATGATTATCCGGCGCACAATGTCACTATTGACACCGCGACCGATGTACCATGCATATCTGTTCACTTTGTACAGACACATCCCACAATGAAAGACACTGAAAGTTTTGCAGTGCCCCCGGGAGCGATCAACCTCAGCAGTGCTGATGGGTCGCCCCTCAAAATTTTAGGATACGTTCGCTTTCAACTCACACTAGGAGATATTGCCCTACCAGTCGAAGCGCTCGTATTGCCCTCCTTAGGGCCAGACATTATGCTACTCGATAACACTATTATGGGCGCCTTCGGAGGTGTCCTCGACTGGAGTACAGAGCAACTGTCATTCAAAACCTCTCAAGCCGGTCGCCCCGGTGGTCTAACTGGTAGCCACGAAGCCTGTAGGGCCGGATGTCGAGGGTTCGATTCTCCCCATGGAGGTTTTTATTCTCAAATGACACCGACTGTCGAGAGCGCATATTATAACGTGGGTACGCAAAATTCGACGAAAGTTGACGAGGGAAGAAAGTGCTGAAATATTCTCGCGATAAAAACCAAGGCAAGAACCGTAGTGGAGGAGGAGGGAGGAGCCTACTTTGTGACCCCGGATCTGAGTTACGACTAGGGAGGGAGAAAGACGGAAGTGCGAAGATAATGAATGGGATGGGAAAAAAAAAACAAAAAAAAGTGACGATCAAAGCATCTCATCGTAGAGTAGATTTTACAGCACACCCCGGGAACACTGCGACAGCTCAGTGCTCCGTTGTCACTGTTAACACTGGTATAAAATCAGTACCAGTCTTGTTGCGACACAAATGCTGCATCCCCCCTCAGAGTGAGATGGCAGTACAAGTAGAGTCAGTGGCAGCACCTACAGAAATCACTGCTGCACTCATTGAACCACTTATCGTCACGATTGAGGGCATCGAATCGACCGCCGCACTTGAAGCCTTCCAAAATATGGTAGTTGCTCGTACAGTGTGCCACTGGTCTGCTGCTGATAAAACAGAAGTAGTCCAGATTGGGAACCCGTCCCACCAGTACGTATACTTGAAACGGAACACCTTACTAGGACATATTGCGCCCGTATCAGTAGCCCTGAACAAAACGACCAGCGCAATTCAAACAGACAGCAAGACTACGGAATCGACGCGCAACGAACTCCGTGCAGCACTTACTCGAGCATTTGATCAAACCACGTTTACACCTGCCGAATGCGAACAAGCACTGACGTTATGCACGAAATACCGCAGCGTTTTTTCCCTGTCACCTCAAGAGCTAGGTAGATGTACCCTAGCCGAAGCAACGTTTCCGCTTGAACCAGGAACACGGCCTGTAGATAGGACCCCGTACCGTACAAACCCACGCGTACGGGAGACTATAGACAAGAAAGATGAAACAGATGGAACAAGATGGAATCATCGAACAGCGCCCTAGTCCCTGGGGCTCCGCAGTAACGATTGTCGCAAACTCAGACGGCACTCCTCGGTTCTGCGTAGATTACAGGTCGACCAAAAATAAAAATCTGATCAAAAAGTCCTGGCCGATGCCTAACTTAGATAGCCACCTGGACACGGTCGGAGGAGCACGTTATATAACTGTGTGTGACGTGCAAAATGCTTACCACCAAATACCAGTAGCAGAGAGCGAACAAGATAAAACTGTATTTGTCACGCAGAACGGGAAGTGAATTTTTAAACGCCTACCCTTCGGTATAGCTAACGCGCCGTTCCTGTTCTCGCGAATAATGTCACTAGCTTTTGCACATTTTGGTCCAAAGAGTGGGCTCTTGGTGTACATGGACGACTGTATATGTCGTTCACCCACCTGGACAGGCCACTTACAACTGCTAGGAAGTATGTTCAAAGCCTTGCAAGCCGCCTGCCTCACCCTGAAACCATCGAAAGTACAGTTTGGCCCTCGAGAAGTTAAATACTTGGGACAAATACTAACTGCCGACGGTATCCGGATCGGTGAGGATCGCATAAACGCTATAGTTGACCTGCCAACCCCCACAACCATCAAAGAGTTACGGTCAGTACTAGGAATGGTTAACTTTGTACGCAAGTTTATACCTAACTTAGCCGGCATAATAGCACCCCTGGTAGCCCTCACGAAAAAAAAGGTCGCCAACGAAGTCGCTAAACGTTGGAAACCAGAACACGATCAGGCGTACGCAACAGAAAAACAATTGCTCACGCAGGCGTCCGTATTTCAATTTCCCAATTTTTCTAAAGACTTTGCGATACACGTCCACGCCTCGGAAGCAGGCGCAGGAGCATTCCTCGCCCAGCAGAAGGGCGACGACCTCGTAATAATCGCATACTTTAGTCAACGCTTTAACGACAGCCAGCGCCACTATTCTGCTACGCTCAAAGAATGTTATGCTGTGGTCTTGGTCATACAGCACTGGAGACCATATTTGTGGGGACGACATTTTGTGTGTGACAGATCACGCGGCCCTGCGATACCTGTACTCAATGCAAGATACATCGAGCATGTTAACACGCTGGGCAATAGCATTACAGTCTTTTGACTTCACAGTCCAACACAAACCAGGTAAACTACACGTCGTACCGGACACGCTTGCACGAATGTTTGCGTTCGAGCACCAGCAAGAAATAGCTGTGCCGTCCCTCGCGCCCATTTGCCGCAGTGTACCAGATGACCCCAAGCTACAAACAGCCCGTGCCCCCCGACCATACCAGATCTCCGCCGACAAACTGGATAACCTAGAACCAGTACGCAGCGAAAGCTCTTTAGTGTGAAATCAGGATTCATGAGCGCGACAAATGTTTTCATGTCTGTCGATAAAAAAAAACGCCGCTCAGCACAAGCAGTAGAGTACGGACAGTACATCGATCACATACAGCACGCAAACGCACCGTTACCCGAGAAAGAAACGAAAACAACCATGTCTTAATACTCAGTATAAGACGGGCTGTTGTTTAAATCGTACCTTCCGGGACACCTTCAAAAACGAAGCACCTTCCGCGATCAGCTCGTAGTACCAGAGGCCCTTGTTGGATTAATTATGCACGCCTACCACGATCACCCTCTATCCGGAGGACACCTCGCATCTCGACCGACTTATGACAAAATCCGCCAGAAATATTGGTGGCCCACCATCAGCCGCGACGTACGAGAGTGGTGCGAAAAATGCCAAGCTTGTCAACGACGAAAAACAGCACACAACAGACTCAAACTCCCGACAGGCCATTTACCTGTCGACCGGCCATTCCAACGAATATCGGTTGACTTAGTAGAGTACAAATCGGTATCAACTTCAGCCGCAGGGATCGAATGCAAATACGTTCTCTCGATGATGGACCACCTGACAAGGTTTGCGGTGTTATTGCCGGTACGTAATAAAGCGGCCGACACAGTAGCCAATGCCTTAATCGAGAGAATAATTAGCATTTTCGGCCCACCAGAAACCTTGCATAGCGACAAAGGCCCTGAATTCGAAAATGAGGTGATATACCAGTTGCAACAAATACTCGGATACAAAAGACCCGCACAACGCCGTACCGGCCGCAGGGTAATTCAGTGTCCGAACGAGTACACTCGACGATGCACAGCATGCTAGCAATGCACAGTGCAGTCGACCAGAGCAACTGGGCCACTCTCTTACCGTTTGTACAGCTAGCGCACAACCCTAGTTTCAGTGCAACGATGCATGAGACACCATTCTTCTTAATGTTCGGAAGACAACCCCGACTCCCAGTCGATATCATTCTCGGTATCCCCCACGTCGGAAGAACAGCAAACACCGGAGAATTCGCACAAAACACGCGAGACATTTTGCAACTTGCTTTTGAACTAGCACGTCGAAACTTAGCCGAACGCGCAGACAAACAAGCAGAAAATAACAGCAAACTCAAACCGTACCCCGTGTTCAAACCTGGCCAAGAAGTACTCGTGTACAGACCATACCAGGACGCGGATGGTCGCAACCCAAAACTACTACTACCGTGGCGAGGCCCATACGTCGTTTGCTCACAACTATCACCTGTGGTATATGGAGTACGACTTGCGAACGACACAAGAGAAGTGTCTGTCCACCTCGCCCACGTAAAGCCCTACTACCACCGGGAGACACCGCCAGCTCCTCAATTCGAGAAACATGCGGAATTTGTTTCAGGGAAACCAATCCCCTTACCCGAGTTGGACAATCCAGACGAGGCTCAACCTAAAATTGAGTCCTACTTCGTAGACAGGGTAGTAGATCATAAACGTGGACCTGGCAGACCAAGCCCCCACAACTACAAGTACCGCTTAAGACTACGAGGATATGGCCGTGAATCCGACCTCGAGTACCGCGCGGACGAAATACCCCAATGTCACGAATTGATCGCCGCATGCCGATCCCGAAAGGGTTTACAACTCGCGATAACCCCACCTTCTTCGCTCCCCCTCCCTTCTCTCGGGAAACCGAAGCGTACAGAGCGCGGGGACGAGCACGAATTGAGACAGCGCAAAACCTAGATTCTCAGATACTCCGCGGCGTAACCGCATAACGAACAAGTTGGCAAACACAGTTGACTCAGCTGTAGGCACAAGAGTCAACAACGGTGATGAGAGTAGCACTCACAGACATGGCAGTACACACTCGTGTCTACCATGGTATGAGGGGCACTCTACCCAGCATTCCGGTGGGAATAGCTGGGGGTATTGAGACGTTAAGAAAATTGTTGTACCCAACGGTGAGGGGCTGTAAGAAGCGTGACACTTCATGCCCGTGCCCCGAACTCCGTTGCAACGGGACAAAACAACAACACCACCGTCTTGTCACAAAATTGTTCGAACACTGAACACACACGGTGAATGAGAGCCACGCGACTCCACCCCATCTCAGACGAAGTCATACGTTGATACATCTAGATCGACCGAATCAACTTCGCGTGAAAATATATACGCGGTACCGCCAAAAAGAGAAGTCACGAAACAACTTCGCTGCCCGTGATTCTCAGAACAGCAACCACGAGGGGCGTACCAGTACGTGTGGCCACACGAAATGTGCGTTGAGATAATATTTGGGAAAACCCATACAACTCCAGTGTACGCTGTCAGCATGCAAGCTCGAAAATGTAAACATCCTCGCTGGTCCGGGTTTCCCCAATACCACCTCGTGTTTCTCAACACGACAGTTGTCAGGACACCGTGTTTTCTCAACACGTCACTTATAAGGAGTGGGTGCACGCATATCACAGCTGCTGTGTCTCGATCCGATAAATCGACACCCTGTTTCCTAAATTTGTCATCCTCCCGATGACAGCTACAATACCATCCCTAACCAAGATGGGCTTGCAGCGAATAGAGAGGAGGGTGATGTGGAAGACAGGTCGTAGATACCTATCGTAGATCGTAGACACGCATGCGCGAAAGGACACGTCACCGGTCAGGCACTGTACGATCCTGGGTCACGAGCGGTGTCACCCGTCATAGACGGCGTTGACCCGTCCCCAGGGCACTCTTGCCAAACCGGTGTCTAATTACGTCGCACGGAGCGTGGGGCCTCACCCCTCGCTTCAGACCGAGCTCTAGCATGTCTCCTTGCTAAACATACGGAAGATCAAAGTCTCAGCGTGCGTCCGCTGTGAAGACGATCGTCAAGGGACCTCAGCCCCGCGACGCCCTCTCCGCTACGACTCCAGCTCCGCGACGCCCTCTCCGCTCCGACATCAGCTTCGTACGAGTACCTGATCAGCAAGACCGCCCTCTCCACTTCGACTTCGGCATCCGTGAGAGACACGACATTTACAGGTATATCCGTATATACCAGTATACTCGATTTATTTGATTTATTTTGTTTCCCTTGCTAATTGTTAACTGTGTTTGTTTCTCCTTCCGCCTTCCTCCGCTCCGCCACCCGGCAATGTTGAAAACGTCTGACTAACTGTTTGAAGGTATACAGTACAGGACACCTAATAAGAAACAGGTTACCTGGCCAAGGCTGGAGTTCTTGTTTGAGAGGGTGCGTTCTCCACTAATTTCAAGATAACGACTCACGAGTTTCCTATTGTACTCCACATCTCAGCCTGGCTTTCTTATCAACCTCTATTTGTTGGTCTTTACTGTACCGTATGAGATACCACGAAATAGTAAAACGGATGGTTTTATCCTGTTTGCGTGTTCTTCGTGTACTTTGTATGTCCCGGTCGAGCCGATTTCTATGGTATCTTGCGCCGGTTGTTCGAAGCAATTGTTGTTGTTTTTTTGTCGGGATTTTTCTTTGGTAATCCAATGGTTGTTATATTGTTTCCTCTTTTTTTCGATTTGTTTTTGTTGGTTCAGAGTTGATAGAAGAGAGACACTCCTTCAATGCTGCTGATATGCATTTCGTTTATAGACGTATATGTTTTCCCCCGTGGGCATTCATCATTTTTTTCCTTATCGCTCTTCGCTTTTTCTTTTTATTCTGTCTCTTTCACGCAGCTGGATTGCTAGCAGGGTAGGTCGTGCTTGTCGTATATCTACGGCATTGATTGTCTGCTCTGCTTGCTGCGTTGGAGCGTGTGTGTGTGTGTTCTTCACGTTAAACCTTCCTTTCTACCCGTGGACATCGTAGTGTTTACAGGGGCTCCGCTCCGCGGGCGGCTGACGCCGCCCGCTACGCTCGCGCAAGGAAAGGGGCAGAAGAGGCCCATGATGTATAGTGCAAGCAAAAACACCGACTTGAAAATGCCAAGAGGTTCATGGTAAGAGGTTCATGGTGCACAGGGAGGAAACGGCGGACTTGACATGCATGCAAAACATGCTCGGGATGCACATTAGCTCCATGCTCCAGGACAACAAAGAAGCTGTATGATCTAAAGAGAAAGCACAGCAACACGGCTCACAGCACGGCGCTGCGCTGCCTGCTGTGGTGTGTGTGATTTGTGCCTTCGTGAGTATGTGTGGTACTACTGTAGTACAACAACAAACAACGAACGGTGGTAATATTACTTCGTACTTTGTATGTACGAAAGAGAAAGCACAGCACAGCTCGATCGTCAAGTTGTGAAGTGCGAAAAACAGGAAATCAACAAAACTGAGAAAGAAGAAAGACGTACACATTTGTACGTACGTACATACGAGTATACTCGTACGTACTCGTACTCGAAAAAAAGAAAAAAAATCCCATCAGACCCATTGCGCCGCAAAAAACAGAAAAAAGTTTTGACGTCTTTCGCGTTCTGTCAGCCTTGATGCTCCCCGTCCCTCCGCGATCACGTCGCCATCGATTCGGTCCGGGTCGAGCTCTACTGCCTCTCTGCCCCAGTGAGCCCCGTGGCCCGCCTCGCATGAAGCCCGGTGCTCACCGTGGCCCTCGTTCGCCCGCTCCATCATGATGGTGTTCAAACTGCCGGGGTTTCTATTTAAATCCTATTATTCCGATAAATAAGCAACGCTTGATTTTTATTTTACAGGAAAAAACGACCCTTATATGTTCGGACATGCTGCAGCAGCAACGCAGACAAAGCGCCTTCATGCTTCCCTCGTGTCTCGGTGGACACGCCACGCCTAGCCACGAAAAAGGCGACCGCGCTCCTTCTGACCCCCCCTCTACTGGCCAGCGCCCTCCCATACCCGCGATGGCGCCGGGCTCACCCGCGCTGCCGTGCTGTCTGGGCACACACACGAACCCAAAACTGAAAGAGGAAGAAGCCTCTCGCCAACTAAAGTGTATAGGGAACAAAGATAGAGAGAATAAGCAAGTAATGAACGGGGGCGGTGTTCGAAGTGGGAGCTCTGAGAGGCCAGGGATGAGGGATCCCTGGGGGAGATATTAGTAAGTATGTCTATGTATCGTAGTTTTGTGACAACATAACTAACTACTGTGGTATCTCTCGATGAAGAATCAGCACGGACACTGGGTGTGTGTGTGTTCTTCACATTAAACCTTCCTTTCTACCCGTCGACATCCAGCATACCCAGTGTCCGTGCCGATTCTTCATCCTAAAAAGGTACCAGTTCTGTGGTCACAAAACTACGACACAGAGATACTACGCTCAGTGCAGTAAGCAGAGCAGACAATGCACTGGATGTCCACGGATAAAAGAAAGGATGGCCGAATGTGTGTGTGTTATTCAAACTAAACATTCACCTTTCTTTCTACCCGTTGACATCTAACACACCCAGTGTCCGTGCCGATTCTTCATCCTAGAGAGGTACCAGTTATGTGGTCACGAAACTACGACATATACACATTACGCTGCAGTGCAGTAAGCAGCAATTGGTAAGCAGAGTAAACAACAATGCAATGCCATAGGAAATCATATACTACAGGCAAGACCTACCCTGCTAGCAATTCAGGTGCATCAAAGAGAAAAGAAAAGAAGAAAAGAAGAGACATATCGAAAAGAAAAACATACCAGGTATAGAAAAACAAATTAAAGGCATTAACCAATAATAGGTATACCTACGCACTTTGAGCCATTTATAGGTACTCTGCGTAATGTACCCCGGAAACGGCCTCCTGGCCCTCCTGATATTGGGCCTGCGCTCCATTTTACCTACAAATGGCACAAAGTCCGTAGTAGTTACACCTATTATCGGCTACTAAATTAACGTATCACCGATTTGTGGCTTCAATTGTACCTATAAATGGCTCAAACGATCGCTTTTTGTCAACTAAAATATAGACAGACGGCCACACCGGATGCCGCGACTGTCACATAGCCGACCGTACCTTTCTTCCTCATATATCTTCACCCACGTTTGCTGGAATGTTGTTCCAGACCGCGCCAACGGCTGTGTAACTTAGACCCCCTTAACCGTATGGTATTACTCTGAACACGTATATATATACCTAAGTTTCTCCTACTTTATACTGCACTACTGTATTTGTATTGTACTTTCAGCATAATGGCATGGGACCACTCGTCTTTGCTCTTCTCCGCATCGCGATCACACACATCACACACATGTAGCCCAAACGACTAAGATTCCATCTGGTTGACAGGTATGGTCGGTCGGCTGGTTGACAGCCCCGGCCTCTGGAGTGGCCGTCTCTATATATAAGTTGCCAAAACGGGATCGTTCGAGCCATTTATAGGTACACTTGAAACCAAAAATAGGTGATACGTAAATTGATCAGCCGATAATAGGTCTACCTACGCACTTTGAGCCATTTGTAGGTACAATGGAGCGCAGGCCCAATATCAGGTGGGCTAGGAAGCCGTTTCCGGGGTTAATTACGCAGTGTACCTATAAATGGCTCAAAGTGCGTAGGTTTTCATATTTTTGGCTAATGCCCAAAAATAAATATTATACGAGTAAAGCAAAATAACAAACAATCAAACAACATATCATACCAAAAAAATGACAAAATAAAACGAAAGAATGTGTCGTGCTTCTCCCAGAGGAGATGCGACAGACAATAAAATCAACTATATGAAACGAAATGAAATGGAATGAAAAACAACGTACTGCTTTAGTAAACAGACCAAGACTAAGAACGAAAGGAAATAATAGGCAACCGGAGCACACCAAAAGCACCTTCCAGGCGAAGTACTCATAACAAAAGGGTAGTTTCTCGTATATATGGTACTCGTATGATACGTATGTTGTTGTTGTTATCTTCACATTAAACTCGTTTCAGTTGCTAATCCCTATAGTCTGATCTAGCAAGATCACGGCCCGTGGTCACAAAAGTGCTAGAGCCATCAGAGAATCCTAAAGAACACGTACACTTAGCAGGGAAAGGATACACAAGTCCGAAGAGGTACACCTAAAATCCCTACAGCATGTTATGCGTGTCCAAAACTGAACTACACGCCCGCAATCTCCATTCGACTACAGCAGCATCGTCCCCCCCCCCCCCCCCCCCTTCCCCTCGCTGCCTCGGCAAAGTTTTTGCTTTGGCATGGCCCATAGCGAGGGGGGGGGTCTTTCTAGCGAGCAAGGCTAGGCTCACCCTCAAGCGGACCGATACCTTCTTGCTGCTGCGCACCCGCCGCGAAGCGTGTGCAGCGGTAGAGTTGGATCGGCACTGGTGCGTTAGGCGCAAAAGTTCAGATGCACGGGCCTTTTTGGCCGTCGGTGTAGACAGCAATGTCCATCTCACTTTTGTGCGCGGAGGCAGACGCCATCAGAAAGGTGGACGGACACTATGTACACGGCCCTAGGTGTGTTTGCTAGAGGGAGCTGTACTGTCTCAGTAACCTGGCTTCGCCATCAAAGGAGGAGGGAGCGTGTGGCGACGAGCTGTTGTTGGACTGGTCAATCCCTTCAGCGCGAGAATTTTTATTTTCCAGACCAAGCACCCTGAGTGCAACGAGGGAGAAAGCGAGGAGCCGACTGGGAAGGACAACAACGAGAGCGAGTACGGACGGAGCAGGTCGAGTGTGGTCGTGCTAGGACTGGCCAAGTGGCACCGGAGCGGCGCGCCGGATCACAGCAGCACGCCGAGCAGCAGCACAGCAGCGCGGAGCAGCCATCCGGAGCACGGACGACATCGACCCGTGACGAACGGACAATCATTTTTGTTTTTTTCGTTTTTTCCCCTGAATTTCGTTGTTGGGTCTGTGTGGATGACGTCACTGGTTTTGTAGAGAGACGCGGCAGAGATGGCGCGGACACCCCGGGTGCCTTCATTGTGTGCCTGATCGTGGAAGACCCCTTCAATGTGGAACGATTCCTAATCAGTGTCGATGTTTATAATGCTGTGCCTAACACAGACGTTCAGGATAGATTCGGCAATTGTCAAATGACGTGATGGCTTTGGTTGGCTGTTCTTTTTCACTGTGTGCCCGCGGACTGTCATTCCGGCAGCACTTCAGACAGCAGCTGCGTGCTCCATCTTGTTCCCACGCTACCGTGTGTTTTTGTACAGACAGCACTTCAGCAGTAGTTACGCTGTAGTCGGCAAATTCATTGGTAAAGAGTGGGA